>OW240923.1:90402586-90427095 GCA_933207985.1 Pelobates cultripes | reverse complement strand
AGCACTGATTTTACCCATCTATAGGATATAATAAATAACAAGTACAATTTTTAGCGCTTGTATAAAGGTGGGTAGGCAGCTTGAACAACCCGAACCAGAGCCTGCCCCTACTGGTGGTAGATACAAAAACTCTTTTGTATCTAGAGGATGACTTACTGTGGTTACCAGCACTGAAACTACCTAACTGCAGGATTACCCACTGGGCTGGCCCTTTAGCACTGAATCTAAGCTCCTTCAGGACTACTCAGTGTGGATATCAGATTGTCACCACTGAAACCAACTACCTTCAAAATAACCCACGGATTGCTTTCTTCTTCCCTAACAGACTGGGTGAAAATATGCCCACAGTACTAGCATTCTGGCTGTATGCTGTGGTTTGACTGTTGCAGGAAGCATCACTCTACAATTTTGCATAACAGAATAGTTCATTTGTGGCAAGGATATTTAAAGCCGAATGTGAAATATTTAAGCTTTGTGAAGCTCTTATTATGGAAGAAGTTTACAAGGATTCAAAGAGGTGGTTTTACTGAGGTTGCCCTGTCATTTAAAATTCAGGAAAGGAATTTACTCCATTTTTATATAAATGTCTTAACACAAATCAAGAAAGAAATCAGTCAAGAGTATATTTTTCTTGTAACGGATACAGAAAACAGCAAGTGTTATGTCAGACACCACAGCCACTAAAGATGTTGGCCCTGTCGCAGTAAGTAAAGGGGTCAGAGAGGCATATATACTATACTATCTAGCTGTATAAAGGTATGCTGCTCACCGAGGCAAGCTGCGGCTGCTCTCCATTTTTATCAGTCAAATGAAGGAAGTTTTTCTTTCCTGCTTCAAACCCAGCATCCTCTAAAGTCCTGTCCAGGGAGTCATCAAGAATGGTCTATAACAAAAAAAAAAAATAACAAAAAAAAATTAAATATCAACAGTCTCAGCAAATTAAAAAAATAAATCAGCATTTATAACATTGGCAAATCAAATCCACTTTAGTTGCTGAAATAATACAGAATCTAACATTAAGCAATGGACTAGAAACCCCTAAATTTGACTCATTGTAAAAACCCTTTTCCATACTGATAGAGCCATTAAGGGTACATAAGATACTCATTGTACGTTTCCTTTTCCATAGGACACCAAGTCCCCCCCCCTTATTAACTTTAGTTTACCGGGTCTGCAGCTTTTCAGGGTAGTACAAGTACCTCTATGGGCAGAGGAAGCATAACTTGCCCGTGACATGAGTGCACAGAAGTCGATCGTAATAGGGAATCTCAGAGCAATGTTGTAAGCATTTATGGTCTTTTGGCTTTAATCAATATGTTTACATTTTCTACAGAACAATGGCTAGGATGTGATTTTAATAGACACCATGCACTATTCACAGAAGGCTTGCACAGGGTTTTATTAAAGTTGTTTAAGAGACAGTCCATTTACGTTTAAAGTGGCAGGGGGGTTACCCACAGCACTGTAAGCAATTTACCAAGTGGGTAGGTCTCACCATGTCTGCATTAGGAGCTCCATTCCCCCACATCAGGCTGAAGGTGCCGGGCACGTAGCCAGCTTTACTGGACACATCACTGAACAGTTGCTTGACGGAGGTGGATGCGGGGAGGTTTAAGGTAATCCGTTCATTTACAGTTCGGCAGTTGGTGATGTCTTGCACTATACACAGGACTCTCGGTTCATCAGCAGCATTTTCTATCTGAAAGATTACAGAGAAAAATAAAAATGAGTGCTAATGTTTTGTAAAATGGCACACAAAGCCCATTCAGTTTTGATCAAACTTGGCATACTCTTTCACATAACACGATTTAATTTGCTAAAGCAGATGTCTTATTCGATCAGTTGTTGTGGATGACACAGACATGATACAGTTGGTGAAAGACCATTAAAGCAGAATTGTTACTGGAGTTTTAGTTGAAACAATCTATAATAAACGCAAAGTTTGTGTTGGAATTTTAATGGAATCAGAAGGCAGTAAGCAAATTTGAGCAGGGACCTCAATTTGTTTAATTTATGTATCGTGAACTGCGTTTACATCGCTGCAGAAAATGTTGGTGCTTTAACCCCTTAAAGACACGCGATGGAAATATTCCGTCACGATTCCCTTTTATTTCTGAATTTGTGTCCTTCAGGGGTTAAATAAATGATATACGTGAGAGACACAATTTTGTCTCAGCAAAGTGTAAACTGTTGGTAAAATAAGCAAATGGCCAGAGGCCACTAACTGCCTCACGTTACCATTTCCCATCAGTCATCCTGAGAGACTGAAGATGTGAAAATACATCTTTGTTAACACAAAAATGTAGGAGTGTAAAGTTCTGCTTTAAATCTATAACCAGGTTCATGTGGCAAACTATGGCCTAGTTCAAGGGTAGGGAACCTTAAGCACAACATCTCCTCTGATGCTTTGCCAGTATTATGGCTGTACGCAGATTATGGGAGATGTAGTCCACAACATCTGGAGTGCTGAAGATTGCCCCTACCCAAGCAGTTTATCTAGGGGAGAGGGGGTCTTGTGATTTCTTTGTAATTGTAGTGAAATATTACTGAAAAAAAACCAGGAATTTTTCATAAAGATTCTACTTGAAAGTTGCCTATAAGGAAACGTGTGTACCTAGGACAGGCTGATGTCAGGGGAAGTTTGAGCCTTACAAACAACTAGATAGGCCTACAGCTTGAGGTAAATGTCATTTGTATTGATCCTATAAGAATAATACACCATTTGTAAACTGCAAAAAGGCATTGTCTAGTAAACATGTTTAGAGAATGTTAGACACACATTCATTGCCAAATTATATCAGAAACAAAACTGCATGCACAAGTTTTATAGAATAACCCTCAAATCTGAACCAGCCATAAAAAAAAGTGAAATTCATGCCTTACAATGGTTAGATATTAGTAGAGTAATTCTTCAATCCATTCCCGTACAGATAAACGGATGGATAAGCCATGCGATGAGGAAAACCATGCTTTTCCTACACCAGAATTCAAAACCGGGGCATTCACAATCTACCTGCGAGAACAACTTCTTCATTTCATTAAAGATACTTTGCCTGCAGCTCCAAAACATACCCTGTGATCAAAACGTTAAGTGTGAGATTGTGAGAATAAAAAGGCTAAGATTCAAACAAAGCCTTGAGATGTAGATTAAAGGATGGCATGTCACTCCCATAAGGGAACATGTTGGCTTCTGGGTAACCAAATTATCTATTTGGGTGTTCTGCATTCCACCTGGATTCTAGATCTTGCTCTGCATACCCAAAGAATGTTCCATCTATAAACCCAGACACACGGACCTACTGTTCCATAATCAAAAGCTCAGACATTAAAATGGAATTATTGTCAGCAGCGATGAAAATCAGGACCATATAGACCAGTTCAGAGAATTAATGGAGCAATGGAAGTATTGCAAACACCATTACAATATCTTGGTTATGGTGGCACAAGTCCTTGGCACCATTCAACTGGAAAGACTAGTCAAACTGTATTTGAACGGTTTGACACTTACTCGGGTCATCCAACCACAAAGGTTGGCATACACAATGGAAAATATGCATTGGCATGAAATTGGTTGGGTCTCTGTGCAAATTACCAACGCACTGCAAAAGACCTGCAGCCATTTCAATAATTGCCATCAAGTTTAACTGCATTTCAGAATGCAGTACTTTGAAAGGAAACTCTCTCTTTGAACAAATGGTCTTCCAAGCATTAAGCATTTTGTTCTAGAAACGTGAAAAATTCTTACAAGCACCTCAAAATCTGTCAAACATTCCCTACATGGGTCTGAGATTAAGATCATAACCTTGGTTCAGTTTTTACCACTCATTCTTTATATATTCATACAACAAGCAGAGTTCATTTGGCAAGAACCAAGATCAAATTAACATCAAGATTTTGGGTCAAAGGGCTGGCTGCATGTAAGAAGCCTAATTTAACTTTAAAGTTTGTTTTGTTTTTTAATTTGATTGAACAGTCATCAAATGAAAGACACAGGAAAGTGTTTTACTGCACAGCTAAGCTAATTATTAAACTGTATGACACAAAGGGGAAAAAAAAATTCAGAAGTCAATGCTGAGTCATAAAAGAAGTAACTTATAGCAAACTATGAAAATATTTTTCAATGTAAGACAGTGTCCAGAGTTTGTAAAATGAGGCAGTGTCCACTCCACCGGTAAAAAGGAAAAATAAATAGTTAAAAAGAAAACCTAGTCTACTGACCATTTTACAGCAGACAAATTAAAATTATAGCCCTTCTCTCTCAACAGATGAGCAGCTCATACATGGTAGTGATTCACGTATTGTAACCTCTGTAGGGTAAAGACGGCACATTACTGTGAACCTGCAGCACTGATTGTCCCAGGCACAGATATTTCACATCTTAACACCACTGTAGCAACAATACACTAGACACAAATTAAGGACCTACTTCTATTACATTTTCTTAAATGTCACCCAGTTTTGCATTTTAAAAAAACGGTAAAAGTAGTTCAATAACAATTCGTTACTAGAAAAACAAGCAGCAGAGATATGGAAAAAAGGTACGACCTGGGGACTCACCTGACTGAGAATAATAAGATGAAATTTGTCTCTTGATTTAGAACAAGTGAGAAACCAATTCAACAAAAACCTCAGCATTGGAAGGTCAGACATTCAATGTAAACCTTCAGGTGACACAGCTCAGGACTGAAGCCACAGTCCTCTGACATTCATTCCGATGGGCTGAAGACCCATATCTTTCTGAGAAGCAATCAAGGAAGCGATCGCACTACTGTTACCAAAGGGTTGATCCCTTGTAAGTTTCAGCAAGAAGCCAACTTCCTGTTTCTCGTAAATCAAGATTTTTACTCTGCCTCTTATCTGAAAGACTTTGAGCTAAAACCTGTACACTCAGTGTAGAGAACTTCTGCTATAAATACACGTCAATGGAATTGGGAAAAACTGGAGTTTAGACTTACAGGAATATAGTCTGGTAAAATGGGTGTGTAACGTACAAAATGACGAGTGAGCAACGAGGCACAATGAGAATATTCACAAACAGCACCATCATTAAAATATTTAACATAGGAGTTACGGTTTGAGGAAGCCAAATTGGCTACTTCCACACTTGCAGAAAGTAAATGGTACATATGGACTGGCACTTAAATCTTCAATAAAAATGCCCATTGATATATATTGTTGAACAAAGAAATTCCCAACAAACGTAACTTACTAGCAGCTTACAAGATCATGGTCAGGGGTTTCTTTAGAAGACTTGACAAGTTCTGTGACCCTACAGATTTGACTCATTCCAATACATAACCTAGCTTTGAAAATGAGCCAGTAAATCTAAATCTCCTCAACTGGGTGTGAAAAGAGCAAAGACAATTTTTTAGAGGAGTGTTTAAGGCACTACAACAGCTTCATCGAATTGCTAAACAAGAATCCCCAACAGCCTATACCCTCTGTACACATAACAAGCTTAAAGAAATACTATAAGCACGTCTCATTGAACTGGTATGGGTGCACTGTCCCGGTCCCCTAACCCTGCAGTTGCAAACATTACTATTAAGCCTCTTGTAGCTGTCAACAAGACCGTTACTAGAGACGCTTCATGCAATTTCACCAGGTTTGACTCTCTGAAACGATGGACATCCTTACTATACGAAATGCGCATTAGTCCCCCCTATCGGCTGACGGCAGAGGAGGAACGTGACCAAGTGCCAAGAGACATCTGAACCGTAAGTGTAAAAAAAAGTATTTTTTTTTTTAACCATTTATTTGCCACAGAAGGGAGGGCAGCTGAGTGCACTATAGTGTTAGGAATACAGTTTTGTATTCCTAATAACAGTTTTCTTTTAATGAGAAAGCACAAGCATGTGCAGCACTGGGTAGCTGTGACTGGTTGAGAAGGTCAGCTGACTACTGTCAGCCAATCAGAGCACCCATTTCTGATGATTCAGTATGGCTAGAAGGAAGTGTCTCATCTCTATTAGCCACACCTCCAGCAGTGGCAGGACTGTGGGAAGCTATGGAACCTCATCCAGTGTTAAATTGCTCAAAAATGGTTTAGCACTGAATGGAGAGACAGCAGGGGACTCCAGGTTCTAGAACCACATTAATGTGAAATTATTACAGTGTTCCTTTCAAAGCCATACAAGAGTTACCTAAAGCATTAAATAGTGCTGCAAGTTACAAAAAGGAGGATATATACTTGTGTGATATTTCACATAAAGTTCGAAATGGTAGTTTTGCGGCAATATATTCCAAACACATTCTACTTGGAAGTCCTTGTACTTGTACTTGTACTTTTGGCTGTATCTGTTTGCTGATAAGCACCGGGCAAGTACATCAAGGAAGGTGGAGTGCATTACTATTTTTGTTTGTGTGATATATACATACATATATATATACACATACATACATACACACATATATATACATACATACACACACACATATATATACATACACACACATATATACATACATACACACACATATATACATACATACATACACACACACACATATATATATACATACACACTCTAAGCTCAGTTTGATAACTTACCTGGGTCTATCGGTAGTCTGTACATATACATACACACACACACACACACACACATTCCAGTTTAAAATAGAACAGTCATCAGAAAATACACATACATACATGGACACTAGTGTTTAACAAAGGTTTATAGGTTTTCCCATTTTTATTCTACACGTAAAATCACTTCAAATTAAACCAATTAGAAATGTTTGACAAATCTTTACATAAAAATTCTATTTTTGAGTGTATAATCCTTTACAATTCTAACGGGACCTTTAGAATTGCATTTTGCTAATAACAAACCAAGCAAAAGGGAAACTGAACATACAGGAAACAGCTGAATGGTTGTGTATTTATAGGTAAATATAAAAAGGTTTACATGATATTTTACTCACTATCACAACCCCACATCTCACTACCACATTTACTAACAACCGTAGAGCAATATGGTGACCAATCCTATTATAAACAAAACCTCTCCAAGACACAAGCAATGCCAATAAGGGTCCAAGCTACAACATTAGCGTCAATACGCGCCTCTTTCCCGCTTGACTGGAGAGACGACTACATTACGTTTCTTCCTCATATAACCATGTACCATCGATGCTGCTAGCCAGCAACCATCCCTCTAATACGACAGATATGAGGAAATCAGAGAGACTGCTCTCTGCTAGCGAATAAAATCCACCCTCTACGAGACACACAGTACTGCCGGACCCCAGGCCACCCACCTCCTCCAGAAAACCTGGTTAGTTTTACTCCCTGTCGAAGCCTCCACCCACTCCCTCTAGCCCCACAGCACAAATGACGAATTCCAGGGGAAAGCATCTAGGCCCTCTGCCAAAATGCCTACATAGTCCCTGGCAGACATGACCTACCTCACATGCCATGTTCTCAAGTGAGCTCGTAGGGATAAGTATCGTCCACCATAACCCAGCGGAATATCTCCATAATACTAACCGAGGTCCACCAACCTGAGTAAACCCGTCAACAAGTTGACTGCACTGCACATACCAACATCCAGTACATATATGAAGGTGCCCCAGCTGGAGTTCGCACTCATGACCATATGTCCCTTGACACCATCAAACTTATGGGGGCGAAAGAAACCATAATGACAGAGGATCCTACAGTACAATATTACACACAAGCTATGCACCAAAGTATCATGCAATGGTCTCAGGCTGCAATGAGCTGTGCCACACATTTGATGTACCCACTGTAATACTGTTGTATGGAAACTATGTAATGTGAGACCTTCTGCTAAACCCCCAAAAACACATTTCCTACCTTTCCTCTGTTGAAAAAACAATAAATAAAAAAAAAAAAAAAAGTTTACATGGTTTTGGGGTACTAGGTAACGTGGTGGGATTTTTGTCAGGTGATATCCTCCTTGTTTGACATCATAAATAAGACTTGTGCTTAATGATCTTATTGGAGAAAGAACAGCCTGTTGGATAAAGGGATTTCCCCATGCAGGGTTCAAACAATAATAATAATGTGCAAAGAGGGAAAAAAAAAGTAAAAAAAAAATAAAAATAAAAAAGGGCTATTGAATAAACAATCAAGTGAATAAAGAGCACTGTACATTTCAACACAGAAATATTATCAAAGTCCTAAACTTTTGGGTTTGATAGATGGACATCTAATAAACTACTGAGGAGAGGAACAAGCATTAGTGGAAGGGGCATTTAATATGATACAGCCACGAGAGGAAACAGGACCCCTATCGCTGTGAGACAAAACATTAAGTGAAAATAAGCAGGAATGATTTGAGAGGAGAGAGACTTCTGTGCCACTGAATGTCTTTTAAAGGGATGATTAGTACCAATGAAGCAAAACCTATACATCATACATACACGCAGCACTGTTAAATCTAAAATATGAAGGAACAGGTAATATATGAGGAAAGTATAAAATAATGCGCCAGATGAGATGTCCGCATTTGCAAAGGACAAGTTCAGGTAAATAGAGCTCACATTTACCTACACGTGGGAATGTCACCTTTGGGGGTCTCTGCAAATTCTCCAAGTCCCAGACGGTGAAAGTGCCTCTTTAACAGATATTTATTCAAGAATTTTTAAAGGGACACTATAGGCATCAAAACAACTTTAGCTTAATGTAGCAGTTTTGGTGTATAGATCATGCCCCTGAAATCTCACTGCTTAATTATCTACCATTCAAGCATTAAATGACTTGTTTCTGTTTATGCAAACCTAGCCACACCTACCCATGCTGTGACTCACACAGCCTGTATGACTTTTTTGTCAATAATATGTTAACTTGCTTTAGAAGTTTTAATCTCCTGCTCTGTAAATTGAACTTTAATCAAATACAGAAGGATCCTGCATAATCTAGAAGGCTATTAGCAATACAGGAGAGAAGACATTCTAAATTAAACATACTGTGCAATAAAGAAAGTTTAAACATTAGATCTCCATTTACAGGAAGTGTTTAGAAAGGCTGTGTAAGTCACATGCAGGGTGGTGTGGCTAGGACTGCATAAACAAAATGATTTAACTCCTAAATGGCAGAGAATTGAGCATGGAGACTGCAGGGGAATGAGATATACATTAAAGGAACACCTATAGTGTTAAAACTACTCCGCCCCAACGCCACAGAGAAAAAAAATAAAAAAAAATAAAATAAAAAAAATTATATATATATATATATATATATATATTATTTCCAAAGTCAGGCAAGTCCGCCGGCGCTTGCAATCAAAAGATAGAAAAAAAAAGAGACTTTGTCAAATATGTTGTCTACTCCCACGGCCGATGTTAGAGACTGTACAGAGAAGGCTTCTTCTCATGGCATCCTCCATAGAAGTCTGTATTGTACATTTGCACATACATGAGAGTATGACAGCGACAAACCTCTGTGAGCAGAGGATGGAAGAGTTTGGGATAACTAGATTGCCTTTCAACCTGTCCATCACACACACCAAGTGGTTATGTCCCCTTTTGGGGTCAGAAAGCGACACAGCCACTTTGAAAGGGACTCTCCAGGCTAGATTTCATATACAGTTTGATTAGTTCCACCCGCCCCAACTTTTTCTGATTTAACGCTTTGATGGAACAGATGAGCTATATAAAATGGTTTGGCTGTTCATGTACAATATAATTGAAGGTTCATGCAAAAGACTTACTAAAAAGTAATGCTACAGTTGAAAATCCCAGAATAACTCCCTTGCAGATTACTCACACAATGTACAAGTGCCCAGCTGATTGGTGGCTTATAAGAAGGATTCTGGTGACAAATCCATTTAACAGAATGCTAACACTGGATTCTCAATCCACTAATGCGAAAGCAAAATATTGAAGAGAAAGCAGATTACTGAAATGCTGTTGAACTGCTCTGGGTCTTTGAACTTTACACAAAACAAAATACACTGCAAAAATACGTCTATATTAATGCATCATGTGGGAAAAAGAACTATGTAGACAAACACCTTCTGCTGAATCACAATACAAACATCACTGTCATGGCGAACACTCCCATCTCCTGACACCACTAGGCTATAGAGTAAATAAAGCTTCTGCTTTATCCTAGTGCAAAAGGGCACTCAATGTACAATAAGAAGTTATCATCATCATCATGTACACAGTATCTACATATTCTAGTACAATTTTACAAAGGGGATGAAAATGGCAAAAAAACATTTTTTAAATAAAGTGTGAGCAGTTCATGCTGTCCCTACTGACCCAGAGAGGTGGATTCAAAGCTTACTGGTTTTCTCTGTCCCCCTTGTTATCAGTTAATGCCTGTTCCCCCCCCTCCCCCCCTCTTTACAGTTCTCTTTTAATCATGGCTGATCTTGTTACGTGAAGGAGTCCAAGAAGCATGCAAAAACTAGTTCAAAATATTAAAGGACCACTATAGGCACCCAGACCACTTCAGCTTAATGAAGTGGTCTGGGTGCCAGGTCCAGCTAGGTTTAACCCTTTCTGCTGTAAACATAGCAGTTTCAGGGAAACTGCTATGTTTACCTATGGGTTAATCCAGCCTCTAGTGGCTGTCTCATTTTCACAGTGAGAAGACACCAGCGTCCATAGGAAAGCATTGAGAATGCTTTCCTATGGACTGACTGAATGCGCGCGGCTCTTGCCGCGCATGCGCATTCAGCCAGGGACGTCAGAAGAGGGAGGAGAGTCCCAGCGCCAAGGGAGTCCGGCGCTGGGAAAAAAAGGTAAGGTATTAACCCCTTCCTCCTCCTTCAGCGCCACGGGCACTACAGTGGTCCTTTAAAGCCTCCACAGGTTAGCTGCACTGGAAAAACAGATTTACGAGAAAAAATACTGGTGTACAGTGGCTCATTTTTTCTAACTTTAATTTTTGCTTTATTTGGAGTAGGGAGACTGTCCCACATGATATTAAGTAAAATACCAGCCTTGTGACAATGGTGTTCAGTACAAGCCTTTAGGGCCAAGCAGTACCTGTAAACATTTTATGCAACAGCAGCAGCCTATCAATTTATAAATATTTTCTAGGGGTGCCTGAATGAATTGTCTGTATACCTTTAAAACCCACAAATAAAAATAAATAAAAAATTGGAAATTTTAAAAGGGAATTGTCAAAACATGTAAACCTATTTACACATAATATCCCACACAGTATGTAACGGGTTAAAAAGTGTCAACATATCTTGCATGGAAGCTGTAAAGCTTCATTCTACTACACATCTGCCCATCAAAATGATATATGCGAACATATGTTAATTATCACAGGCCGCAGGGGGACTGGAAGAAAAGGACACAAACTAGAAAAGTGACCGATCATGGACTGAAAACCTGAATGTACAGAAATACAGGAATAAAAACAAGTCAAAGTTTATTCTGACAACTGCCTTACAGCCAAAATATTACAATATAAAAATACTAGAGCGCATATTTGGATTATTTTGCACAGCATATAACCTGATCCTTAGTGCGGCAGAAATGCTTGCCAGCCTCTTGCCGAAAGACTATGGGCCCTTTAAAAACCCATGTGATTTATGTACTTTTGTACTCCAGAAAGAGACCGAATGTTGGCCCTAATTCCCCGGAACTGTTTTGGGCATAGGACCATGTGCCTGGTCGGTCAAAATTATGACTTCCATGGAAATCCCGAACCCCTGAACCAATCTGGGTGATTTTGGGATATGTTGGTCCCCCAGATCGGGGCAACCAGGGGAATGACTTGTTGGGTTTCCACGTGTTTTGGGGGTACTTTTGCATAATTGTAAAGTTTATGTTTCCTGTGCCTGGAGACAATTGGGTTTAGTACAGTTCTTGGCTCAATTATCTATCAGGCACAGGGGAGGGATTATCCTGTTTTGTGTGGGAGTGTCCTGGACCTGAGAGCCAATGTAATTACAGTGTTTACTTTGTCACAGTCCACTCTCAGGTCCAGTGGGGAATGCCCCTGGAATGTGTTATGGAAAACCCCTTGCATGAGGACTTGCATATAAGGCCAATTGTGGCTGCCATTAAACAGTTCAACTTCACCCTCAACACAGCATCGAAGGCTCGCTGCCTGGGTGTTCTTTTTGACTCCAACCTCTCCTTCACCCCTCATGTCCAATTAAATCGTCAATTCCTGTCGCTTCCATCTCAAAAACATAGCACGCATCCGCCCCTATTTAACCCTGGATGCGGCTAAGGTGCTGGTCTATGCTCTTGTTCTCTCTCACCTTGACTACTGCAATACCCTTCTCAGTGGTCTTACGTGTTCCTAGATTGCACCGCTGCAATCTATAATGAATGCGGCGGCGAGCCTCACTTTCCTGTCCGCTCGCACTTCCCACGCCTCCCCGCTCTATCAGTCCCTGCATTGGCTTCCACTTAGGTATAAGGCTCAATTTAAATTTCTGGTGCTTGCTTACAAGTCCCTACATAATGCTGCTCCAACCTACCTATCCTCCCTAATACACAAGTATGTCCTGTCGAGGCCCCTACGCATATCCTCTCTCAGTACTCCCACCTCTAACGCTTGCCTCCAAGATTTTTCCAGGGCTGCACCTCTTCTGTGGAACTCCCCTTCTCCGTAAGAATTTCACCCAGTCTCCACTAATTCAAAAAAATCAAATCATTGAAAACTCACTTCTTCCAGAAAGCATATCAATTAAACTGTTAGCAGGTTTTAATCCCCCATGACTCCTCTCCTTCAACTGTCAAAAATTACCTACTAAGCTCTCAGTGAATACTTTTCTAACAACCTACTTCGTATCCCTACTTTTACCCTTTGTGTCACTATACCCCACACCCTCTAGCATGTAAGCTCATTGAGTAGGGCCCTCAACCTCTGTTCCTGTACGTCCAGTTGTCTAGTTACAATTACATGTCTGTTAGTCCACCCATTGAACAGCGCTACAGATTCTGATGGTGCAATATAAATAATAAAATAACACAAAGCTACCATCTATATCACCAGCTTAGTAGAGGTTTACCCACTGGAAGCAGGATCCCTGACTTGGGTCCAAGGTGGGTGGAGGACACCAGCTAAGGGGCAGCTAAGGGTCTACAGTGCTGATGGTTTCTGGTGGAGTGCTTGGAAGTACTCTGAGTTACTAGAAAGCCGTGATTGGCGAAGGCACCCAGCTCGCAGGAGGACAGTTCTGAACTCAGTCTCCAGCAGAGTAGCTGCAGACTGGAGTGACACATCCCCACTGGACCGCCAGGGTCTATAGTGCTCCCCCTCCCTGACAAAAATGTAAGGCGAAGGGAGTGGGGACAATGTTTTGTTGCTTTTTGTTTTTTTAAATCATACATACATACATACATATACAGGCTCTATACCATCACACACACACACACACTGAAGGGACGTAGTCTGGAGTACCAACTTCTGTCACATCTCGAAAGCAAGGCTGGAACATGACGGAGCTCCGCCGTGGTAAGTCCCTCTTTTAGTTAAAAAAAAAAAAAAGAAGAAGAGGCATGAACTGCAGCATATTTCTTAATTAATGGAAATAAAGCAAAGGTACATAAGTAACAATTAATTATCCCCTTATTAAGGGGGTATATAAACAAGACCAGTAAACCAAAAATCATTGCAACATTCTAACGGGCTGAGGAAGAAACGATCCAGTAGTGACACACGTTCTGGGAAGGACTGGAATATTGTTATTGGACATTGTTCTTTTTTATGTTTTCAAATAAATAATTTTACTTGATTTTTTATATTTATTTTGGTTTTCGGTATCCTGCTGTACACAAAGAAAGGCAGTGTAATCCCAAACTACAAAGTGTGCAGAAATAGAGTCAAACTTAGGCTCTATATTTGTGAGTATTCATTTGGCTTATAACTTTACATAAACAATACAATACTAAACTATTCTATGTCCCCCTCTTGTGTACATTCTAATTAGGATTGGACTCTTGCATCCATCAGGGGTGGGTCGTCTTAACGGACCCGAAAGCTATTCCAACCAGAGCTAGGTTTACTAGCTCTCTGCTTGTGAGTGTTCCTTTTTTTTGTTTATACCCCTATATTTAAGAGATCTACACTATCATTTGTTATTTATACTTTTAGGTCACTTGGATTGTTTATATTGATTTAAGGTACCAGATTATTAATTTTATCAAGCACTGCACTATTTTTTTTTTTTTTTTAAAGATTTTATCTTGTACAGCTGCTACATCTATATAAGCAGACTTGATAACTATTAAGGTATAACATAATAAGGTAGTATGTATAGAATTTATAACTTTGCACACGGCTCTTGGATAACTCGTTTTTTTTCACGCGACTTTCTGATTACTTAAAGTTGGACAGACTTGATCTACGCTTTAGCCCACAGGATATACAAGCACTTAAACACAGCTTAACATAGTCTGTGGGACAGTGAATTCACAAGATCTCAGATAAAGACGTTGTAGATGGGAATGTTTCACTGATCCTTCTTATAATGAGCAAGGCATTAATTTATTTAATGTTTCACTGATCTTTTAACCCTCCACTCATTCTAAGACAAATCAATTCATTGCTTAGATCACTTAGAAATACTTATATTTTAATAAAGCTAGCTGCATATTAACAAACTTTAAGGCACTGCTGGATCAGTTTCCCACACTGGATGTCAGTCAACTACACATCCCAAGATACCACAGGGAAAAGAGTAGGACACAACAACAGCTGTGTTGGAAACAAGTAGATAGATGACAACTGTTTTGGGATCTTGTCAACAAGAAACATGACATCGAGGAACCAGAGACAAATGAAATAAAAAATTAAGAGGCAATCAGCAAAGACAATACAGAGGATAACACCAGTGATATGAGTGGACACTATAAGATATTATGTACACACATTATGGATGATGCACGCAGTTTGTCCCACAAGCCTGTAGATATACAGATCTTGGACAAGGCCTCTCTACATCTGTCCTAGCAAAATCACACAACTATGGGAACAGGTGCAAACATGGAAGCTTATATATAGAAGGCCACATCACAGAGAAGTGTTGAAAGGTCACTTGAAAGTATATCTGGACACGGGGACGGTTCCAGTTTGAAATTTGTAATTTCATTCTAACAGTGGATACAAGTTCTATTTTGATAACTCTATAAGTTAACATGGCAACGTGGGCACCAGTGAATAAATCATATCAGTGTTGCCCAGAGTAACTTTCCAGCTGAGAAATACAATTCCTCTCATGCTCAGCCACACACAGATACTCATCTGTTTAGGACAGCAGCTGCAATAATGGTGCTTGCAGTTGCAGCACATGCTGACTGATTAATCGAAGTATTAAAGAATGTTATAGAAATCAAAACGCAAAGTCTGAGCAACAAAATTCCTAAAATAAAGGCCCCAAATTTTTTTTTAAAGCCGTCTAATGACACAAACTGCAGCTAAAAGGGATTTGTTTATAACGGAGTTCAAATCTTGCCATAATAAACAGCAGTAAATAAATTAGAACACACTACGATCACCCAACTGTATGTCATACGTGACGTAGACAACAGACGGAATACAAGATAAATCTACAAGCTTATTCGCTAGCCAGGCCTAGTCAGAAAATGACTCACTACTGTCACACAACTTTTGCTGTGCACCTTTATGTACCAACATGGCCATTATTCAGAATACTGACAAGCCAACCACGTAATCACATCAGGTGTTTCAGTAAAAGTATAATTTAATAGGAGAATGACAGTAAGCAAATACCACAATCTGGATGTCACCCAACATCGTGTAGAAATGGGTCACCACACGCGAATGTGATGCAATACTAAACCTGCAAATAAAAGGAAACCCACTCATTGCAAATACATTCTATAACATATTGTAATAGTTTGCTTAATCACCAAGTGCCAGATATAAGGCCGTCACAGTATTTCAATTCTTCAGCATGAGACTGATCATACAGATAAAAATGTGTCGCTCAGAATCAACAAGGTGCATTCTTGTATCTAGGCCCATCCATTCCCCCCCGAAGACATTTAAAGGGGGGTTGAAGCAAGGAACCGGTTATTGATTAAATATAGGTCTGCATATACTGCCATGTGCGGGACAGGCACTTGCATACTACTAGCTGTGCAAAACTACACAAAAGAGTTCAATCACTAAACAACTGCAGAACTGAAAACTGTCACATCTTGGCAATTCTAGTAAACATTCTGCAATTCAGTTTTCAATTCACCTCAGCCAACTGTTTAGTGATTAAACCCCAATGTGGTGGTGTTTTTGGGATTAGTAATTAAATTGAGAATATATTTTCACAGAGAATGCTTGTAGCGGTTGGGTACGCACACGTGTTCATAGTAAATTCTGTATACTCCTTTCCACTCAGCATTACATACCAGTAAAATACTGCACGCCTTTCTCATTAATAGGATCACCACAAGGAAATAGTGAACAATACGCCAGGGACACTAGCAAGTATAACTATGCCAAGGACACTATATAAGCACCAAAACATATTTAACTTAAGGCAATTTTGGGGTATAGGTAGTGCCCCTTGCAGCCTCACTGGTCAATTATCTGCCATTTAGAATTTCACTTTGATTTGCACCCTAGGCACCACACCACCTTAAGTAAGTTGCATCTGGTTAAAAGTGAAACCATTTTTGTTTTCATTCAGGCTGTCAGTCACTGCCAGGGGAGGTGTGACTAGAGCTTCATAAACAGAGACAAAACTGACTACTCCTAAATGGCAGTGAATTAATCAGGGGGTAGTTTTTGTGACTATATTGTCCCTTTAAAAATAATTATGCATCTGTACAGTTACGATTTGGGAACAGTTTAGATACAATTATAACAAGATTAAAACATGCTGCCTTATTTTGCATGATTAAGTCCCTAAAACTGATACAAAGTAGAGTAATTCATTAGACCAAAAGTCTGGTGAAATGCTAAATTCACATGAATTGAAACAGCACAGACATTAGAAATGTACAGGCTATTCACTAAACTCCAAATTGTAGCAAATTAAAATCTGAAATGCTGATCTCTCACTAGGTGTCCAAACAGAAGACACATTCCTCTCCCAGTCCATGACACTGCTCAGAAGACAATATGCTGGGGCACACTCTGACATGGGAAGAATTATGTGAAGAACCAGTAGCCAACCCTGATTATACTGATACCAACTGCATCTCCAGAAAGCAAAGATGCCAACAGCACACACTGGTAGATTGAGGGCTGACTATGGCCCCATATGCAGGAATAAGATCTGAGACCTGTGGCCTCTAGTATATATAGATGGAGGATCTAGCTGTAGCTGCTGTTGTACCGGTAGACATTAAAGAACACTGAGGCCTGTGGGTTCCTGGTATAGATAGTTTAAGTACTTCCTGTTGCTTCTGGTACAGATACTAGAGCTAAATATGTGTCCCTTGGTAAAGATAGTTTGAGGTACTGGTTGTGGCCACTTGCACAGAGGCAGTACCTGGATGAGGCCTGAGACCCCTGGTGTGTGTGAAGAGAATATATATATATATACACACATATATACACACACACACACACATATATACATACATACACACACACACATTATATAGAATGGCTGTGGCCCCTCTGTGTGCATAGAGTGTCAGGTGCAGGCTTGTGGCCCCTCTGTGTGCATAGAGTGTCAGGTGCAGGCTTGTAGCCCCTCTGTGTGCATAGAGTGTCAGGTGCAGGCTTGTAGCCCCTCTGTGTGCATAGAGTGTCAGGTGCAGGCTTGTGGCCCCTCTGTGTGCATAGAGTGTCAGGTGCAGGCTTGTGGCCCCTCTGTGTGCATAGAGTGTCAGGTGCAGGCTTGTGGCCCCTCTGTGTGCATAGAGTGTCAGGTGCAGGCTTGTGGTCCCTCTGTGTGTATAGAGTGTCAGGTGCAGGCTTGTGGCCCCTCTGTGTGCATAGAGTGTCAGGTGCAGGCTTGTGGCCCCTCTGTGTGCATAGAGTAACAGGTGCAGGCTGTGGCCCCTGTGTGCACACAGAGTGTGAGGTGCTGGCTGTGGCCCCTGTGTGCACACAGAGTGTGAGGTGCTGGCTGTGGCCCCTGTGTGCACACAGAGTGTGAGGTGCTGGCTGTGGCCCCTGTGTGCACACAGAGTGTGAGGTGCTGGCTGTGGCCCCTGTGTGCACACAGAGTGTGAGGTGCTGGCTGTGGCCCCTGTGTGCACACAGAGTGTGAGGTGCTGGCTGTGGCCCCTGTGTGCACACAGAGTGTGAGGTGCTGGCTGTGGCCCCTGTGTGCACACAGAGTGTGAGGTGCTGGCTGTGGCCCCTGTGTGTGGCCCCTACCTCCGTGGGTACGAGGTGCTTGTCCTCTCCAGGCCCCATGTCTCGGGCTCGGGGGGAGGGGGCTGGTCTCAGGCGGGGGACATAGTCAGACAGCAGGGCCCAGCACACAGCTCGCTGCCAGGAGCAGACGCAATCAATGGAAAAATGGCCGCTGTGTTCACGCGAGACTGGCGTGACGTCACGTCCGCCCGGACACAAGGCGTTCCCATCACCATAGCAACGGCCGTGAGAGAGTACCAAGATGGCGTCAGTGCTCCTTTCCAGGTGCTTCCCATCTAGCCAAGATGGAGAGTCACTGTCCAGGGAGCAATAAGGGATAGAGTTACAGTTACACAAACAAACATCAAGGAGAATATACCTAAAACCACACCCACCAGCCAAAACCCTCAGAGTTAGAATTAAAAACTATATTTAAATTTTACAGAGAAACAAATACAGTGTGTCATTCAGTGCAAACACCAGGTATACATTCCTTATTAGGGGAGAAATAATCTTTATAAATAAATAATAGACAGAGAGAGATGGAGAGAGAGACAGAGAGAGAGAGATGGACAGAGAGAGAGAGATGGACAGAGAGAGAGAGAGATGGACAGAGAGAGAGAGATGGACAGAGAGAGAGTGAGATGGACAGAGAGAGAGAGATGGACAGAGAGAGAGAGATGGACAGAGAGAGAGAGAGAGAGATGGACAGAGAGAGAGAGCGAGATGGACAGAGAGAGAGAGAGAGATGGACAGAGAGAGAGTGAGATGGACAGAGAGAGACAGACAGACACAGAGAGAGAGAGAGATGGATAGATAGATGGATATATAGAGAGATAGATGGACAGATAGAGAGATAGATGGATGGACGGATAGATAGAGAGAGATAGATAGATTGATAGATGGATGGACGGATAGAGAGAGAGAGAGATAGATAGACTGATAGATGGATGGACGGATAGATAGAGAGAGAAATAGATTGATAGATGGATGGACGGATAGATAGATGGACAGATAGATTGATAGATAGATAGATGGACGGATAGATAGATAGACATATAGATAGATGGATAGATAGATGTCGAGTGGGTCAAATAATACAGACTGCTCTCAACTAAGAACATATTGTCTATCAGTCTTCTCCTCCTATTGTAAATTATCTCAAGAAAATACCCCCTCAGGTTGTGATCGATATTTCCTATATTACAGCTATCTACATATCCCAATTGCTTTGCAACGTCTATGGAGTCATAGAACTTATCTAAATCACACACACACAAAAAAAAACTATTTTGGATTAGCTTTTTAAATTATTTAATATTCTTGGATAAACTTTTAAAATGATTATTTTCTTAATTATATCAATATATATAAAAAAATATCAAATATAAAAAAAAAAAATTCTAAATTTTAAACATTTATCATAAATATTTAAAATTATTTACTATGAGTGGGTGTGACCAGAAGCCATGCGAGTCGGATACCTTAATAAGAGTTCCGCAACATGGAACCCGGTTATTAGTGTATCTACCAGCTAAATCTAGCTAACAAATACAATATTGCGGTCATGTCGCAAAACAAATCAAAACAGCAGCAAGAAAAAGCCGATAAATTACATTTCTTCCAACAGAAACAGGCTAAACTACCTGCCGCTGTGGAAATCCAAGATGGCACTGAAGACCTAACGACTGAGGGCTCTGTACATGGCCTAGAATCCCTCACAAAGGAGTTCTTACAAGCCTCTTTGGAAGCAATGTCTGCCAAAGTAATTGCAACTTGGCAATCTGACATGGATTTACAATAATTGGAAACCAGAACTTTACATATGATAAAGAAGTTCAGTGAATATGAGGAAAGCCCACAATTCTATTGCAGTAAATGGAGCAATGCCTAGATGCATGTGAATTGAAACTGGCCGACATGAAGGACAGGTCAAGGCAGAATAATGACCGACTTAGTGGTGTCCCTGAATTGGTAAAACCTCCGGACCTTTATGAATACGTCTTGTGCCTGTTTAAGCATATGGTCCCAGATTTGCCACAAGATCTATTCCTACTATATAGAGTACATAGACTCCAACGCCCCCGCATTTGCTGGATTCAGTGCCTTGAAATGTGATCTTAAGAGCCGACTTCTACCATGCCAATGAAGTACTGCTGAAAAATGGTCGCACAAAACGGGACTTACCATTTTAATATTCCAACGTAAAGTTTTTCACCGATCTCTCCGCTGCCACTCTCCAGACCAGGAGGACCTACCAGAAAGTAATCAAAACATTATGAGAGCACTGCATCCTTTAGCGATTGTGATTTCCGACCTGTTTATTGGTATCCAGAAATGGAGTGACCATCACGATCAATACTCCTGAAGAAGGCTCATGTTTACTGGAACAATGTAACCTATCAACTGGTTGCTCATCTCCATATTGGGTATCATCTGGAAAGCTGAGATCGGAATGGCAGCGGATCATGGAGGAGCGCAGAGATCCCATTTCTACCCGAGGCCTCATGTTTGTTAAGTATTTATGGTTTATAATTTACTTACACCTTTTTTTGTGCACTTGAGGCGCATGTTTTCTCTCTCTAATATTTTGACCATCTCACACACCACATATAGCTTATTGTACTATTTGCCCTTGCTAAAATTGATAAAAATGAACAATGCTGCTCATGCCCATCGAATGGAGCTTGTCTCGCATGAACCCATCTCCATTCGTAACTTAATCTGCCTTTTTTCCCCCCGTTTAAAAGTAACGCTCTATTTTGTTAGGTGCTAATGTTAACCCCAATGATAACCTAAATGCAGCACTCGTCTGTTATATTGCTTTCTAAAAAAATAATAATTTTCTTAATTGTTTCTCAGACACATCAAATGCCAACTAAAAATCTTTCTGTACTTTCCATGTGACAATGTTCCCCACTGATGACATTACTAAGCACTTTATGTCATGTTTGTACCATGTTAACTCACGCTTTGAACAATTCTGGTGCTAGATTTTGTATAAAAATAGAAGATAGATGTTGTATCTATCTATCTATCTGTCCATCTATCTCATGGGTATAATTAGCAGAGTACTATGTTATTGTTGACATGTTTACACAGATAATGCTTATGTACAACCTGATGATGTATAACCTGTTGATCATTATATGACCAACCAAGCCGTAGATATATTGCCAAACTGTCATAAGACAAAGGTTCCGGATACTGTTTCTTATTGGGATATTTCTGGCTATAATCCATGCCCTCCATGGATCATGACTCCACTCAATGCACCGTACCCTGGGTGCTCCTGTACATACTTTTTTTTAGTTTTGTTTGGGTCTTACGCCCTTTACCACCTCTACTGAAGGTACCTTCACACCCAAATACTCCTATGATGTCATGAACAGATTTGAAAGATACTCAAATGCCCACTAGTAAATTATTTTATACCAAGTCAAACGAACACAATCCTGACAGGTATAGGCATACTGAACCTTCAGCTCCCCTTAATGCATATCTCTTTACTTATGTTGTTGTAGCCAAACGATTGCTGCTACTATGTCTACCCTCTTTCCCATTCTCACTGCAACCTTAGGCTACAAACCAAGAAATCCCTACAGTCATTCCCCTGAGTGACCCTTACATCATATCTTAAGACAATCAGATAACAAAAACACTGTTGAATACTCACCAACCTAGCATTCCAATCACCACCCACATAATTTTATGAGCGTTTTTCCTCACAAATGGCATGTTACTTAAAGAGTCCCAACACGCCCATGCTGTTATTTTGGTTCTGCAAGAAACACATTTCCTGAAGTCGAAGTTACCAAATTTTGGATCCTCCCATTATACAATCCAACACCACGCAGCTTACAAAACCAAAGCCATGGGTGTATCTATTTACATACATATCTCAGTTGCCTTCAAATTGATTAAAAAACTGGTTTATCCCCCAGGCCGTTAGTTAATTATGGTATGTCTATTAAACAATACTCTTTACACCTTGGTAGACCTCTACGTATTGAACTCTGATCAACGTAGTTTTCTCCAGCACATACTTACCAAGTTATCCTCTCTGTTCAAAAAAGAATCCCTTTAATCCTCTTGTAAAGCTCTCTCCAAGTTACTATCCAGCTTTAACCTACACAAAATCGGGAACACATTGCACCCCAGCAACAAGTAGTTGTTGTCCGAGAGTGTGTTTCTGAACGTTTACTCCTGGTTATTGACTTTGGCTTTGTTTTGACTTCCCTGTATTCTGGTATCCCTGACTTCTGGCTTTCCCTAATCTTTGTGTCTCTTTCTTTATCCCTGACCTCGGCTAGTATTCTGACTATTCTTAGGTATGTTAAGTCTGGCCATTCTAAGGCCCGGTAAGACATTACATATTAGTCCTAGGTGTGATACAGTTCTATGTGCTGGATCATCTAGTAATCCTGACAATCTCTGCCCATATTATCCCCAAATCTGTGGAAAGCAGACCTTGGTCACATGGTAGCTCACAAAAAATAAGGTACGATATTTGAAGTCTACAAAAGCAAAAGCAATACGTTAAACACTGCACACAGTGAAATTTTGCGGAAAATAATCTATAGGTTTTACATGGCCTCCACAAGATTTTCTGATATTTTAATGTATTTTTAAAATATTTTTAAAAGTTTATCTAAAAATATAAAATCATTTGAAAAGATTAACAAACAAATATTAATATGAGGCCTTAGTTAGACTAGATTGCTTATATCCTTCTTCAGACTTTTTTACTTATCTATATTTCATGAGATAAAGTTTCACTCCCAGCTTTCTCTTATTGTGAACTATGGTAGACTGGTAAGTAAAAGTACCTGTAATGGTATTTATTAATTAATGACTTTGTCATAAAAAAAAGCATAATGAGCTTAATGCTTTAGACGCACCACTAGATGTCAGTAAAGCATATTTAGTGTAATGCTTTGGGGGCACCTCTAGGGGGAGTGTGTAGGAAGACCTGTGCTTCTGGCAGTGACATCACAGGCCAGCCTACTTACACTGAATAAAAACCAGATGTTAGGAGAAGCAAGCTCTGTTTGCCTGTACCTGACTGATCATGTAGCACCAGCTCTGACTTAGCCCCAGCCCTTTGGCTGGGGCCTTGTAAGTAATATGAATCCATTGTAACAGTTAGCAATTGTAATAGCCTTTTGTATAATATATAGCAACCAATAGTGTTTTGTGTAGTATTGTATTGTATAATTATTAAAATTGACATTCTGCTAGCATCTGTTTATTTATTATAGTTATATTAAATATACATTTAATATTACAACGTTTTGTGTATTTTCTATCCACATATTCGACCATAATACCATGAATTATAAAAATATTAATGTTGTTCCGTATTGCTTAATTATTATGTATTAAGAGATTAATATTCATATTTAGGTCACACCACAACATTTGGCGTAGTCGGCAGGATTATGCTTGAATATTGGGGAAAATATAAATGTTATGCATTTTGCTTAAATCATACTGTAAATTGTCTGTCTGTATACAAATGAATAAATGAATGATGATTTGGTTTTAATGGAATGAATGCAGCTAGGGATTAGATATTTGTTTTTTAAGGTATCTCTTGTTGTAGAACATAGTGATGAATTATTGTGTTGCTTGTTACGTTTTACCAACCTTTGGTAATTTTTATATATAAAACAAAAAACAATTTTACTTTTTGTCTGACCATGTGGATTTTAATCCACCATTGACCACATGGTGTGAATGAGTTAAGGGCCTAGTTTCATTGTTTGCTACCATTTGCATAGGAAAAGACTTTTCACTAAACTAGTTCACCAGGTTTTATTGCTAAATTTGACCCTGTTTGTGTACTAATTTACATTTGTTTGGCATTCATGGATTTGTCTAGTTGAAAAGAGATTTGGACAAAATGTATTAAATTAGTAGTTAAGAAAAAGATACGTTTAGTAAAGCAGATTCAGTGAATAATAGATTTATGTGTGCGTATACACAGAATATTAGTATAAATATATATATGATTTTGACTCATGAAGGAGAGACCACCTTTTTAACAGCTGTGTGACCATGCTTTTCAGCTACAGCTGGGGGAGAATTTGTCCTTGTTGGGGGTGGGTAGTCTTGCCTGTATGAGAAAAAATAAACTGCATTGTTTTGTAAATGTAATTGCCTAAACTAATCAATTTGTGGAGTGTTTTTCAGCTTTATTATCCAGGAATAAGGAATTACTGGACATATGCAGGAACTGGTAACAAATGAACTGAAAAAATGGTAAAATAATTCCTTTGTCCTATTT
>OW240923.1:90352844-90402486 GCA_933207985.1 Pelobates cultripes | reverse complement strand
TATAGTGGGTAGGGGGCAGTATAGTGGGTAGGGGGGCTGTGAGGTGAGTAGGGGGGCTCTATAGTGGGTAGGGGGGCTTTGAGGTGGGTAGGGGGGCAGTGTAGTGGGTAGGGGGGCTGTGAGGTGGGTAGAGGGCCTGTGAGGAGAGTAGGGGCGCTGTGAGGTGGGTAGGGGGGCAATATAGTGGGTAGGGGGCTGTAAAAAAGTAAATACCTTTCGGTGTCCTCTTGGTCCGGTGGGCAGCTTCCCAGTAACGTGCATGGGGGCGGAGCTTTGAGCGGGAGGCGGAGCTTCCGTTTGGGGGCGGAGTATGCGGCTATAATGATTTCAGACTGTGCAGGGAGACTGACAGGTCTCCCTGCAGCCGCTGGCAGCCACACCAGCCCCCAGCTCCTCCCTCCTTCCTCCCCTCGGACTGATAGTCTGGCACAGTCCGAGGGGAGGCTTTATCAAAATGATCATTAAGGCTGTCAGCCCAGCCCCAGCTGGGCCAGTCCGGCCCTGCCACCCACTCTCTCAAACGGGGGATTTAGCTGTCCAAATCCCTACCGCCCACCTGGAATCCTGAAACGCCCACTAGTGGGCGGTAGGGACCAGGTTGACGACCCATGCTTTAGACGCACCACTAGATGTCAGTAAAGCATATTTAGTGTAATGCTTTGGGGGCACCTCTAGGGGGAGTGTGTAGGAAGACCTGTGCTTCTGGCAGTGACATCACAGGCCAGCCTACTTACACTGAATAAAAACCAGATGTTAGGAGAAGCAAGCTCTCTGTTTGCCTGTACCTGACTGATCATGTAGAACCAGCTCTGACTTAGCCCCAGCCCTTTGGCTGGGGCCTTGTAAGTAATATGAATCCATTGTAACAGTTAGCAATTGTAATAGCCTTTTGTATAATATATAGCAACCAATAGTGTTTTGTGTAGTATTGTATTGTATAATTATTAAAATTGACATTCTGCTAGCATCTGTTTATTTATTATAGTTATTGTGTATTTTGTGTATTTTCTATCCACATATTCGACCATAATACCATGAATTATAAAAATATTAATGTTGTTCCGTATTGCTTAATTATTATGTATTAAGAGATTAATATTCATATTTAGGTCACGACCACAACAGTACCTTACCTTTTGCACAACACAAGAGAGTTTACAATATTATCACAACTAGTAGGTAATCAAATCTATCCATATAACTGAAGTTAAACCTTTAATAGGTTTATAAGATCCTGCTTTGCACCTATTACCTTAGCTGCTAGGACTGCCCAGATAGCCTACAGTACTCAAGGATGGGTCATTAAACTATCCTATTCACTAAATTCCAAACATATCACACCCCACAAAAAGCATCGTTCCAGGTATTAGATACAAAAAATGGTCCAACGCATGTTTCGATAGCATACCATAGCACCTGCACCTGGGACCAAAAGTATCCCAGATACTGTTGGTCCCAGAAAAAGGTGCTGTGTACAAAACAACTGTCTGATTATTTTTTTTATGTAAATGAATACTTAAAGTGTCAGGAACATGAACATGTATTCCTGACCCTATAGTGTTAAATACACTATTTAGGTTACTCCCCCTTATCCCACTTAGAAGGTAATAAAACTCACTTTATTTTCAGCATCGCGCGAGTCCGCTGGTGCAGGCCCTAACTCGATCCATCTTCTTGACTGACATAATCAGAATTGATGATCTCAGCCAATCCACTACTTTCCCTGAGGAAAAAAAAATGGATTGGCTGAAATCGTCAAGGAGGTGAGAGCGTGGCCAATCAGCATCGTCTCATAGAGATACATTGAATCAATGCATCTCTATGTGAAAAGTTCAGTGTATGCATGCAGCAGTGCCCCAGGAAGAACCTCTAGTGGCCATCTGAGGAGTGTCCACTAGAGGTGTTCCTAGGGAGCAATGCAAACACTGCCTTTTCTTTAAGCTGCCTTCATTAAAGGATCACTATAGTGTCAGGAAAACAAACTTGTTTTCCTGACACTATATAACCCTTATGTCCCCCCCACCCTTAGGGCCCCCCTCCCTTGGCTCTGAAGGGGTTAAAACCCCTTCAGTTACTTACTTTAATCCAGCGCCGGGCTCCCTTGGCATTGGTGACCTCTCCTCCCCTGCAGACATCAGCTCCCGAGTGGAGCAGAATGCGCATGCGCGGCAAGAGCCACGTGTGCATTCAAACAGTCCATAGGAAAGCATTTCTCAATGCTTTCCTATGGACGTTCTGCACGCTGAATGCGATTTTTGCATGCAGCATCGCAGAGGCGCCTCTAGCAGCTGTCAGGAAGACAGCCACTAGAGCATGGGTCGTCAACCTGGTCCCTACCGCCCACTAGTGGGCGTTTTAGGATTCCAGGTGGGCGGTAGGGATTTCTGAGGCTAAATCCTCTTTTTAAGAGGATTTCTCCTTTTGGGCGGGCGCGAGCGGCTCTGCATGTGCAAGTCTTCAGTGACCGGCAGGAGGAAGCGCTCCCTCCTGCCAGGCCACCTTCTCGACCCCCCGGCATGGCAGAGTTCTAATCAGTCGCGGCGAGTGAGCTCTAACCTCTCTGCTCTGCTCCCTCGCGCGATGTTTGCTGATGCCGCGGGAGCCGGAATATGATGTCATATTCCGGCTCCCGGCATCAGTAGACAGCCCACGAGGGAGCAGAGCAGAGAGGTTAGAGCTCCCTCGCTGCGTCTGATTAGCCGCCCGCCTAAGTGAAGCCCCACTAGACCCCAGGGACAGATCCACACCAGCTCTCCAGGTAGGGAGGCTGGGTGGATATTTAATATTAATAATTTGTGTGTATATGTGTTTGTCTCTAAGTGTATGTGTGTGTGTCTGTAAGTGTGTGTGTGTGTCTGTAAGTGCGTGTGTGTGTGTGTGTGTGTCTGTAAGTGCATGTGTGTGTGTGTGTGTGTCTGTGTCTGTAAGTATATGTGTGTCTGTGTCTGTAAGTATATGTGTGTGTGTGTGTCTGTAAGTGTATGTGTGTGTGTGTGTGTGTGTCAGTAAGTGTGTGTGTGTCTGTGGGTCTGTCTGTGTATGTGTGAGTGTCTGTAAGTGCATGTGTGAGTATGTGTATATTTGTGTGTATGTGTTTCTATGTGAGTGTGTGTGTGTGTGTGTATGTGTTTGTCTGTGAGCAGAGTACTTGTAGAATAGAAGAAAGAAGGTGCAGAGTACTTGTAGAATAGAAGAAAGAAGGTGCAGAGTACTTGTAGAATAGGAGAAAGAAGGAGTAGAGTACTTCTAGTATAGGGGAAAGAAGGAGTAGAGTACTTCTTGTATAGAGGAAAGAAGGAGTAGAGTACTTGTAAAAAAGGAGAAGGAAAGAAAAGGAAAAGGAGAGAATTGTTGTTGACTAATAATAGTAAGTGGGCTACCTAGTTCAGCCTTCCTATTGGCCATTGCTATAAGGAAGGTTAAAAAATAGAAAAAAGGGGAAAAAGGTGGGAAGGGGAATTGAGGAGGGAGAGGAGGGGAGCTGACGCACAGATGAGAAATCATTTTATGAGCAAACAAAGAAGTCTTCCGATTATCACTGAAAGAGGAGACCTTCGTTTGTTCCTTATGAAAATCGAACCAGATTTTAAATATTTAGTCTCGCAGCATCAACCTCAAGGATCTCATTAATCACTAGTAAAGGTAAGTTCAATTTACTTTATTGCTTCCTCATTAAACTTTATAAAGTTAAAAACATTATAAACATGCATAAAGTAGAAATAAAAAGATAAATGTACGTTCATTTATGTATTTTTTAAAACACCCTCCTTTCTAAAAAATATTCCGCGCTTGCGCGAAAACTGGTGGGCGGTAAGGAAATTTTTCCATCAAGAAAGATGCATTAGTGGGCGGTAAGTGGAAAAAGGTTGACTACCACTGCACTAGAGGATGGATTAACCCTGCAATGTAAACATAGCAGTTTCTCTGAAACATCTAAAGGGTTAAAACCTGGGGGACCTGGCACCCAGACCACTTCATTGAGCTGAACTGGGTGACTATAATGTCCCTTTAAGCTGTAGTTGTTCTGGTGGCTACAGTGTCCCTTTAAATTTAAAATTCACTTTTAATTCTCATGTTGGTGAATAACTCTGAGAATGTGTGTAATGTGTGTGATACCTGTGTGATATAGATGTGTTTAATGTGTGCAGTGGATTTGTATGTATGTCAGGGATGTATGTAAAGCATGTTTAATGTATGTGACACACGTGAATTCATTTTGTCCATATAGAGTGTTTTTTATTATTATTTTTAAAGGGTGAGATAATTTTCTATCTCTAATAAATGAATGCCACAAAAACTCATCAAATATTATGTGGGTATTTACTAAATGCCAAATGTTTATACAGACATTCTCCAAATCTGCTATAGTCACAGCTTGATCGTTTTAGTCTAAGATTTTACAATTCGGTTCTCAATTTACTACAATTTGGAATTTAGTGAAAAAATCCAGTTGAGTATTAGCGGGGATGTAGTTATAGTACCGGTACATTACATGTCCTCATCTGGTAATTAAAGAGTAAATTCAAGCTCTGAGAGACTCAAGGAACAGTCCATGTGGTATTTATAATATGTAGTGTTAAACGTAGCAGGCCAATATAGCACATTATGACCTACAAAACAATAAATGGCCCAGCCAGGAAATGTTCCAGGGACTTTCAGTGGACCTGAGGAGGTCAAACATCATAAACCGGATGAGCTGCAATAAAAGTGAAAATAAAATATGTTACAAAGACTTGGCATGGTGAGTGAAATCAGTATAATAAACTAACTCCAAGTGAAACAATGTAAATTTCAGAAAAACAAAAATCAATGTTCTGTCTAAAGCCCAGTAACAGAGATAATGGCCAGAGAAAGGGATAGGCAAATACATTGCGAGCCATAGAAACTGCTCCCCAGGGATAGTGTAACAGCCAAAAACATAAATTATTGTCCTGGCAGAGAAACACGCACCCAGAACCTGCAATTCTCTTGTGTTAATAATCGTCTGTAAATCAAGGCTAATAATCCTATGTATTAAAGATTTACGGTAACGTTCATTGTACAGGCCCTCCTAACCACATCCTCACCCCCGAAGAGAAGAGGAACATATAAAATGGGATTTGTGGAGAATGGACAAGGAAATTGCAAATTTTTGGTTAAAAAAAAAAATTAGCTGGGTAGTTTATTATTTTAATTTGAAATATAATTGACGATTCCTGCGTCCTTTCGCCACAATTCTTATTTCAGTAAATACAACCCATAACCAGTGATGTCAGGTTATTCAATCAGGTGTACATTATTGGGAACTCAAAGTACATTTTAAAATCTAGAAATTATATGGGTTTCCATACTGATTAAATACTTTTTGGTCCTTTGTAATCATTGACTCATTCACATCTATCTGCCCCATAATAAACCCTTACTGACTCATTCACCTCTATCTACCCCATAATATACCCTCACTGACTCATACACCCCTATCTGCCCCATAATATACCCTCACTGACTCATACACCCCTATCTGCCCCATAATATACCCTTACTGACTTATTCACTATTATATGCCACATAATACACCCTCACTGACTCATTCACCCATACCTGCCCCTTAATATACCCTCACTGACTCGTCCATCTCTTTCTGCCCAATAATATACCCTCACTGATTTATCCATCCCTATCTGCCCCATAATATACCCTCATTGACTCATTCACCCATATCTACACCTTAATATACCCTCACTGACACGTCCATCCCTATCTGCCCCATAATATACCCTCACTGACTTATTCACACTTTATCTGCCCCTTAATATACCCTCATACACCCCTATCTGCCCCATAATATACCCTTACTGACTCATTCACATCTATCTGCCCCATAATAAACCCTTACTGACTCATTCACCTCTATCTACCCCATAATATACCCTCACTGACTCATACACCCCTATCTGCCCCATAATATACCCTCACTGACTCATACACCCCTATCTGCCCCATAATATACCCTTACTGACTAATTCACCTCTATCTGCCCCATAATATACCCTCACTGACACGTCCATCCCTATCTGCCCCATAATATACGATCACTGACTTATTCACACTTTATTTGCCCCTTAATATACCCTCATACACCCCTATCTGCCCCATAATATACCCTTACTGACTCATTCACATCTATCTGCCCCATAATAAACCCTTACTGACTCATTCACCTCTATCTACCCCATAATATACCCTCACTGACTCATACACCCCTATCTGCCCCATAATATACCCTTACTGACTCATTCACCTCTATCTGCCCCATAATATACCCTCACTGATTTATCCATCCCTATCTGCCCCATAATATACCATCATTGACTCATTCACCCATATCTACGCCTTAATATACCCTCACTGACACGTCCATCCCTATCTGCCCCATAATATACCCTCACTGACTCATACGCCCCTATCTGCCCCATAATATACCCTCACTGACTCATACACCCCTATCTGCCCCATAATATACCCTCACTGACTCATACACCCCTATCTGCCCCCGCTCCTGCCACTGTTATTCCCACAGGCCCCGCCCCTGACCCCCATTTCACCGCTTTCTGACCGCTGGTTCACCCCAGCCCGTGACGTCACGGAGCCTCAGAGCGCAGCCAGCTCCAGTCGCGGAGCCTTTACCGCCAGAATCAGAGCGGGGCAGGGTGAGTGGACGCTCAGTTAGGGTGAGTGGGCTAATAATACAGTCTGTGGGTGAGCTAATAATGCATAGTGTGAGTGGGCACTCTGTGTGTTTGTCTGGGCAAATAATACAATGAGTGTAAGTGAACACTGAGTGTGCCTGGGGAAAATAAAACAGTCTGAGTACGAGTGGGCAAACAATACAAAGAGTTGGTGGATGTGCTCTTTAGGATTTTGTTTTTTCACTGAGTAAGCCTAGCACAGAGTGGGCACACCCAGTATTAATACGCCTGGGACAAAGTGGGCACTCCCAGTATTAATCAGCCTGGCACAGAGTGGGCATTCCCAGTATTAATCAGCCTGGCACAGAGTGGGCATTAACAGTATTAATAAGCCTGGGACAAAGCGGGCACTCCCAGTATTAATAAGCCTGGGACAGAGTGGGCATTCCCAATATTAATAAGCCTGGCACAGAGTGGGCATTCCCAGTATTAATAAGCCTGGCACAGAGTGGGCATTCCCAGTATTAATAAGCCTGGGACAAAGTGGGCATTCCCAGTATTAATAAGCCTGGGACAGAGTGGGCATTCCCAGTATTAATAAGCCTGGGACAGAGTGGGCATTCCCAGTATTAATAAGCCTGGCACAGAGTGGGCACTCCCAGTATTAATCAGCCTGGCACAGAGTGGGCATTCCCAGTATTAATAAGCCTGGCACAGAGTGAGCACTCCCAGTATTAATCAGCCTGGCACAGAGTGGGCATTCCCAGTATTAATAAGCCTGGCACAGAGTGGGCACTCCCAGTATTAATCAGCCTGGCACAGAGTGGGCATTCCCAGTATTAATAAGCCTGGCACAGAGTGGGCATTCGCAGAATTAGTGAGTCTGGCACAGAGTGGGCATTCCCAGTATTAATAAGCCTGGCACAGAGTGGGCATTCCCAGTATTAATAAGCCTGGCACAGAGTAGGCATTCGCAGAATTAGTGAGTCTGGCAGCCAGTAGGCATTTCCAGCATTAGTAAGCCTGGCATAGAATGGGCATATCATGTTTTAGAGAGTCTGGCATAGAATGGGTATTTCGTGTATTAGTGATCTTGGTGTAGAATGGGCATTTCCTGTATTAGTGAGTCTGGCATAGAATGGGCATTTCCTGTATTAGTGAGCTTAGTGTAGAATGGGCATTTCATGTATTAGTGAGTATGGCATAGAATGGGCATTTCCTGTATTACTGAGTCTGGCATAGAATGGGCATTTCATGTATTAGTGAGTCTGGCATAGAATGGGCATTTCCTGTATTACTGAGTCTGGCATAGAATGGGCATTTCCTGTATTAGTGAGTCTGGCATATAATGGGTATTTCTAGTATTAGTGAGTCTGGCTTATAATGGGTATTTCTAGTATTAGTGAACACTGCATTGAATGGGCATTTCATGTTTTAGTAAATCTTGCATAGAATGGGTATTTCTAGTATTAGTGAGCCTGGTGTAGAATGGGCATTTTATGTATTAGTGAGCCTGGTGTAGAATGGGTATTTCCAGTATTAGTGAGCCTGGCATAGAATGGGTATTTCCAGTATTAGTGAGACTGGCATAGAGTGGGTATTTCCAGTATTAGTGAGACTGGCATAGAGTGGGTATTTCCAGTATTAGTGAGACTGGCATAGAGTGGGTATTTCCAGTATTAGTGTGCATGGCATAGTGGGTATTTCATGTATTAGTGAGTCTGGCATAGAGTTTGTATGGCATGGAGTTGGTAAATATTCCTTACTGCCCCACTTCCATGATTTTATTTTTCTGTTCCATTTTTTGTTCTCATATTTGCAGCTTATATTGTATAATAAAGTTAATAAATCGCTGATATCATATAGATATAAAATTACAGCTGTCGTGAGAAGTGCACACCTGCATGACATGTCTTTGCTCCCAAAATGCATTTTAAGGGATCGTGTAATGCATTCCATGAGATAGTATATGGTAAAATTGAGTTAGAATTAAAGGGACACTATAGTCACCAGAACAACTACAGCTTATTGAATTTGTTCTGGTGATTAGAATCATTACCTTCAGGCTTTTTGCTGTAAACACTGTATTTTCAGAGAAAATGTAGTGTTTACATTACAGCCTCGTGATAACTTCACTGGCCACTCCTCAGATGTCTGTTAGAGATCCTTCCTGGGTCATGGCTGCCTAAAATGTATCCAAACATTCAGTATCTCCACCCTCTGCATGCAGACACTGAACTTTCCTCATGGAGATTCATTGATTAAATTCATCTCTATGAGGAGATGCTGATTGGCCAGGGCTTTGTTTGAATTGTGCTGGCTCTGCCCCTGATCTGCCTCTTTGTCAGACTCAGCCAATCCTATGGGGACACATTGTGATTGGACTAGGCTACCACTTCTGCTGATGTCAGCAGTGGGCAGGTCTAAAGGAAACAGGGACAAAATATGCAGCTGCAGACTTGAATACAAGTAAGTTTTACTATTTGTAGGGAGGCATGAGGGGGCCTGTGGGCCTAGATAGTGGTTTTAACCCTATAGGGTCAGGAATACATGTTTGTGTTCCTGACCCTATGGTGCTTCTTTAACTTATTTCTTCCCATTAACAGATTCGTTTCAAAGGGAAAAAAACATGGATTCAAAGAAATCTGGAAAGAAAAGAAATCGTTATTCATCTCAATCCTCTTCCTTTGAAAAACCTGGAACATCTTGGCAGCAAGAGGTACATACTATTATTATCATCCTGTTTTATATGCAGGAGTTAAAAGCATACTACAAGCACCATAACAACTACAGGATGGTGCACAGTTTGTGGATAAACCCAACACAGATAATATAATAAATATAGAAATGTGTATATAATATTATAAACACACACACACACACAATTTTCAGACAGTACCTGCCACAGAGTGCTTATCTGCTATAGTATGTTGTCTGTTCCTATTGTATAGAGAGCGATTTTACCTCTGGGAATTCCAATATTTTTCACACACATACTTGCAGAACGTCATGTATTTGCAATTGCAGATCAGCAGACAGTTTCATATGGAATATGCGTTTTACCTCTTACCGTGCATGCAGAATCCTCAGCCTATCTCTTAACCACCACACTTTTCTTTAATTTACTACATAAACTCTTAATGTGTACATATGCATATCTGTGCAGACACAATTAAATACAATCATACATTTAAATAGATTCTAAGAGTGAGATTTGTGAAAGTAGGATTGCATATTCCATAGTCTCTGAATCCCAAATGCACTATAGAAATTGAAGAAAATAGGAAGCAAAAAGGATACACTCATAGAAGGGATTAACCCTATATAGACTACAGCAGTAGTGAAAGTGGAGAAGGAGAACAAGTGAGTGCCCTCAAATTAAAATATAACTTTTAATATGAAAATAGATTAAAACAAATTATATGGTATAAAGATCAAAAACAAATATTTATAATAAAATAAAATAAAATACTGTAGGATCAATAGTTTTTAAAGCGTAATTAGCGATAGTAAACCAAGGAGGTCCTGTTCAAAAGTTTTCAGGACAAGTCTCCAAATAGTATGCAGAAAACCATATAGGTTTTCAAATGCATAAAAGTATGTGTTTCAAATAGGTTAACTTCAGCGGAAATGCACAGTCCATACAGTATTAAATAGAAATTGTTGCATACATAGTGCTGGTTGGATCCAAAACCTGCACTAGATAAAATTTAGTGTAAGAAAAAATTGTATTCCTCACTAAATAACCAACTCATACAGGGATTAGTACGAAAATATACCAAGAACATGTGCTCTATACATCCCCCACTTGTATAGCTGGAATAGGGCTAAATGTCGAAGTATAAAGTATATTAAGTCTAATGTCCGTCTGAACAGACGGCGATACTGTGGTCAGTGTGAATCCCAAATGTGTGTATGATCTGAAACCTTCAGATCTTTTTTTAGCATTATATCTTATTTATTTGTACCAAAGTTTTTATCGTAAAATGTATTTGCAAATTTAGTTCTGCACAATATAATCATTAAGAATATTCCTGCCAATCAGATTATTTGCTGAAATGTAGTTTCAGAGAACTGCACTGTTTACATTGCAGCTCTAAGTCTGCCCTCAGTGGCTGTCTACCAGACAGCCACTGGGGGCGCTTCAGGAATCGAAACAGACTTCCAGCGTCAGATTTTCCCCATAGGAAAGCATTTAATAATGCCTTCCTATGGGGAGGTCCAGAGAACTGCACTGTTTACATTGCAGCTCTAAGTCTGCCCTTGGTGGCTGTCTACCAGACAGCTACTGGGGGCGCTTCAGGAATCGAAACAGACTTCCAGCGTCAGATTTTCCCCATAGGAAAGCATTTAATCATGCTTTCCTACGGGGAGGTCGTATGCGCGTGCGGCCATTGCCGTGCATGCGCATTAGGTCGCCCCCACCGGCTGACCCTCGGTGCTGGATTCAGGTAAGTGGCTGAAGTGGTTTTAACCCCTTCAGCCCTGCGGGAGGGTGGGGACCTATTAACCTTATAGTGCCAGGAAAACAGCTTTCCTGGAACTATAGGATCCCTTTAAGAAAACAGAGATGATGTTGTAAAACAAAGGTTCTTATGTACCTTTGAGCGCACCCAATTTAAATCAAAGCTAAATCATCCTTAATGTTTTGGTATGTTGTAATCGGTCAGAAATATATATCAAGATGATATATATAGATCATAACAGGATTTCCAGAGAAAGCCTTATGTGTGGTCACAAACCGTATCCTTGTGTCTGCATACAATACTGGTTTCATGTGGAACACACAACAACTTTGTATTCCTTACACTATAGAATCCCTTTAAGGCTTACAGGGACACTATAGTCACCAGAACAACTACAGCTTAATGTAATTGTTCTGTTGAATATAGTCAGTCCCTGGAGCCCTTTTGCTGTGGACAGTGTCTTTTCAGAGAAAAGGCAGTATTTACATTGCTCCCTAAGACACCTCTAGTGGCCACTGCTCAGACAGCCACTAGAGCTTCTTCCTGGGTCAGTGCTGCACTGTGCAGGAATGACGTTCAGCGCTGAACTTTCCCTATAGAGATGCATTGATTTAGTGCATCTCTATAAGGGGATATTGAATGGCCAAACCAGTGTTTGGCCCCGCCCATCTCCTTGACATTCTCAGCCAATCCAATGCTTTTTCAAAGGGATCAATTCTGATGATGTCAGCCAAGGAACAGGATCAGAGGTGGGGCCACGTGTCGCTGGAAATAAGATTTTTTTTATTTTTTATCTTTTAACGGAGGCAAGGAGAGGCAAGCTACCTAAATGGTGTTTTTAACACTATAGGGTCAGGAATCCACATTTGTGTTCCTGGCGCTATAGTGTTCCTTTAATTACTTGGCTAGTGATGGCTACTCTGGGCTTCCCATATATTTGTACAATACACTTACCGTGAAGTTTGGGCAATTAAACACTTTCATTCTGTCATTGCCCAGTTTAATCTGCCATTGTTGATTGAAACACAGTTCGAGTGCTTTATGTTCATAATAGCAAAGATTTATTTTTTGTCATTATCTTTTTTGTATATTTTTGATGTTCAAATTTAAGGGCAGCCAATAGAATTTGATCTGGAGTTGAGTCCATAATGACTGAAACACTATGTTACTTTGAAATACAAACTCTATATAAAACCGAGAATAGGGGGATATATATTTTGTGATAGTGAAAAGCTTTGTTAGTTTCTCTTCTTGTAGACATTATTTTATTACTGACAAATGTATTTGATTACTTTACCTTTAAGTCTGATGAAATTAACAAAGAGGAAGAGGATCAAAAACGTTTATGTCAACTGGAAAGTCACCTTTACTGCATTAAAAACAGAATGGAAAAAAAAGAGCGGAAAAAGGAGAAAAAGAAGAAAGAACGAAAATCGATGGACGTGGAAAAAGAAAGTTTATTGGACATGTGCACAGGATCGAAAAATGTCCCCCCATTGAAAGATCGCTCAAACAAAAGCAGTGAATTAAAGAGGCATCATGATTTAACTCAGAGTTTTCCTTCGAAGAAAAAATGCAGAGCAACCGATTTAAGCCAAAAAGTTGACTCCTGTTTGGCTCCTTTCAAGATAAAAAAAGGGAAGAATGAAAAGCAGACCCATTTAAAAATGATGAGAGATACTTCTTCAGATAAACATCACAATGGTACCCAAGAGGTCTTTTCCCAAAAAAAGAAATCTCAACAGAACCTAGAGTGTGGAGTATATGAACCCCGAAATACTCTTATTAGTAAAGAGGAACAATTTTCCAACAACTCAAAAAGAGTGCCAAAGTTCAAGGGTAGCTTCAAGCATGGTTCTAAATCTTGTGGAAAGGAAGAAGAACCTGTCTGTGATGAGACCATCAATCAGAACGTTAATGAATCCACCACAAAATGTACTACTGAGTGCCAGGGTAGTGGAATCCCAGGCTTCACGGCCAACACACAAATAGGTGAAAAGGTTTGGGATGCCAGCCTTGGGAAGAGCCCCAAACTGGACAGCATGTGTGGTAGTTCAGAGCACAGCCAAGACCTTTTCATCACGCAGAAGACCTATCTGCCTGCCCAGGTTTCAAGCAGTACCAGCTGTGAGTCTCCCCCTCCGGGGCAGAAACAAGTGCAAAGAAGCTACAATGAGCAAGCTCAGATGTTCTCCCAAATTTCAACCTTAACAGACACTGGAGCCAGCGAGTTTAATGTTTCTCAGTGCCGCGTGGAATCTGCAACAGGGAATTCTGTTATGTTCTCACACAAGGCAACGCAGACCGATGGTGTCTTTAGCTACCTAGCACTTATGACATTTGCAAAAAAAGCCAAAGTTTTGGAATCTTGTTCAGAAAAGCCTCTGGATTTGTGTTTACCTAGCCGTGTTAGAGCTCATGACGTCATTATAAAAAATGAAGTCAATGATGTAATCATAATCAGCGTTAAACCTGCCACTCTATGTCCTGTAGAGGAGACAACAAGAAAATTCAGCCTCAGTCAATTACGTAAAATGGAAGGGCGGTTTGTGCAGACATTGCTAAATTCATCTTACTTTTTCAAGGGAAAAGGAGAGCGCAATGATGCAGTTCATATTGCACCATTGCTGAGGCAAAAAATGGAAACAAAGAAGCGTGTGAAAAAGTCTAGTGGGATTTGACATAAAAAGACTTTTTCAGTGTGTGGCTTAGAGCAAATTTCACACACTTTAGCTGTTGATATCCATGTTATGTTGTCTGAAGTTTGTCCATTAAACAGTAAATTGAAGGGAACTGCACATTTTTGGCTAAAATAGAGAACTGGGGGGAAAAAAGCTATGTTGGAAAATCTGTCTCATTTTTCTATTTTAGCCTGCAATTTGCAGCTCTCTTGTCCACAATTCACAGTTTTCTGAATCCTTACCTCCCCCCCCCCTTTTTTTCTTTCTTTAAATGTTTTGAAGTTAATTCAGATGTTAGTCATTTAATATGAAATTATTATTGTCAAAGGAACTCTCCAAGCGCAATAACACTGTGGTGGTTATGGTGCCAGGAATGGCCTGCTGACCTCCCAGAGTAAGTAGTTAAACTATTTAAACTATTAAAATACAGTTTTACAATTTACCTGGATCCCACTGTGTGCCTGCCACTTCCTCCCCTGGAGCCAGAAGCTTCTGCCACTGAGTTAAGCCAGGGTTATTTCGGCTGGCAGTGCTCGGCTAACACTCTCAGCCAATGAGCTAATCCAGCACGGTGGCAGGGATTAGCTCACATGAACAAACAGAAGCTCATTGCAGGGAAAGCTAGGGTGAGACCCAGGTAAGTTTTTAATCCTTTATGAAATGGTATGACTATTTACTCTGGTTTGTGGAAGGGCACTGGGACAATCCCGGCAACATAACCACTACAGCAGGATGTTGTTGTTATGGTGTTTGGAGTGCTCCTTCTGAGGTTAACTTGTTAATAACTTCGGACCCAAATACATTTTGTTTACCTGCAATTGCAGTGTTTCATTTATAATTAATTAAATGAAACTATAGTTATTGAATGTATTAAACAGAGATTGTCAGTATATTAATGGTTTGTGACTAAAATAGCCAAACTGGAACTATTGGCCATTTTTCCATATCAGCTGTTTTAGCCTGTACTTTGTCATTCAGATTGTAGTTAGCAGCAATTTGTAATTTATTTGTTCTGCTTTATTATTCACACTAACAGGGTTATTATTGGGAAGTTGAAGTAAATTCAAAGTTCATTTCAAATTTAAGGCCTAAGTAGCAGAACTGAAAGCATAGGTAACTTGGAGAATTTCTCCAGTTCGGCTACTTTTTAAACTCCCAACAGTTCTCACAGAATAACCCGGTAAATGTTAAGACCAAATATTGACAAACAGCATAGGGGCTGTGGAGGGTCTGTCCCTGAATATCATGTCTTTCTTGCAGGAGTTTATATCCTGAATGTCACACAAATTCTATGGTTCAACGTACCTGACCCAAACCATGTATAAAAGAGGATTTTATAACTGGCTCCTGAATGATGTAAACAGGAAGACATATTAATCAGACTACTTCATGTCTGAGAAAACCTTTATCTGTACGGACTTGTCTTTATAGTCTTCCGAGTCAAATTCACACAATACTTTGTGTCATCATTACAAGCGAGCAGATTCTGTATTAATTAAGAGCAAGCATAATTACCCCAGCAGGAGATTTTATGGCAGAATTTAATCTACAGAAATTTTTTTACAGTTTGCAAAAACTCAATATATTCCTGAATAAAATTATAAAAGGATCCATAACTCTTCACAGTTATATAGTGAAAATAAAATACATTGTTTAATTTTACTATGCAAAATAGTATATGGGTATGTGCACAGAACCACTAACATCATAAAGGAAGACTATAGTGTTAGAAATCTAAACATGGATTCCTAAGGCTATATTGATGGAATAAGGTAATTGAGAAAAGCGGTTTAGGTATTCCCCCTGCCACCCTGTAAGGGTTTGAAGGGCTTGTTTTACTTATCTTTCTTCCCTCGCCACAGCCACTCCATCTCCCTGGCTGAAGTCATCAAGATTGGTAATCTCAGCCAATCCAATTCTAGACTTGTGCACAAGAATCGCCATACGGCGCCAATTAAATTGGATAAACTACTGAGTCTGACCCAGTTCTCACAGGGGAGCTTCTCTAGTGAAAGGAAGACAGACACTAGAGGTGGATTTAAAGGGACACTCCAGGCACCCAGACCACTTCTGCCCATTGGAGTGGTCTGGGTGGCAACTCCCATTACTCTTAACCCTGCAACTGTAATTATTGCAGTTTTTTATAAACTGTTTGAGGACCTCCAGCGTCGCTCAATTCCCTATAGGAAAGCATTGAAAATCATTTTTAATGCTTTCCTATGGGGAGACCTAATGCGCATTAGGTTTCCTCAGCCAGCGGGCGGGATCAGTCTCGCCCACCGGGTGACGTAATTACTGGGAGGAGCAACGCCGACCCGAAACCACCGCCGAGGGACATCGGTGGGGTCTCAGGTAAGTGGCCTGAAGGAGTTTTCACCCCTTCAGCTACCTGGGATGGGAGGTGGGAGAGAGAGGGTGCCTGCAGTGCCAGGAACACAGATTGTTTTCCTGGCACTGGAGTTTCCCTTTAAAAACTAACACTATAGTGTCCGTTTCCCCCCCCCCTGCCACACAGCACTTAAAGGGTTAAAACCCCTTTTTCTCACTTACCTTATTCCAGTGCTGAGGTCCCTCAGCTATGGCTTCATCTGTTGTGACAGTAGCATTGGGTTGGCTTAGGGACCTAGTGCGCGGTAAGCGCTGAATACGCATTAGGCTTTCCCCATAGGAAAGCATTAAATCAATGCTTTTCTATAGGGATTTAGAAGATGCTGCGTGTCCTCATTAAAAGTGTCAAACTCCGTGAAACAACAGGAACTGCCTCTAGTGGCTGTCTGGTAGAAAGCCACTCTGGTAGACAGCCACTAGAGGCAGTCTTAGAGTTGCAATGTAAACATTTCAGTTTCCCTGAACACAGACCATTTCGATGAGATGAAGTGGTCTGGATGCCTAAGTATCCCTTTAACCTTGCAATGGAAACATGGTTAATACAATAAGGGTATTGTACCCAGATCATGCCTTTGAGATAAAGTGGTTTGGGTGCCTTTATTGAACACAGGGACTTTCAATAATTCCAGGGTTTATGCACTTATGCACATACTCAACTATTTTGTATATAAAGACAATACACAATGTTTTTTATAATTTTTGTAATTGTGTAGAGTTGTGAGCCTATTTATTATTGTATTCAATTATATATATATATATATATAAATATATAAAAGACAAAATGATCCTTGCACTCACGTGTTCCTTGAATATTGCCCGGTGCATAAGCCAGCGGACAATCTAATTATAGAAACCAAAAAGATGATGGCTGCACTCCTCGGACTTCTTAAAAATCAAAATACTTTATTGTAAATCCATTAAAAAATTACCAACGTTTCAGCCCAGAGAAGTATTTTGATTTTTAAGAAGTCCGAGGAGTGCAGCCATCATCTTTTTGGTATATATATATATATATATATATATATATATATATATATATATTGTGTTTTTACACACTGTTTTTTCTTTGTTCACATGAGTTGTGTTTTTGTTTGATGGATTAAGGAAACAATATAGCATTTTATCTGTGTGATATACAGCCCTTCCGTAGCATCTGTGCCTTCTCTGTTGATGAGATATTTATAATGTACTTTTATCATTGAAAATATATCAGTGAAATTGTTAAATGTTTATTTTTTTTTTTCATAAAATAAAACTAATAATATGTCAGTTGTCATTTCCTAATTTTTAAAACATTTAGGTAGTTTTAAATATCTCTGAAAGTGGAGCAGTCACCGCGACAACCAAAGGAGACCATAGTAGGAGGGAAGAGGGACAGAATATCCGGCCCTAATAGGAAATAAGGGGACAGAATATCTAGTGGTAATAGGTGGGAGGGGGACAGAATATATGGCAATAATAGGCGGGAGGGGGACAGAATATATGGCAGTAATAGGCGGGGGGGACAGAAAATCTGGCAGAAATAGGAAGGAGGGGACAGAATATACAGCAGTAATAGGAGGGAAGAGGAACAGGAAATACGGCTGTTAGAGGAGGGAAAGGGACAGGAGATACGGTTGTAACCGGAGGGAAGGGGGACAGAATATCTAGTAGTAATAGGCATGAGGGGGACAGAAAATCTGGCAGTAATAGGAAGGATGGGACAGAATATACAGCAGTAATAGGAGGGAAGGGGAACAGGAGATATGGCTGTTAGAGAAGGGAAAGGGACAGGAGATACGGCTGTAACAGGAGGGAAGGGGGACAGAAGATATGGCTGTTAGAGGAGGGAAAGGGACAGGAGATACGTCTTTAACAGGAGGGTAGGGGACAGGAGATATGGCAGTACTAGTAGGGAAGAGGGACAGGAGATACGGCTACAGGGAGTGCAGAATTATTAGGCAAGTTGTATTTTTGAGGATTAATTTTATTATTGAACAACAACCATGTTCTCAATGAACCCAAAAAACTCATTAATATCAAAGCTGAATATTTTTGGAAGTAGTTTTTAGTTTGTTTTTAGTTATAGCTATGTTAGGGGGATATCTGTGTGTGCAGGTGACTATTACTGTGCATAATTATTAGGCAACTTAACAAAAAACAAATATATACCCATTTCAATTATTTATTATTACCAGTGAAACCAATATAACATCTCAACATTCACAAATATACATTTCTGACATTCAAAAACAAAACAAAAACAAATCAGTGACCAATATAGCCACCTTTCTTTGCAAGGACACTCAAAAGCCTGCCATCCATGGATTCTGTCAGTGTTTTGATCTGTTCACCATCAACATTGCGTGCAGCAGCAACCACAGCCTCCCAGACACTGTTCAGAGAGGTGTACTGTTTTCCCTCCTTGTAAATCTCACATTTGATGATGGACCACAGGTTCTCAATGGGGTTCAGATCAGGTGAACAAGGAGGCCATGTCATTAGATTTTCTTCTTTTATACCCTTTCTTGCCAGCCACGCTGTGGAGTACTTGGACGCGTGTGATGGAGCATTGTCCTGCATGAAAATCATGTTTTTCTTGAAGGATGCAGACTTCTTCCTGTACCACTGCTTGAAGAAGGTGTCTTCCAGGAACTGGCAGTAGGACTGGGAGTTGAGCTTGACTCCATCCTCAACCCGAAAAGGCCCCACAAGCTCATCTTTGATGATACCAGCCCAAACCAGTACTCCACCTCCACCTTGCTGGCGTCTGAGTCGGACTGGAGCTCTCTGCCCTTTACCAATCCAGCCACGGGCCCATCCATCTGGCCCATCAAGACTCACTCTCATTTCATCAGTCCATAAAACCTTAGAAAAATCAGTCTTGAGATATTTCTTGGCCCAGTCTTGACGTTTCAGCTTGTGTGTCTTGTTCAGTGGTGGTCGTCTTTCAGCCTTTCTTACCTTGGCCATGTCTCTGAGTATTGCACACCTTGTGCTTTTGGGCACTCCAGTGATGTTGCAGCTCTGAAATATGGCCAAACTGGTGGCAAGTGGCATCGTGGCAGCTGCACGCTTGACTTTTCTCAGTTCATGGGCAGTTATTTTGCGCCTTGGTTTTTCCACACGCTTCTTGTGACCCTGTTGACTATTTTGAATGAAACGCTTGATTGTTCGATGATCACGCTTCAGAAGCTTTGCAATTTTAAGAGTGCTGCATCCCTCTGCAAGATATCTCACTATTTTTGACTTTTCTGAGCCTGTCAAGTCCTTCTTTTGACCCATTTTGCCAAAGGAAAGGAAGTTGCCTAATAATTATGCACACCTGATATAGGGTGTTGATGTCATTAGACCACACCCCTTCTCATTACAGAGATGCACATCACCTAATATGCTTAATTGGTAGTAGGCTTTCGAGCCTATACAGCTTGGAGTAAGACAACATGCATAAAGAGGATGATGTGGTCAAAATACTCATTTGCCTAATAATTCTGCACTCCCTGTATAACAGGACGGAAGGTAACAGGAGATGCAGCAGTAATAGGAGGGAAGTGGAAGGAGATATGGCTGTTATAGGAGGGAAGTAGAAAGGAGATATGGCAGTAATTGGAGGGAAGAGGAAAGGAGATATGGCAGTAATAGGAGGGAAGAGGAAAGGAGATATGGCTGTAATAGAATGGAAGAGTAAAGGAGATATGGCAGTAATAGGAGGGAAGAGGAAGGGAGATGTGGCAATAATAGGAGGGAAGAGGGACAGGAGATGCGTCAGTAATAGGCGGGAAGTGGAAAGAAGATACGGCAATAATAGGCAGGAAGTAGAAAGAATATACGCCAGTAATAGGCGGGAAGAGGGACAGCAATAATAGGAGGGAAGTGGAAAGGCGATACCGCTGTAATAGGAGGGAAAAGGGACAGGAGATCCAGCAGTAATAGGAGGGAAGAGGGACAGGAGATATGGCAGTAATAGGAGGGAAGAGGAACAGGAGAAATGGCTGTAATAGAATGGAAGAGGAAAGGAGATACGCCAGTAATAGGAGGGAAGTGGAAAGGAGATACGCCAGTAATAGGAGGGAAGAGGGACAGGAGATACAGCAGTAATAGGAGGGAAGAGGGACAGGAGATATGGCAGTAATAGAAGGGAAGAGGGACAGGAGATATGGCAGCAATAGGAGGGAAGTGGGACAGGAGATATGGCAGCAATATGAGGGAAGAGGGACAGGAAATACGGCAGTAATAGGAGGGAAGAGGAAAGGAGATATGGCAGTAATAGGAGGGAAGAGGAAATTAGATAAGGCAGTAATAGGAGGGAAGAGGGACAGGAAATACGGCATGAATAGGAGGAAAGGAGATGCGTCAGTAATAGGAAGTAAGAGGGACAGACGATACGGCAGTAATAGGAGGAAAGAGGAAAGGAGATTTGTCAGTAATAGGAGGGAAGAGGGACAGGAGATACGGCAGTAATAGGAGGGAAGAGGTAAGGAGATATGGCAGTAATAGGAGGGAAGAGGAACAGGATATGCGGCAGTAATAGGATGGAAGAGGGACAGGAGATACGGCAGTAATAGGAAGGAAAGTGTGATGGGTTATTCTGCCTCATGTGCTTTTAGTTGCCAATGCTTCTCTATAAGAAATATTGGATTGAACTTTTAGAAGTGTCTCTGTGACGTGTTGGGAGGCAAGTGAAACAGCTAAGGGACTTGATTTTAGTGCTGGAAAAAAATAATTAAAACATTTTCCCCAAAATTTTTATTTAGATTTAGGGGAAGCTGAATCTAAATAAAAAGGAGAACACTATAGCATTAGCAATACAGGTTTGTATTCCTAAAGCTATCATTCTTTAAGCAATAGACAAGGCCTGAGACAAGCTTATTAGAGTGACATTCTCCTTCCCCCATCCAATGCAAAAATTTTCCCTCATGCTGCATCGTGTTCAGTGTCTCCAAAGGCCATTCTTTTCACTGATGACTTCATTATCTTTTTTCAGCCAAAAGACAAATTTCCAGAGAGCTTCTGGTCGCCAAGTATTATACGTCATATTGATGTTATTTCCACTCAAAGATATGTAATTGATTAAATGTAAACATTCTTCTTCCTGGAATATCGAATCCTCAAGAATAATTGTTCCTTTTACCAAAAAGCAGCATAATGCCTAATCTTTCTGCTTGACATGTTACCGTGAGTAGAAAACAATTATTTATGTTGCATTTCTTCTCAGACAACGAATGTGTCCAGGATACAGAAACAGTAATGTGCAATGCTAGGAATATAATTGGAAGCTTTATATCCCCATGTAGAGCACTCTAACGCTGTTTCTGTGAACCCAGTGGCGTGACCCAGCAGAGAACATCACAGTCCGCGGGCATTTGCCTTGCTCTGCGTTTACACAGGCTTCTGCGATCCAGGCAAACGGCTCGCCTGAGTACAGCAGTAACTGCTGCCATGCTGTCCTGCTTTAATGGGTCTTGTTTGTGCCCCCATGATCATTACGTTGAAAGGCACAGTTGCTGCAAAGACAAGGTAATGCACTCGGATTTTTAAAGTTTTATTTAATTATTACCTATATTTTGGAAACATGTTTTTGTGATGTCTGAAAAATTAAGTTAAATGTAGGGATTCGCTCATCTGTCCTGGAACCGAGAACTTCCGCCATGTCTCCTTGTCAATCATAGTTAGAAATCTTGCCCTTTTCTGCCGTTGAATAGAGGAGAAACCGAAACAATTTTTCTTTACATTTCCTCATTAGCCTTGTGTGCCTTGGCAGTGCCAGGACTGAACAGGATTGTGATGTAATTTGTTAAATCTTTAATGTACATTTAATTAAAATGTGTGCATCACACAAAAGAGTGACTAGCTAAACACTCTATTAGCTAGTTGTGACTATATGACCCTCCTATCTCACTGTGGGAGGCCACTTACAGGTTAATAATCACCACTTTTCTCATTCCCCTTTTCTTGGGCTTAAGAAAGAAGGATACAATATAAAAGTTAGGCATCCAGAGGATATCACTGGTCTCCCCATACCCTCAGCTAAAGACAGATTCACTATTCCCCTGAGAAGATTTTCAGATTGTATTCAGAGATCCCTTAAAATTATGTTTACAGTCTTTTTCTACGCTGAAAGTGGAGTCATTAAAATAAGTAATTAAAAATACATTTAATAACATATTACCTTATTTAGTGAAGCTTTAATATTATTCTAGCTCATCACTTCTTAATACATCACGTAATCATATTTCTTCTGTGCTAACTGGAGAAATCTGTAAACCATAGCATTTTAAGTAATTTTATTTATAATTAGGAACTTGAAGATATTTTAGTTTTTGCCTTTAAAAAAAATAAAGCAGGTTTCCACGTTATCCACAAGATGGCGCCAAAGTTTTGTGCAACAGGGATTGGAACATTGTTTGCCAATTGAAAGAGTGCATTGAATTCACAAACTGTATATACACAAGATTGTCTTAAAAAGAACGCAGTGTGTTTGTGTAGTGTGTGCGTATATACTGAATGCAGTGTGTATATAATGAATGCAGAGTGTGCTTGTTTGTGTAGTGTGTATAGTGAATGTAGTATGTGTAAAGTGAATGCAGTGTGTGTAAAGTGAATGTAGTGTGCGTATAGTGAATGCAGTGTGTGTAGTGTGCGTAAAGTGAATGCAGTGTGTAGTTTGTGCATAGTGAATGCAGTGTGTGTGTGTAGTATGTATATTGAATGTAGTGTGTATAGTGAACGCAGTGTGTTTGTGTAGTGTGTGCGTATATACTGAATGCAGTGTGTATATAATGAATGCAGAGTGTGCTTGTTTGTGTAGTGTGTATAGTGAATGTAGTATGTGTAAAGTGAATGCAGTGTGTGTAAAGTGAATGTAGTGTGCGTATAGTGAATGCAGTGTGCGTAAAGTGAATGCAGTGTGTATGTGTAGTGTTTGTGTAGTGTGTGGGGGGGGGAGGGTGCAGGATCGCCTGGGCTTGTATTTCGGGCCCTACCAGTTTCTTACATATTAGAAATTTATCATTAAATGTTGAATTTTAATATTCACACATTAAGGTTGCATGTTAAGTTCTCTACTGTACCCTTACTATTTCCTGCAATTAGCAGGGTATTCCACTCCATAGGATACTCTACCAATATCCTTTCTCTCCTGTTCCCCTCACACTTTTGTTTATTATTGTGTAAAGGCCGCTGGTATGGCTTTGAGACATGTGTACAATGTGGTTAAAATAGAGGTGTACCTGTAAGGATTATGCTTATTTTTTTTTTTTACTAATTTTATGTAACGGATTTCATAGAATGACACCCAGGATTCATCGCTGTCCATGGTCCTGTAATAGAAATGCAGATTAATTTTCATGGACAGAAGAGAACTGGAATTGAGCTATACATTGTGCATACAGGGGAGACTGCATGTTGAACTATACATTGTGTATACAGGGGAAACTGCATGTTGAACTATACATTGTGTACACAAGGGAGACATTATGTTGAGCTATACATTGTGTATGCAGGGGAGACTGCATGTTGAACTATACATTGTGTATACAGGGGAGACTGTACATTGAGCTATACATTGTGTATACAGGGGAGACTGCACGTTGAACTATACATTGTAGGTACAGGTGAAACTGCATGTTGAACTATACATTGTGCATACAGGAGAGACTGCATGTTAAACTATAAGTTGTGTATACAGGAGAGACCTCATGTTGCATGTTTCCTGATTGGAACTTCTACAACTGCTCTTACAACCAGTGCTAGTTTTGATCTACACATTTCCTTGTTAAATAATATTATAACATATATGTTTATTTCTCGTATCATTTCAGCAGACTAGGCTCCAACACTCTAAACTAGTGTTATATTAGTGTTCCAGTACTCTCCTATACTGGGAGAAAAAAAGGTTCAGGGGGCTCTTCTATACTGGGGAAATAAAAGTGTGGTGGCCTATCCACTAGTAGCTGGGTTGTTGCTGCCAAGATCCCCTTTCCACCTTGTGTTTATAGCCCAAGTTAATATATAGCTCAGTGTTTATAGCGGATATCGCTTTTCCACCCAAACACTAGCTGTGACTTAGTGAATGGTGAAAAAGAACTAGTTTATTGGGAGAAACAACACTCTTTTATACCTTGGACCCCAACAGGGGGTCACCAGGAAAACAGTAGCTATTGCACAACAAAAGGAGACTAGGTGTCTGTACCTGACCAGGTAATTTTATTAACGGCCAGACACCCCCATGCCTATAAACGTTTTCATAGTAAAAACAGGGTTCCTGTGCCCACATTCAAAACAAAAAAAAGTCCTTGAGAAGGTTTCTCTTGATGCTTAGCCCAAGTTAGCTGGAAGTAAAGTTTTGACCAGGCCATGACCATCCTCCGATCCACAACACTGGGTAGGAAATTCAGGTCGCCTAATATGAAGTACATGGAGCGCCTTAAAGTCCTTGGTATTGTTTAGTGCAGGCTTCCCCAAACTTCGGCCATCCAGATGTTGCTGAACTACAACTCCCATGTTTCTCAGCCTATCTATTTCATTGATAGAATCATGGGAATTGTAGTTCAGCAACATCTGGAGGGCCAGAGTTTGGGTAAGCCTGGTTTAGTGCCTCACCACCTCCTCTATCATCCTTCCATAGCTCTCTGATTAGTAAATCTAGGACAGAGAGCACCCTCAACAAAGTTTTTTCAGACTGCGGCAAGTCCGCAATCCGTTTTGGAGGTCCAGAGGGTTTGTTTGTTGCATCCAGTCAAGTGTGCTGTGCCTCTATGACTTTCCTGCTGGTTTGTGGGCCTCTGTAAAGGGGTGCTAAGCTGGGAGGCATGGACTGGAGGGGTAAATGTGGTGATTATAATTCTTTTAGAGAGAGGCGGTGGTTGGGTTCTGGGTACCAGTTCTGGGTTACCGGATGGTCCGTCATAAAAGTTCCAGTACTTCCCTATAATGGCATAGACGCATAAAGAATACTATACTGGGGTAATAAAAGTTCCAGTATTCTCCTATACTGGGGGAATAAACATTATGGTACTCTCCTATACTGGGGTAATAGAATCCGGCACTTCCCTATACTGGAAGAATAAAGGTTCTGGTACTCTTCTGTACTGGGGGAATAAAGTTTCTGGCACTCTCCTATACCCAAGGAATAAAGTTTCCGTCACCCTCCCATACCGGAGGAATAAAGTTTCCGACACCCTCCCATACTAGAGGAAGAAAGATAAACATTGCGCACATCCGACCCTACTTAATGCCAGATGCGACTAAGGTGCTGGTCCATTCCATTGTCCTTTCTCGCCTTGACTACTGTAATCTGCTTCTCAGTGGTCTTACGTGCTCCCAACTTGCGCCGTTACAGTACATAATGAATGTGGCAGCAAGGCTCATCTTCCTTTCCGCCCGCACCTCCCACGCCTCATCTTTCTGTCAGTCCCTACATTGGCTTCCTGTAAGACATAGGGCTCAATTTTATATTGGAGAAATTAAGTTTCCAGCACTCTCCCATACTCGGGAAAAAATGGTTCTGTCATGAACCTATACTGGGGGAATAAATGTTCTGGCACTCTCCTATACTGGGGGAATAAAGGTTCCGGTACTCTCCTATACTGGGGGAATCAAAGTTCCGGTACTCTCCTATACTGGGGGAATAAAGGTTCCGGTACTCTCCTATACTGGGGGAATCAAAGTTCCGGCACTCTCCTATACTGGGGGAATCAAAGTTCCGGTACTCTCCTATACTGGGGGAATAAAGGTTCCGGTACTCTCCTATACTGGGGCAATAACGGTTCCGGTACTCTCCTATACTAGGGGAATAAAGGTTCCGGTACTCTCCTATACTAGGGGAATAAAGGTTCCAGTAAACTGCTATACTGAGGGACTCAAGGTTCCAGTACTCTCCTATACTGGGGCAATAACGGTTCCGGTACTCTCCTATTCTGGGGGAATAAAGGTTTCTGGTATTCTCCTATACTGGGAGAATAAAGGTTCCAGTACTCTCCTATATTGGGGGAATAAAGGTTCCGATACTCTCCTAAACTGGGATAATAAAGGTTCCAGTACTCTCCTATACTGAGGGAATAAAGGTTCCAGTACTCTCCTAAACTGGGATAATAAAGGTTCCAGTACTCTCCTATACTGAGGGAATAAAGGTTCCGGTACTCTCCTATACTAGGGGAATAAAGGTTCCGGTACTCTCCTATACTAGGGGAATAAAGGTTCCAGTAAACTGCTATACTGAGGGACTCAAGGTTCCAGTACTCTCCTATACTGGGGCAATAACGGTTCCGGTACTCTCCTATTCTGGGGGAATAAAGGTTTCTGGTATTCTCCTATACTGGGAGAATAAAGGTTCCAGTACACTCCTATATTGGGGGAATAAAGGTTCCGATACTTCCGGTACTCTCCTATATTGGGGGAATAAAGGTTCCAGTACTCTCCTATACTGAGGGAATAAAGGTTCCAGTACACTCCTATACTGGGGGAATAAAGGTTCCGGTACTTTCCTATACTGCAGGAATCAAGGTTCCAGTACTCTCCTATACTGTATATAATATATATCAGCATTGGTCAGTAGCCAAACAATAAAAGACTTGCTCACAGTGACTAAACTGATGATGTCATCAGCCTTTTGTACATCTAACTGCATTTTGTCACAAAAATTTTGAGATTTTATGGGAGGGAGGAAGTTTAATAAATAAAATATTTCCTTTCTCGGATTTGTGAAGAACATTCTATAACAGATTGCAGTGTGAGTCTCTGCGGGCTTTCATTGAAATAATACACAACGTTCGCAAACCTTCGAAGTTCATGAACTGAATCCTTTTCTGGATGCAGAAAATAGCAAATGAAAGAAGCCGAATTGGAATTAAATGGCTGCCACGCGGTATGTTTTTTCCTTTGAAAGAGTTGAAAGTAATCCATTAAATGTAATGAAGCAGGAGAGGTATTGAAGGCTCGGCCGTATTAGTCAATATTGCTATATTACGCTGCCATTACTGCGTCTTTGGGGAGAATATCCCGTGTGCTTGTGTAAGGAATAAAATCAATCCTGCGGTCAGCATAACATGGCATTAATAATTCATACGGTTTTATAAATCTCTGGAATACCTTGTGATTTTCACTGCTTTGCTTTACATTCGTGGAATTAGCCCAATCTGCTTCCCGTGCCTGTAAAACCACCGTGTTCTGCAACAACTTCCCACCTAGTGATGAAAACTAATATCAGCAACAGCAGATCAGTAATTTCTGATTCTTTAGAACCCCCCATAACCTGCCTCTTGCCTCATAACAGTTTATTGGATACAGTGCCACATTTATTCACTTATTGAATCGCAGTGGATTCAAATCAGAAATAGAGAAATATGTGAAAATTAGGCACATTGTAACTGTAGCAGAAAGACAAATTTTCTCCAAATCTGCTATTTTAACCTATGGGGGGTATCCACTAATGTGGGAAATCAAAGTAAATTTCAAGTTTAAGGCCAAAGTAGCCAAAAGGAAGCATAGCTGTTTGTCCCTCCCCCATGTTTAAATTCTCACATTAGTAAATAAACCTGTATAGTTTGTAATTCAGACTGTACAGTGAGTAAACCCCACAGTTTGTAGATATAGGCAATTTTCCATACTCTATGCCCTGTTTACCTAGAGTTTGCAAATCGAATGTCTGGCTGCTTAGAGAGAAAAGAATAAATTAAATGACTGTCCCATTTTATATTGTTCATTTTAAATAGAGATGAAATGTAGTTATGTTCCTTATAAATGGTGAATGATAGTCTGCCTAAATAAACCATACGCTATGATTATCTGCATACATGGAGTTGGTCTAGTTCTGCAGTTTAATGATTAAATAATACTTGAAAAAATGAACCACCGACAAATTAGCATCCCTGCTTCCAGGCTGGCCCTCACCTGGTGAAGTAATCAATTTCTCAGCTGGTGTTCTGATCAATCTCTCTGCTCAAAGCCAGGAGACTGTAAATTACATCACTTCAAGCCTATCCCTATTCTACATGCATTACAGTCCTAGACACGTCAGTCTGCCATGAAACTGAGCAGCAGCCCAGGAAAGTAAGGGAGAGCTCTGGGCACTTTTCAAGGATATTTACAGGCTGAAATGCAGATGCAGCATTTTAAGCAAACACTTGCGTTTATTTTATTTTATGATGTGTGCATCATGGCTTATTACAATCAGAAATGGCTTGGTACAATCATAATGTTTATTTTCTGCTGACATCATGTGAATCTTTATTCACAAAAATACCAACAGATTCCTTACAAGCTTTGATCAATTTTATTTCCAATTATGGCCTTAATTCAATATTTTTGGATAAGTGTTTCAAATTATATAAAGGGACACTATAGTCACCAGAACAACTACCGTGTTTCTCCGAAAATAAGACCGGGTCTTATATTAATTTTAGTCACAAAAAACACACTAGGGCTTATTTTCAGGGTAGGGCTTATTTATTTACGGTACCGGTATGTACATTGAACCCCCCCCTTTAATTAATCCATAATAATCCACCCCCCTCTAATTAATCCACCCCCTCTAATTAATCCAGCCCACCCTTTAATTAATTTCTAATTAATCCACCCCTTTAATTAATTCACCCCCTCTAATTAATCCAGCCCACCCTTTAATTAATTCACCACCCCTTTAATTAATTCACCCCCTCTAATTAATCCAGTCCACCCTTTAATTAATTCACCCCCTCTAATTAATCCAGTCCACCCTTTAATTAATTCACCACCCCTTTAATTAATTCACCCCCTCTAATTAATCCAGCCCACCCTTTAATTAATTCACCACCCCTTTAATTAATTCACCCCCTCTAATTAATCCAGCCCACCCTTTAATTAATTCACCCCCCTTTAATTAATTCACCCCCTCTAATTAATCCAGTCCACCCTTTAATTAATTCACCCCCCTTTAATTAATTCACCCCCCTCTAATTAATCCAGCCCACCCTTTAATTAATTCACCACCCCTTTAATTAATTCACCCCCTCTAATTAATCCAGCCCACCCTTTAATTAATTCACCCCCCTTTAATTAATTCACCCCCCTCTAATTAATCCAGCCCACCCTTTTTAATTCACCCCCCTTTAATTAATTCACCCCCCCACCCCCTTTAATTAATTCAGTCCCAGACATAAAATATCTACCGGTACTCACATTTCAAAGTTTCCTTGCCGAGTCCGACCACTGGGAGCCTCACCGCCTGGAAATGGATCCTTCCGCTGAAGATCCGTGAAGGCAGACTGACGGCGCTGCAAAATGTCGTCATCACGTTGCGCGATGCCGCGGCCCGCAACGCTCCTCCTACAGTAGAAGAAGGAAGTCTCGCCGAAAAGGTAAAATGCCTAGGTCTTATTTTCGGGGTAGGGCTTATATTGCAGCCCACCCCGAAAATCCGACTAGGGCTTATTTTCGGGGTAGGGTTTATTTTCGGGGAAACACGGTACAGCTTATAGAATTTGTTCTGGTGACTAGAATCATTACCTTCAGGCTTTTTGCTGTAAACACTGTCTTTTCAGAGAAAATGCCTAGTGATAACTCCACTGGCCACTCCTCAGATGTCTGCTAGAGGAGCTTCCTGGGGCAGTGCTTTGCATGCAGACACTGAACTTTCATCATAGAGATGCTTTGAGTGAATGCATCTCTACGAGGAGATGCTGATTGGCCAGGGCTGTGTTTGACTTGTGCAGACTCTGCCCTTGATCTGCCGCCTTGACAGTCTCAGCCAATCCTATAGGGGAAGCATTGTGATTGGTTCAGACCACCACTTCTGATGATGTCAACAGCCCAGGGCAGAGCCAGCATCTGCAGATTCGAATACAAGTAAGATTTCACTATATTTAGGGAGGCAAGAGGGGGCTGGATAGTGTTTTTAACACTATAGGGTAAGGTAGTGTTCCTTTAATACTTTTGGATAAACTTTAAAAAATATTAGAATATTAAAAAAATGCATCAAATATAAAAATAAACAAAATATATGAAAAATATTAAATAATTTGAAAAGCTTATCCAAAATGATTCAGGGCCAGGGCCATTGTATTTTATTTACATTTAGCAAATAAAAAATGAGTACTTTTTTTATGCTAATTTTGTGGACTTGTTCAAAGTATTGTATGACTATGGATACTGTACATTTTCCAATACTTAATACAATATTTCTGAAAGGGACAAATTATAAAAAATAGCAGAAACATTTTAAGGTATCCTTAAACAGTAATATCTCTTTATAGTTTGCTTTTCTGTCCCAATTTCCAACTCTGCATCCTATATTTTAAACAAAAGTTGTTTTCCTTTTCAAAATAATCAGCAATGAAGGGGTTAATGAAATAAAGTAGCAACAAAATGTGTATTTGTTTATTACATTCTATTCTTTATTTTTTTATATATATAACCTCTGAAAAAGTTCAAAGTATTCAGTTAAAATAATAAATACAAAATTAAATTGCACACTCTCTAAACTATATCCATTTAACTCTTTGCGTTACTATGCTTCTTGTCCAGAGAAATTGGTAAAACTTATCGTTGTACGCTTTTTTTTTTTTTTTTTTTAATTTGCTCTGTATCCATAATGCTGTTCTAATCCCTTTATTCCAAGCATTATCTGCAGAAAGTACAGAGGTAAGTCATTACTCCAAAATCACATTAACAGTCAACCGAGTGATCGATTGGAAGATGCATAACACAGCGAGTATTGGCGACTGATCCGCCTTCTGGTGATTAAACTCCTACAGCTGTGCGGCTCTGCAAGATTGAAATGCTAATATGGATTGTAAGGGAACGTCAAACTGCAGTGATGCCGGCATATCTCTGCATTATGGGCACTTATACAACTTTACCAAGAGGGTGCTGTGCCCATTAAATGCGATTCATTTGCCCGCATGCATGCTGAATCTTTATTTCATGGATTATTCTTATTCCTGCGCAACACAATAGTCATTCACTAGTATGGAATTCAAAGTGAATTTCACATTTTAAATGCAAAAAGACAAACTGAAAAACACTGACGGGGAGAAGTTAGTTGGTGAAGGACCGCCTGGCACCCCGACAGGGTGCCTCTGCCAATTGCTGCTTCCTAGTAACTCCGAGTACTTCCAAACACTCCACCCGACACCATAACCACTGTTGTCCCCGTAGCCAGCGTTAAAGCTTGGTTGGGGTCTTGCTATCCTGGACCCAAAACCAGGATCCAGCTTCCCGTGAGTAGACCTCTCCTGATCCAGAGAGTAAATGCAGTATGCTCTTAAAAGAACAAGCGATTGTAATCGAAGGGAGTATAGCAATCTCCAGAGTGAATATAGCTGTTCCTTCCAAGCATGAGACGAGGCTCTATGTTGAGGGTGAAGGAGATCTGCTTTAATGGGAGCCACACACTGCCTTTTATGTGAATCCCCATGCAAGGGGTTTACCGTGACATATTCCAGGGGCATTTCCCACTGGACCTGAGAGGAGACTAGTTACAGCAAACATGCCCAGGACACTCCTACACAAAACAGTGTAATCCCTCCCCTGTGCCTGAGAGGTAATTGAGTCAGGAACTGCACTAAACACAATTATCTCCAGGCTCATTTTAACAACATCCTGAAAGTACCTCCAAAACACATGGAAACCCAACAAAAGTCACATCGCCTGATAGCCCCGATCTGGGGGACCAACAGATCCAAAAATCACCCAGATCGGTTCAGGGGTTCGGGATTTCCATGGAAGTCATAATTTGACTGACAGCTGAATGGCTGTGTCTCAAATGTGCCCCTTCAACATCCACACATACCTGGCAAAGGTACATACGGGGGTATTGTTGTACGCAGACGACATAGCTGAGCAACATATGAAATATCCAGCCGTAGCACACATAAAGTTTGCAAAATATACTGTGCAAACTCACTTTGTGTGTCAAAAAGGCAGAGAAAATGCTTATTACCACTACACATGGTACAGGCTAGCGGAAAAGGTTCAAAATATGCCTTTTGAAATACCCTGTGATGTCTTCTTTAAGGAATGGTATGCCTTTATGGTGTAGATGGAACATGTAGCCTGCTAAAGTGCTCCAAAGTGGGACACGGACGCACCAAAACCCTCCATGAAAATTCACACTTAAAAACCTGAACTTGTCACTGTGGCAAACCCTGCCACTGGAACTAATCATTTCATGTGAATAGGTGACTTTCACCAAGGGAATAACTACCCGAATGGACTTTCCTGTTGTATTACTGTTTTTAGGCGAATGGCCGAAACTACAGAACGGAGGACCACCCCGGGGTGGTCGTGTGTTTCCACTTAGGCTGAACGATACAATGTTGCGAGGGGATTAAGTGTCTGTATGTGTGGCCGCCATTTCGCCTACCGAACACGTGGCGGCGGCCATCTTACGCATGAACAGCGGTACTTGGTTTTTTGAACGCCTGGAACTCAAACCGGGCATTCGACTAACCAAGTACCGCTGAGACCTCCAGCATGCTCCGACAGCACGAATCAAACACACGAACGCCCCGGCGTTTGGTAGATAGATTCCCCTAACCGAGGGGATTCATGCGAAGGCTTGTAATCGCATGGATAGCTAGGCTGTTCGGTATTTTTAATTCACTGAAATTTAACTGTCTGTAACTCCCGAACCCCTGGTCCGATCTGGGTGAATTTCGAGTATGTTGCTCACCCAGATCGGATCTACCAGGGGACCCCTTATTTGTATCCCCTGTACCCCCTGTATTTAGGGGACATCCAGAAAGTGGGGAAAACTCTGTCCCCACTAATCTGTTTAAGTGCTAATCTAAGGGGAGGAGAGGGAGGGGAGGTGACCGGGTTGCAATTAGTTACTGTACTAATTATGAAAGTTACCTCCCTTGCATGGGAGAAATGCATAAAAACAGACTTGTGAATAAAGCTGACAGTTGACTCCCAGACTATGTGTCGTCTAGTCCTTGGGGAGGTGGATTATGCTGTGTTCCTGTGATTTTGTATGCTGAATCTTTGTTCCCAGCGGAGAGCCATTGGATTAACCCCTGCTCCTCCGCTACAGTCACGTCTCTTTTACAGCATTGTAACTTCACAAAATAGTGTCTAGGTCATACATTGGGCATATTGTTTTGCTCAGAAGATGTAACTGATACACACAGGCAGACACATACACTCGCTAACAGATACACACACTCACTCGGACACAGTGACAGACATGCACACATTCACTGACAGACACACACTCACTAACAGACACCCTGATGTTGACACATTCACACACTTACAAAGTATTATCGATTTTTTTTTTATTTAATCCACACAGCCTGCCTATCTTTGGGAGAGCTGGAGTGGATTCTTCCCTGGGGTCCAGTGGAGCTGGCTGGGCTGGTGGCTTGGCTGCTCGTATGGCTGGGCTGGTGGCTTGCTGGGTGGCAGGTGTAAAGTTGTGGCAGGGAGGAAGCTCTACTCCTGCTCAGCTCCCTAGCGCACTGCTTAGTGATGCCGGATGACGCCACATCCCGGCTCCCAGCATCACTGTGAGGTTGCTGAGCAGGAAGAGCTCAGAGGGCTCTCCCCCTGGCCGCACTGGGAGCATTGCAAAGCCTCGGGGGGCCCTAAGGGGGCCAGCCGACCAGATTTTGGGCCCCCTATGAAAGAGGCTAACAGGGCATCTGCCAGGGCGCTTATGTGGGCGGCTTTTTTTGCCACCCCCCTAAAAGTGCTGCCCAAGGCAAATGCCTTGTTAGTCTCGTGGGAAATACACCACTGATCAAGTGTTAGATATTCTCAGCAAAAATGCTATTTTTTTCCCCCTCACCACAAACATTGGTGAAAAAATGGTGACAAGTTAAGGCACAATATATGCCATATAAGATACCCTGGGGTGTATGCTTTCTCAAATAAAAGCCCTTTGTGGGGTTATTTGAACAGTCAAAAAACTGTAAAACATGGATAATTCTCCAATTTGGTGATATTGGCCTAAACTTTGCCATTCTAAACTAAAGCATGTAGGCTTGTAGTGCTTCCTGATGTGGACTCAGAGGGCTTGTTCACTAAACAGTGAGGTGACATTTTGCAAGTTTATACCATAGTGTTTGACATTAGTGATGTCCCGAATGGTTCGCCGCAGACTGCGAACATATGCGCTGTTCGGTCCGCCCCCTATGTCATCATTGAGTAAACTTTGACCCTGTACCTCACAGTCAGCAGACACATTCCAGCCAATCAGCAGCAGACCCTCCCTCCCAGACCCTCCCACCTCCTGGACAGCTCACTAAGAATGCAGCTTCAAATGGATGCTGTCCAGGAGGTGGGAGGGTCTGGGAGGGAGGGTCTGCTGCTGATTGGCTGGAATGTGTCTGCTGACTGTGAGGTACAGGGTCAAAGTTTACTCAATGATGACGAATAGGGGGCGGACCAAACAGCGCATATGTTCGCCGCCCGCGGCATACCGTTCGGGACATTACTATTTGACATATAATTTGTTTACTCACTTTGTGTCACTTTTTATGATGTCACCACAGCTCGCAGCAAATAATCCCTCCATATAAGAGATTCCCTTTTGATAAAAAAGAATACGGTATCACAATATTGCACATTGGTACTGTAAAAGTGATTAGGCAAAGTGAGCAACCAATTCAGGAAAACTAATGGACAGGATACGGACAGATTCCATTTGCACAAGTTAATCATTGAGGTTCATTCACTGGTAATTGTGAAGACTTGCAAATAAAGAGCAGGTTTATGCAGTTCCACATTTAAACTTTGCTCATTTGCTTTTCTGTAAGAAGCAGTTGCTAAACTGTGTGCATACCAACAACTGTTAGGTGCTTGTGGTTACAAAACACAAACAATTCTCCACGACCTACCCCTGCCTTTATTAGTTGCACACTATGCACTACATTTGTGCACAAATCTCTTTCAACTGTGTTAAAATGAATCCAATGCCTGTTAATTGATGGACGAAAAGTCCTGGTGGACTTTTGATACTTTAAACTGCTTGTCAGAACACACCATATACACCATGTGTGCCCTGGGATATCTTCAGTATAAGTCTTAATGAAACTGGAGCATCTCATGAATTAAAGGTTAACACAAGTTATAGGTGATTTTCAATGTTTTACTCAATGGTGTCATTTACAGAGCAGGGACAGTTCCTCTTTAAAGATGGGCTACAGTGTTTAAATGTACTTATATTTGAAATAAAAGGGTGTGGGTTTGTTTTATCTTTTCCTCTTAGACGAGGTAAGTTTGATTGGTTAATCTTAGTGTCTAATAAGGAAGCCAGGTATTACTTCTCACTCCACGTCACTACATAAACAAATTGATTTCACTCCTAAATAGCAGAGAATTGAGCAGTCAGAGTGTAAAGGCATGATCTATACACCAACACTGCTTCATTATGCTAAAGTTGTTTTGGTGACTATAGTGTCCCTTTAAATCTGAAAGACAATCCTCACTTCTCACATTAGTAAATAGCCCTGTAAAAGTTGTGGTATTTGCATCAATTGAGTTTGTGTGCTGCTCACGCTTCATTTACACGCAGTCTTTACTACGATGCCAACCGCATGCAGTGCAAAGGAGAGATCTGTGTGGTGATATTATTATTATTTATATAGCGCCAACAAATTCCATAGCGCTGATTTAGATATTAAATAACATTTCACCAATAAACTTGCTAGCACTTTGGTTGACACACTGTATAGATAAAACTCTCTGCTCATCAAAGTAAAATATTGTTAAAGGTACACTATAGTCAGCAGTGCAACTACATGTATTCCTGACCCTATAGTGTTAACACGACCATCTAGCCCCCCTGGACCCTTCATGCCTACATAAATATAGTAAAAATCTTACTGTATTCATGCCAGAAGCTGTAAATCTGCATGCTGTTAGACTCAGTAAAAACAAGCAGTCGCCTGACATGTGATAGCCTGATCCAATCACAGTGCTTCCCCATAGGATTGGCTGAGACTGACAAGGAGGCAGATCAGGGGCAGAGCCAGCATGATTCAAACACAGCCCTGGCCAATTAGCATCTCCTCATAGATATGAATTGAATCAATGAATCTCTGTGAGGAAAGTTCAGTGTCTGCATGCAGTGGGAGGAGATACTGAATCACAGGATGCTTGTGCACAGCAGATCTGAGTGGATGGAGGCATATTATGCCTCCATCAACTCAGGAGTCCCTCTGGTTCACCCTGAGTGACTGCAACTGGAGGTGTTCCTAGCTTTCAATGTAAACACTGTATTTTCTGAGAAAATACAGTGTTTACATGAGAGAGGCTGCAGGGAGCTATAGTTCTCAACTGAACAACCTCATTAAGCTGAAGTTGTTCAGGTGACTATGGTGTCCCTTTAAGCAACACCGAATATGGCATCATTTGTCCATTATACATAAGTAATGACGGTGCAAATGCCTAAATCTGAGTGGGCTGCATGTGAAGCCTACAGAATTACTCCAAACCTAGATTTCAATTCTGAGAGAATTTCTCCTTTCAATCCTTATTTAATATGCAGTAAAGCCTTACTTTGTATTTAGTTTTTGATTGGTTCCTTTATTGACTCGTCCTTATATTTTTAGTACGATAGACATTTTTGTTTGTTAGAGATATATCACATGGCCCTTGTTAACCCCTAGTATACCTGCTGATCTGGGCTAATCATTTGGTTTATGGTAATTGCTTTACAATTTTGTAATAAATCCGATCATGAACCACTTTGCCAGAGGTGTCTCAGTCCTGCCCCCTGTAGACGTGAGGGACCGTAAAGTTGTGCTACTTTATATTAGCAGATGCTAAACTCATCTCGGTCATATATTTTAAATCAGTTGACTAATATTATAGATCTTACTGGGAGAGTGTGAAATCACCAAGAGAGGGGCGAGCGGCCATGTTGGGTCAGACTTTACGGTTATCTGACCAACTGCTTCTCAATATAACTTATAAATACTTTATAAATATAAAGGTCACACAGAGCAATTACAGAAGCAGGCGAGTTAGGTTGAGCAGCAGTTAGTCAGGTAACAGTAGAGTCTGATCCAACATGGCCGCTCGGCCAGATAAAAATGTGAACTTCTAAAAAAAATTAATTACATCATTTATAAATATCATTGATGGATATACAAAGAACATATGGGATACGGCTATATCAAATCTAAAAGGGAAACATAAAAATATACATAGTGCAATACAGTAAAAAATAAATCAATCTTGCGCCATAGTTGGAATACACTCACAAGATGGAGACGTGTAAAAACACTCAAGGGTGTCTCCCCCGATGTTGTTGGGTGGCTAGAATCCTTTGCTTTCCACTGGTATTTGGTGCGGACCGAATGTAAAATGAGACTCCCACAGGTATAGGTAGGAAAATATATCAGCCATTTATTTTAAAAAGAGCTTGTAACAATATCTCAAAAATATAAAATCAGAGGCACATAGGTCCTACGCGTTTCACTCCTTTAGAATGGAACTTCCTCAGGGACCAAATCCCACTAATATAACAATAAAAACAACAGTCACAAGAAAAATTCATATTTTTTAATTTCATTTAATGTGACAAACATTTAAAAAATAAGAAGTGAAAATTTAAATACACTTTGCCTGCTTGCGATTAATCTGCTGGCTTTACCCAGAAACCACCTCTCAGGTTGCTGTTTACCATCATATTTAATGTTCTCGTTTCTCGTTATTCAGGAGATGAGTAAGGCATCCAGCCTCTTGACGTCTGTTAACAGGAGTCAAGAAGTTAAAATCTGCATCACAGTTTTATAATAGCATTCCTTTTCCTTTCTATAATGCGAAATCAGTCTTTATCCTCATTGAAAATTGAAAATGATAATTAGGCGGTTTCATTATTTTCCGCTATTACCTGCTTTGTCCCTGGGTGCACTTCGTTTATGATGCTTGTTATAGAGCAATTTTACAATTTAAAATATCAAGTGCCATGTTTTACATCAATAGGGCCATTATGTAGCTGAGATCCACTTATTGGAGCCCCTCATCCCTAATATAAATTTCTTCACCCCCCTCCCATACATGTGCAATGCCGGTCCATTTCTCACTGTGAGCGGACGTTTTGTCAAGTCATGACTCAAACTTTCCCATCAATCTTTAGTAAAAAGGCTGCAGTATGTCCTCATAAACAATAAGCAGAAAATAGAGAGCCAAGGCTGACTGCCGCTGCTGAACTTATCAGACAGAACAGCGAGACAAAAGGTGGGCTTTAAGAAAGTTTTATCTGTACTTAAAACGAGCATTATGAAACGCTTAATGTATGTGGTGGCTCTAAGGGTTTTTTTCCTATTAGTAGTGACTTATAGTGGTCTGGTGACAGATTATCGAAATTTAAATTATAATTAAGACGTTGAACCCACCCATAACTTCTTAATTAGCAATAAATTATACAGGCCAGTGGTTGGTTAAAAGTAAATCGCTGTTTAGTAATTTACCCCAAGGACAACAATTGCGAAATGTATCTTTTTATTGTCAGATTAGTTTAAAACAAAAAATCCAGTTTTTCATAATTTTAAAATGATTGGTAGACGCTAGCTAATTTGGTGGGGGGAAATAGGGGGACACACTGATTCCTACCTTAATTATAGATTTTATCTGCTATACCCCTCATTTCCTGATCATATATCCTGGCTCCTTCCTTGTTATAAGAAGTCCCGAGACACCTGGCTCATTTTAGGCCAATTTAAAACTGTTGCTGCTGGTGTAAAACACAACCAGATGTCCTCTCTTTTTAATTTTACATTTCAGAAATTCCCAAACTAATCCCTGGAATATTTAAACATGAGATTAGAGTGATCAAAATACAAAAGCACAAAATCCTACATTATAAGCCTGTTTGAGCAGGGCTCTCGGTGACTTGCATCAAAATCAATTTCCTGCTGTTGTATATCTCTACTATGTAACACTGTTGGCACTATTAAAATGCTCTTTATAATGAGCGTAATAATGAAACAGAGCCAGTTTCTGAAGGTAATTGTAACGTTCCATTGACAGGTGTCCAGGGTAGGCAATGTTTAGTATTCAAGATGTTGTGGACTACACCTTCCATAATGCTCTTACTGCCATAATGCTGGCAAAATGATTAATTAACAAAACACTGGGTAATATAACAATATAACAGCGAAACAATCACACAATAATAAGTTGTACTCACAAACATGTGCCGTATCAAGTGCTCCAAAGGTGCCTTTCCTGAAGATGAAGGGGGTGCTATAGCCTCCTCAAGGCCTCTAGTCTCGACCAGGAACCAGACAGGGATCCGAATAATGGGTATAAACAAGATTTTTCTATTATGGCAACAATCATAAATATATAAATTATAAATTATAAAAGCAGCCGGTCCTAGGCATTTTGTTCCTTTGGCTTTTATCATTTATAATTTTTATTGTTGTTGCCACAAGCTGGCAAAGCATCAAGGGAGGTGTAGTCCATAATAGCTGGACTGCCGAAGGTTGTCCTACCCCTGGTCTATTCCATTTAAACTGTTAAATGAAAAACCTGTATATACCCCTCATTCCACCAATTAGCGTGTTTCACATGTATTTTTAACGCTGTGGAGATCTTTGAGTATTTTTAGCAATGCTGCTACTCTGAGTGTGCAGTGTCCATGCTAAGCTGCATTAACAAATGTTTTTCTCTTTATAAATAATAAATCATATTTTTAATAACATTAATGCAGTCAGTGGCAAACGCTGCACTTTCACCTTGCGTGACACGAAGTGCCGGCATCTCACGCCGTTAAATAAAACCCCACAAAGGGCCAAGCATCTGTCTGCTATCGAGCAGAAATCATTTGATAAATCTGTGGAATGTTTTATGTCCCTGGTAAATAGATGAGAGACTTTCATTTCCAGCCTCCCCTTAGGAAGTTGCAACTAAATTACAAATTATAGTCTCTGCCCCAACGACGGGAATTGTGGCTTCTGCTAACAATGAATCTCGGGCTGGGAGCTTTATGGTTTCATTCCCTGGAGTAAGAGTGCGGCCATTAACATGGCCACTCTTGATAGATTGTCTTTTACCAGCCTGTGTCTTCCGCAAAGTCTGAGAGATGTTATGTACATTTTATGTCCGACTAAAAGTTGTATCTCGTTCAATGGCTCCAAAAACCCAGGAACAAAAGGCACTCCTGCCATGCCTTGTGCAGATAGGATCTGTAATGTCCTAGAAGAAAGTGTATTATTTAGTGCATGCATGAATATGTATAGAAATGTCCAACAATTAAAGGACCACTCTAGGCACCCAGACCACTTCAGCTTAATGAAGTGGTCTGGGTGCCAGTTCCAGCTAGGGTTAACCCATTTTTTAATAAACATAGCAGTTTCAGAGAAACTGCTATGTTTATTAATGGGTTAAGCCTTCCCCCTATTCCCTCTAGTGGCTGTCTCATTGACAGCCACTAGAAGCGCTTGCGTGCTTCTCACTGTGATTTTCACAGTGAGAGCACGCCAGCGTCCATAGGAAAGCATTGTAAATGCTTTCCTATGCGACCGGCTGAATGCGCGCGCAGCTCTTGCCGCGCGTGCGCATTCAGCCGACGGGGTGGAACGGAGGAGGAGAGAAGGAGGAGAGCTCCCCGCCCAGCGCTGGAAAAAGGTAAGATTTAACCCCTTTCCCCTTTCCAGAGCTGGGCGGGAGGGGGTCCCTGAGGGTGGGGGCACCCTCAAGGCACCATAGTGCCAGGAAAACGCGTATGTTTTCCTGGCACTATAGTGGTCCTTTAACATTTATGCCCACTAATTATAGGAAGCTAAAACTTAATGGGTCTTGCATAAAATGCAGTATACTTCACGATCCTCGAGGAAAAAGCAAATTGTAATCTCTGGCGCATTGTTTGGCCATGACGAGCGCACCTTGATATTTATTATATCTGGGAAAGTAATGGAGAGAGGTTTAAATTTAGAGAGAGAGAGGGGTTAATGCTGAGGAACCACATGACAGAGGGAATTAGTTTACAGAAAGGGTAATTGCTGTTTGCACCCAAGATGTGATATTCTAGAGTAGGTGTTCCCAACGCAGTCCTCAAGTACCCTCTACCAGTCCAGGACTTTGCTTTGCAGTTCTCATTTATGCTGAATCACTGGGGGGATAAATGCAAAAAAAAAAAAAACACAAACATATCCTCCTCCAGAACATGGTCTTGATAGTAGGAGGGAAAGAGCTTAAAAAAATACTGTAATCTTTATTCAGACATAAAAGTGAATAAAAGTGTAAGGCTAAAATAATAAAATATCCAGAACAAAGAGAGGTGCTCCTATCACCATATGTGTATCACTCAAAACACATAAAAATAAACAGTATACAATAAGAAATAGGTGAGGGCACACTCCAAACAACACTTATAATTACCCTTAGTTGAAAGATATACTCCGTATTTAATTAATTCCTGTATAAAATATGTAAGAACAGGAAAAAAAACACACATAGGGTAATAACGTAAAAAACCTTAAAATTTATAAGACAAATAAGGTTTCACTCACATGGTCATGAGCCACTTAAAATAAGCTGGCTCAGACTAAAAGCGTAGAAAATATCCGTTTGTGGTACTTCACACACCAGGCTGTTTCCCCTTTGTGGTCTCTATTTGTAATTAAAATATTCCAGGATGCAGGGAATAAAATAAAACTTTATTGGACACACTATCATAAGGGGTGTCACGAACACACCCTACTCCAAGAGTGTGCGTGACGTAGTTGTGGTGGTGAAAGGGTTAAAGTACACTATTTGTCTGCACTAGACCGGAAATAATGACAAAATCCCCCTTTTAACACCACCCCCACATAAACATAATAATATAACTATTACTACTTTAACGCTGCCACCACCAAGACAATTTATAAATGGGGTGCCTTGGTCCCCCAGGTAAATCAATAATAAAACCCACCAAATATTACTTAATACAATATTTAAGGAATTATAAAAATACTAACTAGTCTCTTCAGGTAACGTGATTCTTAACCAGACAAAGGCAAAACTTAATAAATGAATGTTTATTATGAGCAAAAGATAGTCACAGTGCATATAAAAATATATGATAAACAAATTATTTACACCAACAACAGATAAAAACAAGACAGCAACTTTGTCTTGGCACACTCTCACATGATATTGCAGACACCTCTGGTTCAGGCACAGACCCGCACACATGCTTATTCTGCCCTCCCTCCCAGCACAATTGTCTGCATTCATTTTCACATACTGCCCTCTGCACAGTAGGGCCCCTATGAGGCTTGGGTTTATAACACACATTACTTTCTGGCACATACTGGGATAACAATCTTCCTAAGTCAGTACCAAGTAATACATTTGCAGGGATATTCTCATCTACCCCCACATTTCTGAAACCCTTCCCCGCTCCCCAATCCAAATAAACTCGTGCCATTGGCACTACAAGTCGTACCCCCCCAATTCCTTTAACTGCTAGAGTCCTGCCAGGAATTAACTCCTCAGAGCACACTAGCTCTGGACGCACAAGAGTCACATCTGCCCCAGTGTCCCTGAGTCCCACAGTTACCTCTCTTCCAACTGTCACAGGTTGCAGATTCACATTGTTGCTGCCTTCTGATCTGGTTACAAACAACACAGAGGACGTTGGTTCTGAGGAGCGTCCCTCCCCAGCTGATGATGCTGGCTGCCGCTTCCCAGGGCAAGCAACACTGATGTGCCCCACTTGGTTGCAAATAAAACATCTGCGATTATCTCCTTGCGCAGACATGGCACTAGCTCCCCCTCTCCCTGAGGTAGGAGCTGAAACAAAAGATGGCCCGCTAGGCCTGGCGATGGGGAGTCGTGGTGGTGTGGTCCTCCAGCTGGATGTTCCCTTGGCAAAACCTCTGCTCCGGTCCACTGTTGCTCGATTGGCAGTGTGGAAATCTGCCAGCTCACCCGCCTCCAATGCCGTTTTGGGGTTCCTGTCCAGCAACCATTCCTGTACATCGGCTGGGCAGAGCTGCAAAAACTGTTCTTTTATTAACAGGTCTTGCAAACTTTCCAAAGTGGTAATCTCCAGCCCTGTAGTCCACTGTCAGAATGCTGTCGCCAGGTGCCCCACAACTGCTGCATAACTTTCTGTGGGATGCTTTTGCTAAGTTCTGAATTTCTTTCGGTACACCTCAGGAGTAAGGTTGTACCGTTTTTGCAAGGCAGCCTTAATCGCATCATAGTCCTGGTCAAACTCTGCTGGAAGCGCAGCAAATGCTTCCAGTGCAGGACCTCTGAGACCAGGGGTGAGGTATTTTGCCCACTGGTCCTTTGGTAGCTGGTACTGCCTGCAAACCTTTTCAAAACTGCGCAGGAAAACATCCAAATCACCATCCTTGTCCAAAGTTGGAAAGTTCTCTGCACGTGGTTTGGGTGCAGAAGAGTCTCTGGAATTAATACTTACAGGGGAGGCAGTCAACCTCTCCAACTCAGCCATTTTTAGCTCATGCTCTCTGGCAGCTTGGCGCTCTGCGGCCTCCTGATATTGAAGGATAAGCTGTAGTCTTTGGTTTGCGTCTGCTGAGTCCACATATTTCAACACAGTTTGTAAGTAACAATCCAAAGGATCTCCAGAACTCGGTACATCACGGACAAAAGCTGCAGGTATCTCCTCTGCAGTGTTTGAGGCATCATTTTGCACTGCTTGTTGCATATCATAGTCCACCAGTGCTTGCAATAGTTCCTCTTTTGTTTTTCCCCGACAGGGAATAGATCTCTCCCGGCAAAGCTGGTCTAGCGCTGCCTTGGATTGCGCCTGGTACTCCATTTAGTAAATAAAAGATAGAAAAGAAAAAACAGAGAAGGGGGGGGACTGTTGAGGTGTAAATATATTATATATGCACTGAGTTCAGCCTTTGGAAATTGAGACACAATTTCTTTTAGTGCCTGGATTAACCAACAAATCCAGCAACACTAAAATCTGGTACAAAAAGATGAAAAATCTTTTTAGTTATCCCACCGCTATGCCACCAATTTGTCACGAACACACCCTACTCCAAGAGTGTGCGTGACGTAGTTGTGGTGGTGAAAGGGTTAAAGTACACTATTTGTCTGCACTAGACCGGAAATAATGACAAAATCCCCCTTTAACACCACCCACACTTAAACATAATAATATAACTATTACTACTTTAACGCTGCCACCACCAAGACAATTTATAAATGGGGTGCCTTGGTCCCCCAGGTAAATCAATAATAAAACCCACCAAATATTACTTAGTACAATATTTAAGGAATTATAAAAATACTAACTAGTCTCTTCAGGTAACGTGATTCTTAACCAGACAAAGGCAAAACTTAATAAATGAATGTTTATTATGAGCAAAAGATAGTCACAGTGCATATAAAAATATATGATAAACAAATTATTTACACCAACAACAGATAAAAACAAAAAGGATAAAATACAGAAGTCCTAATTACTCACTTAGTTTTCAAAGTACAACTTCTGTCCAGGGGGTCTCTGGCAAGGAAAGATGGTGACTCACCCAAAATTAGATCTTGGCCCCAAGCAAGTACACCAACACCCTTCAGGATCATTAGATATATACCCTGTGGTCTATCAAGTCTTGCCCAGGGGTGGAGTTAAGGCGTACCTACAGAAATAATAACTGACCACCTCCTTTGTTCCAGACCACTGTCAATCCAAATGGAAACATTTGACTCTATCTTCTTTTTTGTACCTGCCACAGAAATAATAATTGCATCTACAAATTTGTTATTATTTTCCCATTCCATAGACATGTTGCACGTCCCACCCACGATCCAATAGGACGGACATCACAATTCCTTTCCCTAGGGTCAAGTTAGGCCACTCATGTTTGGACTTGGTTAGAAGATGGCGCTTGTCACATTCCAAATATAACAAAAATGAGGCTTAATTATTATTCTGTGGGGGTAAATATGAATGTTTTTGTCCTTCCTTTGGATATGATACTAGAACAAAGCTAATGGCATTTACATATCAAAGAGATTTACTCATCACTTACAAAATACAGGCCAAATGGATGAAGAGACATTCAGACTTTTTCCAAGTGTAGAACCTCACACCTTGCAGACTTCACATCCATACAGTAAAATCCTTTTCACATTCCTATGCCATTCACACTACCCCTTTTGTCATCTGCCCTCTGTGGGGGGGTCCCAGCTTCAAAAGATGTAACCCCTGTTGACCTCAGCAATAGCATCTCTGTAATTTGTGCCATTTACTACAAGAAATCACATTAAAAGATGATATTCCGTAGTGTCATAATAAATTATACACCCTTGCCGTGACAAGGGGTAAAAACAAAACACTGGGTAAAATAAATTAAAAGTCCACTATATAAAAACAAACTTAACGCGTTTCGGCTAGAGCCTTTATCAAAAGTCTGTTTTCCTCAGTATGCTTCAGTCTTTAAATATTCGTTTTGGCGCCCTTTTTTTTTTTGGCGCCTTTTTGCACGTTTTTGTGTCCTCCTTTGATCTTCTTCCGGGTCTGGATGGCATCCTACACCTTAGTCCTTCACTTCCGGTTCACGTTCTGACGCAACTTCCGGTTTCGGCGTCATGACGGAAACTTCCGGTGACATCACTTCCGGTTTTCGATCTTCCGGTTTTGGCAGAAATTGCCAATACTTGTAATGTCTTTTTTCAACAAATTATTAGCAAAAAACAAACTCTTAACTCCATTAAGAACTCATTTACAATACTTTCCATAAAATGAAAAGAAAAGAAAAACTATCTTTGTAATCATCATTTATAGCAATATTTGACCATTAAACATATAAACCATTAATATACTTTTTATAATTTTTCTTCTTAAAGAGGGGGAGAGAAAATGATATATAAATTAATTTATATACAGGTACAAATTATTTGAAAAAAAGAGAGATATTCAAAAACTGAGATCAACCCTATATAATCGAGAAAGGAGTATATATTGTTCTTATATTTATGTTTTTATATATTATTTATATAAATTTATGTATAGGAGAATTTTTTAACTCCTTTCTCGATTATATAGGGTTGATCTCATAGTTTTTGAATATCTCTCTTTTTTTCAAATAATTTGTACCTGTATATAAATTAATTTATAAATCATTTTCTCTTCCCCTCTTTAAGAAGAAAAATTATAAAAAGTATATTAATGGTTTATATGTTTAATGATCTAATATTGCTATAAATGATGATTACAAAGATAGTTTTTCTTTTTTATTTTTTTTATGGAAACTATTGTAAATGAGTTCTTAATGGAGTTAAGAGTTTGTTTTTTGCCAATAATTTGTTGAAAAAAGACATTACAAGTATTGGCAATTTCTGCCGAAACCGGAAGATCGAAAACCGGAAGTGATGTCACCGGAAGTTCCGTCATGCCGCCGAAACCGGAAGTTGCGTCAGAACGTGAACCGGAAGTGAAGGACTAAGGTGTAGGATGCCATCCAGACCCGGAAGAAGATCAAAGGAGGACACAAAAACGTGCAAAAGGGCGCCAAAACGAATATTTAAAGACTGAAGCATACTGAGGAAAACAGACTTTTGATAAAGGCTCTAGCCGAAACGCGTTAAGTTTGTTTTTATATAGTGGACTTTTAATTTATTTTACCCAGTGTTTTGTTTTTACCCCTTATGATAGTGTGTCCAATAAAGTTTTATTTTATTCCCTGCATCCTGGAATATTTTAATTACAAATAGAGCCCACAAAGGGGAAACAGCCTGGTGTGTGAAGTACCACAAACGGATATTTTCTACGCTTTTAGTCTGAGCCAGCTTATTTTAAGTGGCTCATGACCATGTGAGTGAAACCTTATTTGTTTTATAAATTTTAAGGTTTTTTACGTTATTACCCTATGTGTGTTTTTTTCCTGTTCTTACATATTTTATACAGGAATTAATTAAATACTGAGTATATCTTTCAACTAAGGGTAATTATAAGTGTTGTTTGGAGTGTGCCCTCACCTATTTCTTATTGTATACTGTTTATTCAGACATAGTTATATAGGTACATAGGCTGAAAAGAGATGTATCCATCAAGTTCAGACAACCATATAGTCATAAAAATCTACACATCAACAGACAGACAGGTTAGGCTCACGCGAAGTGGAAAAATAAATTGTGCTAAAATAAATATCAAAAGTAAACCACTGTCCAAAAATGTCTTGTGACGGACAGGACTGTAACATAACAATGGTTCGGTTACTGGTCTGTCATCATGTCTGGCCTATGTTGTCCCTTGTTTCGACAAAGATGCCATAACCATAACCACGTTTCCTTAATGCTTTATGTACAAAGCATAATTCTAAAGCTAAAGCAGTCTCTGCAGGATTACATTGTGTCACAGTAAATGAGTCCGGGACAATGTTTTATGGTTTGCCACGTCCAGTGCAGGCATAACCTCAGTACACAATTAGGGATACAGGGTGGGGTCTGTTAATTAGATTAATTGTGCCCCCCTTTGTCTGGAATTACCTGTATCTGATGCCTTCTGTTAATTAGAGTTTGATAATTTTAATAGCATTACCTGCAAATTAATTACCTGTTTTCAAATTAGTCCGAGAAACTTCTATGTTTACATTGCAGGGTTAATCCAGCCTCTAGTGGCTGCCTTCCTGACAGCCGCTAGAGGCGCTTATGTGACGCTGGATGCAAAAATCGCATTCAGCGTGCAGAACGTCCATAGGACAGCATTGAGAAATGCTTTCCTATGGACTGTTTGAATGCGCACGCGGCTCTTGCCGCGCATGCGCATTCCGCTCCACTTGGGAGCTGACGTCGGCGGGGGAGGAGAGGTCAACAGCACTTGGGGGGGGGGCCCGGCGCTGGATAAAGGTAAGTGGCTGAAGGGGTTTTAACCCCTTCAGGCCAGCGGGAGGGGGACTTTGAGGGTTATATAGTGTCAGTTTGTTTTCCTGACACTATAGTGATCCTTTAAATTAAAATAAAATCAGCAATGTGAGAAAATGTGTGTCTGTATGTGTCTCAGTCAGAGAGTGTGTGCCTGTCACTGTATGTCTGTCAGAATGTGTGTATGTCTGCCAGTGTGTGTCTAAGTCAGAGATTGGGGGTGGAGCTTGCATACGGGGAGGTGATCTTCTATGCAGGGGCAGAGCTTGCACAGTGGTGGAACTAACGTAGAGTGGGCCCATGTGCAAAAACTGTTTTACAATTTTTACTTAAAAAAAAAAAGAATATTCCCTTTCCCTCATCTTACCTTGCAGGGAGGGGGTGGCACAATCATATCCATCGTGGTTTAGAAGGCTGCCTATCCGTCGGGTACAGGGGAGGTCACGAAATGAGAAGTATCTTTCTTGGAGCTCTAGCACTTACACAGACTCACCAATACAAACCCACAGACTGACCCATACACAGACTGATCCATACACATACACACACACAGACTGATCCATACACACACACACACACAGACTGATCCATACACACACACACACAGACTAATCCATACACACACACCCACAGACTGACCCATACACATACCCACAGACTGACCCCCCAGACAGACTGACCCATACACACACAGACTGACTGTCATATCCTGTCCCTAGCTGCGGATCATTCTGGCTATGGCTTCTGGTATCCAGTACTCTTTTTATAATTCTTGTTTCGTTTTTCTTGGTTTTTCTGGTTTTATATTCTATGTCTGGTCTTCTTTATGCTGGGATTTCTGGGTTCATTCCTATATTCCGTCCCTGGATTTCCCAGTCTCTTGGATTCATTTAACCCCTTTAGGGCCGAGGACGGTTCAGGACCGTCATCTGCATTTTTGCATTGCCGACCAGTGACGGTCCTGAACTGTCCTAACGGTCCAATGCACTTACCTGATCGCCGTCGTTCCCCCGGCGGCAATCAGTGTTGCTCCCGTTGTGGGGAGACTGCCTGCAGCCCAGACAGTCTCCCCATGGCGGATTAGGACCCCTGGGGCCATCGCTCAATAGAGCGATCACATGGTCACAATAGGTGTCCATGTATCTGCCTGCAGGGGTACTGTCTGTGCTGACAGGCAGTCTCCCTGCTAGTGTAAAATCATAAAAATAATTTAAGTTAAAGTTAATTAAAAAAAAAAAAAATTATATATGTGATTATATATATGATATATAGACATATTATATATAATATATGTCTATATATCATATATATATATATAATGTCATACTAAGTGTATTTTTATATTAATATGTACATATATTAATATAAAAATACACTTATAATTAAATTACACACATATATATATAATATATATAATAACTATTTATATTGTATATAAATATTATTATAAAATACAAATAAGTAATTTAAATTAAATAAAAACATGTAAAAATAATTAAAATAAAAAAATATATATCTATATGAAATTTTATTTGATAGTAATATATATAATTATATCAAAATACACTTAGAATGAAATTGTATATATATCTATGTTTATATATAAATAAAAATACTAAATATACATATGTCCATATACAAAATTACATAATAATTATATAAATATACACGTATGCATATATATTAAAATTCT
>OW240923.1:90322570-90352522 GCA_933207985.1 Pelobates cultripes | reverse complement strand
GTGTGCATCAGAGAGCTACAGGAGTCAAACGTTCCCAAGTCTGTAAACTTAATAACCTGGGACTCCAGGTATTAGGAGTAGTAGGATTATTAGATACGGATCAGTGTGTCCACCTTCGGAGGTGTTTCTTATGCCTGTTAAAACCCCACTTTTCTAAAACGTGCCTGCCTCCGATTGGCTGTCTACATGTTGCAGCCCTCAGATGATAGGGGTGGCTCCTTGATCTTTAATACTATTATACACAAGTCCATGGATACGTCTTCAGAGGCGTTTCTTTAAATTATCCCGCGGAGGAACCGCCTCTCCGAAACACCTCTGCCTCCGATTGGCTGATTACATGCTGTACAGTCCTCGGATGGCTACAGGGACATTATTGGCCAGTACACCCACAGCTAATTATCATACCAGGTATATATATGGTAAACAGGAGACCTAGCCTTTGATTCCCCTGACGAAAGTGTGATTATACACAGGGCCGGCCTTAGGGGCGTGCGAGCTGTGCTGCCGCACAGGGCGGCATGGGAGCAGGGGGCACCCTGCGGCCAACACAACTCACACATGACTGTCTGCATGTAAGAATGTGTGTGTAAGACTGTGTGTGTGTGTGTGTGTGTGTGTAAAACTGTATGTGTGGCTGTGTGTGTGTGGCTGTCTGCCTGTGTGTGTGTGTGGCTGTCTGTAATTGTGTGTGAGTGTGTTTATCTACCTGTAACTGTGTATGTGTGTTACTGCCTGTAACTGTGTGTTTCTGCCTGATCCTGTGTATGTGACTATCTGCCTGCGACTATGTGCATGTGGTGGACTTGACAGTGTATATGTATAACTGTGTGCATCTGACTGTGGGACTGTGTGCACATAAGCCTGCAAAAATATACACCTGCAGGCCTAAATGCATGTTTTTATCTGAATTAGATAACCATCACACACACCCAGTAAACCCAGCACAAATATCACATACAACCAATACACGCATATCACACACTGTTAATACACCCATTACAAATATCACACACCGACAACACGTAGCATACATATCACACCTATCACAACACAAACATTACATCATACATTGATGACGGGGGGGGGGGGCGCTGTGAAGAATTTTCGCACAAGGCGCCTAAAGGCCTAAGGCCAGCCCTGGTTATACACTGAAACAAGAATTGGGCTCTGTTTTTTAAAATTATTTTTCATCATGCACTATGGTGTTTAGCTTTAGGGGTATACGTAGGTGCACTATCTTATAGTGTGTGCCGAGGTGGCCTCAGGGTTTCCAGGAGTCTGGATGTGATTAAAGTAAGCTTGTATCTCCCTTTATACGCCTTTGTGGGAGCCTGTCTAGATAGATACACCTTTATTTAGACTGAAGGGTATACATTGATTTAATAGCTGTGCTGGTATTTGTAGTTTAGTGTATTTTAGTGTGCGCTGAGCTTAGAATGTAACTTAGTTGAATTAGATTTACAGAATTATGGACTTTTGACTCCTGTTGCTCTCTCTGTTTTGTTTAAATGAACCATGCATAGTATGTCTTTGAGAAGCTAGTCTATGTCTGCTTTGCTCCCTTTCTTACATATTCTTTTAATCCCTTTATGGACAGTGGTTTACTTTTGATATTTATTTTAGCACAGTGACCTTTACGTCTGTCAGTGTATAGGTTTTTATGAATATATGGCGTTGATTGAATAAAGATTACAGTATTTTTTAACCTCTCCTATCCAGCTCTTGTTCTGGAATAGGATACGTTTGCTGTATTTTTTTTTTTTGCCTTTGTCTCTAGATTCATGTGGGTTACCTCCTTACAAAAGGATTGAGGTTTTGATTACCTTTCTCCTGCATCTTGTTGTTCCTTCCTCTTCCTAATTTACTGTGGAATAGTAATTATACTGTTATGATAATTGTAGAGGAACTCCAATTTCCCGACTGGGTATCCTCGCTGGATGCTCCTCGTAGCTGGAAGAAGCGCTGGTTAGTGAATAGAACTCTTTCCCCCAGTAACTAGATGACACATAGTTCTGGGAATACAACTGATTTAACTGAGCTGAATGTAGTGTTTTATGCACAGACTTCCAGCATGGAGTCTCCCTTCGACACAAACAGTGCCTTCCCAGACCTCGCTTAAGCTGATTATCTCCCGGATACAGAGGACCTAACATAAAATACGCCAAAAACAACGTGAAAACAAGCAGGAACCCCACCACATCACATATCCCCAGATAGCTCTAATCTGAGCACCCAAGTTGGCAAAATGGCAAAATAGAGCTCGGATCCATAGAGAACAGACAAATCGCCACCGGGGTAAAGAGTGCACCGGCCTCTAGCAAAGTTCATGCTGAAATCTGTTCCAGAGCTAATCTCTGCTTGTCTTGTCAATTATCAGCATGGCAGCTCAGCTCCTACAAATTACTAACTAAATAGCCCCAAAACTACGATTTTTAACCATGCCAAGGACCGCCAGCGCCTGTCCTCAGTGTACAGGGGACACTGGATCCAGGGTGAGGCTGGCTCCCCGAGCTACAGTCCCCAGGAAGAGAGACCCTTGATGCCCTAATTGGGGCCTACTCCGGCTGTGAGTGGGGCGGACAGCCGCTGCTCCACTATCCTGCCTAACAGACCCAACCAGAGGACGGCAACCTCTGGATCTGGCCCTGTTCCCCCCCCCGGACCGGTGGGGGTGATCCCCAGACCCAGACAGCGCAACCCGGGGCCAGCAAGGCAACATTACCATCCAGCCTCGTGGCTCAAACGCCTCAACTAAAATGGCGGCTGACAGAAGCGCCGAGGCCAGAGGGAGGGCATGCCTTCTCCCCGAGCCCAAAGGGAGCAAAGAGACCTCCGGGAACAAGCTGGTCCGACGTCTATTATGGCAAGCAACAAGCCACTACTATAGCAACCAAGAAAAGCACCCAAGCAAAGAAAGGCTAACCACTCACAGCCACCCCTGGTGAGACCGCGCCACCAACTAATGACCAACCTACATCTGGACTGCAATAAACTCATAGGGGGCACCGATAATGCAGAGACTCAAATGACCTACATGCAACAACGCTACTTTACCCTCTTACCGGCATTGAGTCCCAAAGCAACAGTCTCTCCACCAAGCCCCAAAGCGGAACGGGCGGACAACATCCACCAGACTACAAGCGAATGGGCACAACAATGCTCCACAACCCAACGGATAATCTGGCGCCCCCACTACTACTCCTACCGGAGCAACCGGCGGAACATGAACATGACTGCAACCTTGAATACCAGCGGCAAGCAGAAAACACTGTCTAAATATAAGAGACTGCCAACATAAAGGGGGTGCTTAGTAACGCAGTCATTTTTACCAGCTACCAGTCAGGAATATGGGGATCTGCACTTAACAAGCTAATACTGTTGTGTCTTTATCTCGGGAGGTAGGAGGCATAGCTAGTTAATCTGGGTCCAGGGAAGCGCTTGTAACTAACTGCTTAACTACTGAAGCACCACATAGGGCAAGGCGCAATGTTGATGTATAGGCTCCATCTCATATTGTGACGGACCGCTGGCACTCCGACTGAGTACCTCCGCCAATCGATGCTCCTAGCGCTTGCCGAGGACTCCGAGCACTCCAACCGACACCATCAGCACTGCGGACCCCACTTCCAGTGATGCAGCTGCGCCAGGGTCTCGCCGTCTCTCACCCACCCTGGATCCACGACCAGGATCCAGCTCCCAATGGGTGAACCTCTCCTAAATCCAGAGAGTGTAGCAGGAACAAATCAAGCTCTTACAAGAGCCTTGGCATGAGCCAAGGCTTCAAGAAAGGTGCAAGTAGGTCTGGTTTATTAAGGACTACCTGCCTGGAATTTATGCAAGTGTCTACCAGGTAAACACTCCCCTAGGGGACCTGATGGAACAATGGGACACATATTGGATATTAGCCAATCACAGACAATACAAACAAAACACTCCCACAGTGACATCACAATCCCTCCTCTCTATCCTGGAGATAATTGGGAAGTAATCAAATTATCTCCCAGGACAGAGGCAAGACTCCATTAACCACATGGTTACAAAAAGACATAACATTGTGTAATTTTACAATTACTACATAAAACATATACATGCAACATATCCCCAGATAGTTTAGATCTGAGCGCACATTATTACCGAATGGAGCTCAGATCACATACATACAGTTCAATCGCCATGGAGCCAAAGTATTTTCCATAGTCTTTCGTTACACAAATAGGCTCCATGGCATAGCTATCTGGGGTAGCACTACTCACATACTGAAAGTCCCGAACTCCCCGGCAGGAATACACAAATAAACCTTTCTGCAGGGTGAAATACAGCTATCAGGCAGGAGGCTAGCCAGTAGTCCCCTCCAGGCACAAGTGGCGAAGGGCACTTCGTCACACATATTAATCGAGTTACTTGCTAAACCTAGCCTGATGCAATTAACATTGACAGAACCCTATTACTTCGCCTCTGTTCAGTTTTTATATGCCATAGCCTAGTCCTAGCCTGTATTTAAATAATAAGCAACTGAGTAATCGTTTTATCCTAGCCTGCAATAACAACCAGTACAGGGTATCTAGGCCAATCACCCTGTCATTGACACTGCCTCACAACTGCCCTGCTAATCCTGTTGTATCGCTTTAGGCAATCCTCTACCCTATTTCACTCTATTCTACTGTACTCCACGTTACTTTACTTGACGTTTAAAAACAAAAATATGGCAGTCTTTCTTAGGAGTGTATTACATACCATCTTGTAATCATTAACTTGTGTTACCCCAAAATACCTCCTCTTTCTATTCTGTACCCCATAACGCATATGCCATAATAAAAGGAAAAAAAAACATAGGGATAAGTTGACCGGGCCTTAAGCAGGAAAGAGGCCGAGCTGGGGTTCCACGTACTTTTGGGGCTAGGTCCCGCTGGATATCTTTCAGTGTTTTGCAACCCAAACTCTGCCAGGGTAGAGGTGCTTTCAGGTATTTACAATGCAAGGGATACAACACTGAGCCAGTGGTAGTGGAATAGCTCTTTCGGGGTAATATATGGGTAAAATGGTCTATGTTTCGCCATAATGATATTAAATAATTGTTAACAGGGTTATTCACTAAAGTGAGAATTGTTCGGAATTCAATAGAAGTGGAAAGTAAATTTCAAATTTACAGCCAAAATAGCTACACTGTAAAAACTCTCAAAGTTGACTATGCATTTAATTTGGCTACTTTGCCTAAATGCAAACGGTAAGTCCTACTTACCTGAACCTGTCCCTCACAGATACTGCCATCCTCTTCTGGTAGGTCATCTTCTACTCCTGTCACTGAAGTATGAGGGAGAGTACAGCGTTGAGGTCTATAGAGGATCCCCTGAGTGCGCGGAATCATCCATAGATAGAGCCAATTCCATGCAGCCGTCACTGGTTGCTCCGCCCAGTGTCTAGAAGTGTCAGGAAAAATACTGAGACAGAAAATACTGAGACAAAGAGGAAGAGATTTGAAAAAGGTAGGTACAGTGTGACCATGCCGCTTTAAGGAAATGGGAAAAAAAAAATGTTATTTCAACAAAATAATTGACTTTGTGAGTTAACAAACTCAACAGAAAGCGGGGAAAAGTTCCCTTAAGAGGGAAATCAGCTTGTTTGCTGATCGTTAATAATGATTCAGCAAGAAGTAAAACAAATTTTATACAAGCATATTAATAATCTACATTCTGCTTAGCAATTGTTAGTAAACGCCGGTTTAAAGTTTTCTGCAGTTAATAATCTTTGCTCACTCTTTCCAGGTATATCTTGCTCCCTGATTTATCATTTTTTGCTAAATTACATTTCAAAGAAAGCAATTACCCAACAAGACCGGCATGACAGCTGGGCACAGCGTAAATTCTGTCTGAAACATATATCAGTGTCTGCGGCAGTAACGGCGTTGGCGAACAAGGCAAGTGCCTGTGAGGGTTCTGTCTACAAACATAATCAATAGTCCACAGGCATTTTACAAAAACGTACATTTTGGATCTACAAAAGGTAAATTTAAAAACGGCGTGTAGCCAAACACAAATCTGGTCCTGGTTCTAGGCAAAGGCACTTTAATTCACAGTGTGTCAGGCAGATCAATTGTCATAAAAGGTTTATAAAGCATGGAAACAAAAAAAATGACACATGTACATATTTAAATACACACACATCTGCTGACATTTTGTATTCTGTAATTCAGGGAAACAGTAGCCACAAATACGCCTTTTTTATGGTTACGTCTTGTCTTTGCCCTTGGTGGTATAAATTCTTTGTACAGTGGATTTTTCAAGGTGCTAGACCAGGGATGGGCAACCTTCGTCACTCCAGATGTTGTGGACTACATCCCCCATAATGCTCTTACACTCATAGTGCTGGCAAAGCATCATGGGAGGTGTAGTCCAAAACATCTGGAGTGCCAAAAGTTGCTTATGCCTGTGCTAGACTATTCATCGAAGATTCTGACCACGCTGACATCACACTACTTCTGCAGGTTTCTCTCCCCTGACCTCACTCATTAAAAAAAAAAAAATTTTTTTTTAACAGTTTTGTTTACAGAATTGTCTCTTACTGGATGTTTGTGTCAGTGCCAATCTCTGTAAACTCGTTCAGCCCATGTATGCGCACGTTCTTTGGTGGCCGGCCCTTTTAGGGTAGCCCATCCATTCTTTCAAGCCTGATTTAATTTGACTGCACATAAAATGGTTTACTGTCGGGAAATTTAAGAGCATGTCAGTAAAAATGTATTCTCTGAAATCCAAAGCTACTTTACTTTAAAGTATAAGAAACTCTTCATGACTGTTAACAGTCAACGCCAGTGGTCCTAAACGGCATTTCTCTAAAGGATGGCTGAGTGTCTTGGGAAGTGTAGTCCGCAATCATCTGGAATGCCACCCTTAGTCATCAATGGTCTAGACCTCACTGCCAGGAGTATGCAAGGGTCGTGCTGCCATTATAATAACAAGACCCCCAGCATTTCACAATATAACATTTTGGTGCTAAGGGTACAAAGACCTGAGAGTGGAAAACGATTGGAGTGCATTGCAAGTGGTTTGCAATTTCTCAAATCCAGCTGTTTGTGCGGATTGGTCACTTAGGCCTAGATTTTGCAATTCAGTGCTCAGTTCACCGCTGTTTACGAGTATTTGGTAATTAACCCATTTGTGCAGATGACACATAATGTCATGGGTCTTTCACGAGTTACAGACAAGTGTAGACACACATTTTTATTTTTTTGGGCAAATTTTGCTGCTGTCAGGTGTTTTGCAAAGACCCCATCTTGGCTGCATTAAAATCTTGCTGAGGTTTGTACCTTCTTCTATAATTTGGATTTCATCTCTTTGGGATATTTACAATCCGAACCTTTATTAACGTTGACAGATTCACTGCTCATCTTAATGAGATGACACATTGTAAATCTCTGAAACTTCTCCTGCGACCAAAGATCCCAGGCTTCTCATTGTACGAGCGTGTTAAATCATGCAACAACTCTTAACACAGGCTCCTGAATCATCGCTATGATCAGAAATAACAGCCTGGCTCAGATTCTTGGACACACCGACTTTAATAGCCATTTGTACAAAGCCTTGGAATATGTTGGTGCCCAAGACATCTGATGGGAAAACATACAAAGTTATCTAATTAAATGAGAATTCACAGTCAATATCAGATTCAAGGTAAAAATAATCAAGCTGGAAAAATTCTCCCAGTCAGCTACAGCTATGCTTCCAGTTCAGTTACTTTGTCCTTAAATTTGAAATCCACTTTTATTTCTCATGTTAGTAAATAACCGCTTGTAGTTGTAGCCCCATTTTATGGTGCCCATGCACCAATGTCTTTGAAGGGATTCTATAGTGCCAGGAAAACAAACATTTTTACAGTGCCCCCTCCTGCACAACTGAAGGGGTTAAAACACCTTCAGTCACTCACCTGAATCCAGCGCCAATGTCCCTCGGCGCTCCACCCACGCTCCTCCTCATTAGCCGGCGGGAGAGACCTAATGTGCATGTGCGGCAATGGCCACGCTCGCACTAGGATTTCCCTATAGGAGGTCCACATACAGAGCGTGAGGACATCCAGCTTCAGATAACGGACCAAAGGTCTGTTTCAGTTCCGGAAGTCCCTCTAGTGGCTGTCAGAAACTGCATTAATTACTATTGCAGGGTTAAGGGACCTGGGACATTGCACCCAGACCACTTCAATGAACTGAAGTGATCTGGTTGCCTACAGTGTCCCTTTAACTTGAGGTTCCCATTCAGATTAATTTAATTCCAGCGTTCTACTGTAAATTGTCACTTTGTGTGCTAAACTGAATCTCTCTTTAATTGATGTGGTGACCCTCTCGTCAAGATTTGTGAAGCCCAGATTAATCTGACTGTCAGCTTTATCAAGAAAATGAGGCTAACCACATCTACACCCTGTTCCAAATTATTATGCAAATTCTATTTAAGTGTCACAAAGATTAAATATTTTGGTTTTCAGTTTAACTCATGGATGGCATTGTGTCTCAGGGCTCTTTTGATCACTGAAAACAATCTTGGACACCTGTGATAATTAGATTGCCAGGTGAGCCCAATTTAAGGAAAACTACTAAAGGAGGGTGTTCCACATTATTAAGCAGAGCACCATTTTCATGCAATATGGGGAAGAAAAAGGATCTCTCTGCTGCCGAAAAGAGTGAAATAGTTCAATTCCTTGGACGAGGTATGAAAACATTAGATATTTCACGAAAACTTAAGCGTGATCATCGCACTATTAAGAGATTTGTGGCTGATTCAGAGCACAGACGGGTTTGTGCAGATAAAGGCACATTGAGGAAGATTTCTGCCAGATCCATGCATCGGATCAAGAGAGCAGCTGCTAAAATACCATTACATAGCAGCAAACAGATATTTGAAGCTGCTGGTGCCTCTGGAGTCCCACGGACATCAAGGTGTAGAGTCCTCCAGAGTCTTGCAACTGTGCATAAACCTTCTATTCGGCCACCACTAACCAATGCTCACAAGTAGAAACGGCTGCATTGGGCAGAAAAATACATGAAGACTAATTTTCAAACAGTCCTGTTCACTGATGAGTGCCGTGCAACCCTGGATGGTCCAGATGGATGGAGTAGTGGATGGTTGGTGGAGGCCACTCTGTTCTAACAAGGCTTCCAACAAGGCTGCGACGTCATGGACCTCCATTTGTCTAAATATACATAGGGATTAAGGAGAGAGCGCAGGTAACTTTTTTTCTTTGGTTTTTAACTATACATTGGGGTTGATGTGTACTGTGGTCATTGCTGCCGCCCAGGAGTGATAGGAGTGAGCACAGGACTTATCTTTTTGTATTCGTATTCACTTTTTGTATCACACAGCCTTGTTACAATGCAGACGCCCATCCCATATGTTCCCTATTAAGGGTTAATAAGTATATAGGGGTGTATATAAAAAAAATACCCCTCTCTGTCTCAGTGGAGATATCTTTACCAGAAGCTCAAGGAAGCAAGGTGAAGGGTCAGTGTAGGATGCGCTTAGTGGGGTCTGCCTTGACGTTGGCAGACGGGCATTCCCTCCAATGGCCATTGGAGTAACTAAATGAGCTCCATTTGTCTAAATATACATAGGGATTAAGGAGAGAGCGCAGGTAACTTTTTTAATTTGTTTTTTAACTATATATTGTGGCTGATGTGTACTGTGGTCATTGCTGCCGCCCAGGAGTGATGGGAGTGAGCGCAGGACTTATCTTTTTGTACTTGTTTCTACTATGCCTACACCGACTGCAGATTGTGACCTGATCTTGTATAGGCTATGCCTACACTGACTGCAGATTGTGACCTGGTCTTGTATATACTATGCCTGCACTGACTGCAGATTGTGACCCGGTCTTGTATATGCTATGCCTGCACTGACCGCATATTGTGACCTGGTCTTGTATATACTATGCCTGCACTGACTGCAGATTGTGACCCGGTCTTGTATATGCTATGCCTGCACTGACCGCATATTGTGACCTGGTCTTGTATATACTATGCCCGCAATTACCACAGACTGTGATCAGGCCTTGTATATGCTATGCCAGCACTGACTGCAGACTGACTGCAAATTGTGACCTGGTCTTGTTTATGCCACGCCAGCACTGACCGCAGATTGTGACCTTGTTTATACTATGCTGACCAAAGGTTGTCCTGACAATGCTTTTATCTTCTAAAGTTTTTTTAAATATGCATCAAAACTAATCTTAACCCAGCAGACAATCTTACCAGGTCCTTCGCAATTCCTTCAAACATTAACTCCTGCTTTGATCCGTGAAGTCCTCCCAGTATCCCAGTAACCCAATGTGTCAATTTCTTCTCATTCAACTAACTGATACTCTAATCTGCAGTGCTAATTCTGAGATCAAAGGGCACATCACGGGGTGAAATATTAGCATTTAATGTAAATTACTGAACTACTGCAGTGCGAGAAGGGGTAGAAATGACACATATCGTCACAATGTGACAAGACTCTAGGATGTGGCCCACGCATTGGCCAGCAGATATAATGTTTATTGGTTATAGTGTCCTTCCATGTTTTGGAGTAATGGCGTGTTCTCCAATCCATCACTGCACACCCTCGGTAGCTAACAGTAGGCGTCACGGAGTGATTGCTCCATTGGATCCCTTTAATCATCACTTGTCTACAAACAGTGACCCCATGCCTTTTAATTTTCTGTCATCGATTGATTCTCTTGGATAAACAGAGAGTCACACTACAAGGAACTAAAAAATATATATATATTTTTTTGTCTCAAATTTGCAAATGGTTTAATAAATTCTCCAATTTCTGACCTATTCAATAACTCTGATCTAATTATAGGAGAGGGTATCTGGGCTATTCATTAAACGACAAAATAGAAAACAAATTCCAATCCAGTTACATTTCCAGCTCAGCTCTGCTTGCCTTCACATTTAAATTCCCAGATCAATTTCTGACAATCTCAGGTGTAATGAATAGCGCTCTATGTGCCAGGTGTCTATTTACTTATAACCCCCCCCCCCCCAATCCGTCAAGCAATGCCTCATACACCCTTACATCATTTAGAAGTTTCTAAAAATAAAATTCCATTAAGTTGAATCTTTTTTTCCACTTTAATCGATTCTGAAGAAGAGAAGAGGCAGTTGCTGGCGGTACTGTGATCCTGGCATGCGAGATCTGAACATGCCTGCGTTAATATATTTTGACATGAGCTGTGCCCCCAGAACCTTATTTAAAGGCCATCTGCAGATACCAGGCGGTCATTTCTCTGGAATCTATCAATCATGCCCAAATTGTCTTTAATGATCACACATTCATTTTGGAACTCTGCTGGGTTAGCACTGGACGTACATTGAACCGAGAGCCAAAGATACATTGATTGTCTAAATGGAAAAAAAAACATATATTGATTAATCGTACAATAAATCTCTAGGAAAATCCAGATAATATCATTCCTAATACAGAGTTTAGATCTCTGAAATAAAGTCCTTGCAAACCGTTTTAATTAAAGTTCAATAAATTTAGAATGTAAGTAAAACCCTGGGCTGGCTGAACTAGTTAAAACAGGGAGATAAAACGTTAGAACCACAGTTGTACCACTACAATTATTTTCCTTTCCTATGAGCTTTATGGCTGTGAATACATTCATACACAATGCATGTTAGGATGAGGGTATTTTTTTTTCTTTACTGTGGAGTTCTGTGATACACTCATACATTGAGCAGATCCATGTAAGTTGGATTACTGTGGAGCTCTGTGATACACCTATACATGTAGCACATTACTGGGAGTATTATTGCTGTGGAGCTCTGTGATACACTCATACATGCAGCACATAACTATGAGCTTTATTGCTGTGGAGCTCTGTGAAACACTCATGCACACTGCGCACTACTGGAAGTTTTATTGCTGTGGAGCTCTGTGACAATCTTGGAATCCCTGTTTTGCTCAGATATCCCACGGCTGTCTCTCAGTGTATATCCCCCATCAGCCCCTCCTAATACAAATTGAACAGAGCCAGCATTTTTAACAATTAATCAATTCTCAGACCTTCAGAACACAGAATATAAATAAATAAAATAAAGATATAGATATATAGTTGCCAACAGCGTCTTACTGCACCATCCCCTCCCTCGCAGACCGAGCCATCATGTCTGATCATTTTAGGAAGCAATTGACATGTTTTATTATATTGCCTGCTCCAGATACAGTAATTGAGTAGTGTTTTATTTGGGTTATAAAATAAACATATTATTTTTCCTAATGTCTTTATAAATATACGAAGCACATGCAAAATGCTGCTGATAAATCTAAATTATGCTGTTTTTCGTTCCACTTCTACCCTGAAGAAGTGTTTGGCTGTGAAGGCAGCAAGAGAACGGCTGATTACCGCTCCCATGTGACTAATGAAACCCGAACACGCTGATACAGGTATCTCGACACGCAATGCTGCTTCCATTCACGTAACCCACAATCACACCCTATGTAGTGCTACACAATGAGAGATAAAATATCATTATAAATATATGTGGTCCATGAAAATCACAGTGAGAAGCGCCTCTAGCGGCTGTCAATGAGACAGCCACTAGAGGCTGGATTAACCCACACTAGAGGCTGGATTCTGTGAAACTGCTATATTTACAGCAGGCAGGGTTAACCCCAGATGGACCTGGCACCCAGACCACTTCATTGAGCTGAAGTGGTCTGGGTGCCTACAGTGGTCCTTTAACTGGAATTGCTTTATTCACCAAACACCAAATTGTGATGTACCTAAAATCCCACGTCAACTTCGGCTAAAGTAGCCAAGCTGTGAGAACGGCCCTTGATTGGCTGTCAGTATTACAGATGCCAGAGGCATGTTTAACCCTGAAATTTAAACATTGCTGTATCTACTAAAGGGTAATATTTTATTTGCGGAGTTAAAACTAAAGCACCACTGCAACCATACCCCTTAAGTGAGATACATCATTGAGATGAAGTAGTCCGAGTGCATTTAGTGTCCTTTAAAAAGCAGTTGCTTCATTGCAATACATTGATACAGATAAATCTAATTTTTAATGTGTTACCTTGATAATATAATACATGATATATACATTATATAAATTTTCTGTTACTCTAGCCATTCAATCTGCAATACTGGTAATTATGAATGTATACAGTGTTTTTACAGATAGAATGCACAGCTATAGTTCATGCTTGTAGTATATCCTGGTTGCGCATGCAAACAATGTGATTAAATACCAACGCTGATTGCAGCTGTTTATTGAACAAAGTCAGTTATAATGGCAGTCGTGTGTGTGTATATAGTATATATATATTTATATATATATATATATATATTTTTTTTTTTTTTTAAATTTATTTTAAATGTCGTAACTGATTTTACACCTGGGCTTATTTTTCTATCCATATGCTACATTCTTATATATTATAATCACATAACCATAACCGTATATATGTCACCCTGCTCTTAGAAAGCACAAAGAGACCACTAAGGGGCAGGGGAGAGTTCTATGGGGGTAGGAGAGAGCACTAAGGGATGGGGGGAGCACCAAGGGACAGGGGGAAGGTAGTAGAGAGCACTAGGAGACAGGAGGGGAGAACTCTAAGGGACCGGAGGGGAGAGCACTATGGGAAAGGGGGCAGGAAGATCACTAAGGGACAGTAGGGCAGGGAAGAGCTCTAAGGGACAGGAGGGGAGAGAGGCTGAGGAAGGGGAGAAAGAGAAGCACAAAGGGACTGGTAGGACTCAGCCCCTATCCTACCCCACAAACTCTCTTTCACACTACACACACAATGCTTCCCTATACATACACAGAAACACACAATGCATCCCTTACACACAGAGAAACATACAATGCATCCATTGCACACAAAGACAATGCATCCCTTGCACACATACACAGAAACACACAATGCATCCCATACACACACACTGCTTCTCTTACACACACACACACACACAAAGACAAATCATCTCTTACACACACACACTCAATGCACCCCTTACAGACATACACACTGCATCCCTTACATACACAGAAACACACCTTGCATCCCTTACACATACAAACACAGATTCACACACTGCATCCCTTAAATACAACCAGAAACACGCAATACATACCTTACACACAAACACACACTGGTTTCTATCCCTTACACAAAAACACACCGCATCCACTACACAAACTGGTATCTCTATACACTACATTCCATAAGTACACACTTTAGATCCTCTACACTAACACGTAACACATCCCCTACACACTCCACTTCTTGTGGGCGAACTCATGGGTAGAACATGTAGGTGGACTTATGGGTGGGCCTTATGGGCATACTTGCCATCAGGCCCTGGGGGCCCAGACCATGAACTGAGCAAGGGCCCCAAAAAAACCTTTATTAGAATTTATTAGAAATATTTGGGATTAACCCTATGGGAGGCAGCAGGAAACAGATAGATGTGTTGTTCTGTACAGGTGTTAGCCGAGGGGTGATGATTTAATAATGAGATATAATAGACAGGAGAGGTTGAGGGGTGGTAATGGACAAGGTTCTCTGTCCCCAAGAGGCTGTGTACCTACGTTACGTGGCACGCGGGGCAGAAATGTATTTTGGCACCCTCAAAACCGCTTTTTTATGCGTTCCACCATGCACCCCAAACCTCCTTTTTATAAAGGAACCTACACGCACATACTCACAATCATATACATAGACATTCATATTCACATACAAACACAGACATTAATGTACAAACACACAGACACACACACCTCCAAACATTTCACACGGACAAAGAGGGTCACTTTAATATCAGGGGCAGGGCTGTTCTTACTTAGTAATAACAATTTATAGAACTAAAATGTATTTTAGAACAAGAACAATGTATCCTATTTACACAGACTGATTTCTTTCTAAATACATTTAGTGTATTTTTAAGATGCATTACTGGGAGTATTATGACCGTGGAGCTCTGTTATACACTCAGACACACCAACAATACGGAGCTCCAAGAAAAGAGGCATACTAGGAGAGAAAGGAGGGACAGAAGGATTTAGGCACAAAATAGGGACTGCCCCTCCTAAATAGGCACATTCAGGCAGTATGAACAGGGAGAGCTGGAGTCCAGTGGATTCAGTCTCTTTACTCATTCCAGGGCTGGGGTGACATCACATCCCGGTTCCAGCAGTAATACAGAGCGCACGTGGGAGCTGGGAAAGCAGCGCAGAGCGATCCCAGCAGGCAGCTCCTTTGCTGCCCACTTCCGCAGCAGATGTCACACCCACCAGCAATGTGTCGGTGGGCAGGTGTCTACTCTGGCGGGAGGGGGAATGCTCTGTGCACCCCTCTGCTGCAGGTCACCTGGAGTGGTCCACCCCCCCACTTGTTGGCTTCTGTTTGGGAATGTGGGTTCCTTTTCAGATCTGGGTGTATTCAGAACAGGATCGCTCAAAACATTCAATGTCCTGTGATCTTAATTAAATCCTGAAAGTCAGACCTTTCTTTTTCCGGTGGGTTAAACCGAAGTCCATATTGAATTCTCAGGTACAGAGATTAATTAGATGAGCAGGTTTGTTTATGGGAGCTGTGGGTTTTTAATTACATCCAATGTTTGACATTTTCTTTAATTTATTTCTCAGTTTTCCGAGCTCTCTATTTTTATTGAACAGAATGAGATGGGCAGGATCGGACCATCTCTTGCCTGTTGTTCAGTTGAATGCCATCTTCGCCCTAGAGATTTTACGTGCGTTCACATACTAACTGCATGATATTTCATTATATTTGAAAAGGCCTTTATTTCTTTAGTAGATTTTAAATACAGGGAATTGGAAGCCTCTCTGTGATGCTCTCTATAGAATGGTTTGTAGTAGTATTTTTAGAAACTCTGGCTAACATAAGTATGTTGTCTATACTGATATTCCCAAAATAATCCTGATGTTCTTTTAGCAAGCAGCACATTTTAGAGAATTGGAAACAGAACTGCAAATTTTAGATGCAAATTCTTACTCTGTAAATTTAGGAAATGTAATTTATTCATATTGTAGTTCAGCTTATATTGGTGATATTTTATATTATTTACGTTGCTTTTACCGTAAAACATACAAGTAAATATACTGAATTCCTATGTCGATCTGCTCTGCTATAAAATTCTCTATCTGAATAATTGTCATTGGTCTGTCACCTTTACCTTTTTATTATGTTTTGATCAATCCTTTCATCCCAGATCTTGAAAAATGCACCTTGTTTTTAGGGGAGACAGGGTAACTTATTGTGGTTATTTATATTTTTTGAAACTGGTGTGAGCTGTAACCCACAGTTTGCCAGCCAATTGGGCAACTGTATATGCACAGAAAGTGATTTGCAGTGGTTATGGTGCATCGAAGGCCCCGTAAAAAATAAAACAAAACTTATAATATATTTCATATTTTCTGAACCTCATATGTCAGGTCCTAGTCTGCCTTCTGACTATAATGATTAAAAAAAGATTTATTGGCCATGAAAAAAATATTACCACTTAAAACATAACCAAGGCTGCGATAACGAGGACATTCACGAGTTTAATGATTAATTTGCAGAAAATGGAAAAACATAAGGTCACAAATTTTCTACCATCCCTTCAAAGCGTGTCCTTATTCCTAACTCGTTAACGTATTTTTCCGAAGGATGAAGCTCCACATTCTAACTCATTATCATCTTCATTTCATGAATAATACACTGAGTTTTGTGACATTTTTATTTGCACAGTACTCCTTGCGGAATTATATAATCTTTTTACAGATTTTTCTGGCGTTGGGTGGGGGTGGGACACACCAGTTCAGAAACTGACAATGAAGAGTTGATCTAGGTGGGAACAGTTTGACCACGAGACCCCCCCCCCCCAACTCATCAAATAAATCAAAATGACCTCATCTTGTTTTCATCCTTGGCATTTAGTCTAGAACTAATTACTAATGCTCCCTCGGATGTGCAGAAAGCGATTCTTACTTGTGGAATTTAAAACGCTCAAGGGAATCATTTGCAGTAACATGGAGTAGGTTTTCTTAAAGATGACCTTTTAGTTAAGTTGCCAAACTAAGAGGAAATACAATTTTCTACATTTGCACATTATAGATTGCAGTATCACTCATCGGAAATTGTGCTAAGTACAAGGGACAAGAGACACAATATGAAATGTTTACACCTTCAGCAATAGACACAGTGCAGTTTGCTAGCACTATTCATGCATATTAGCGTAGTAGGACTCTTGGTAGAGTGTGTCACGCAGAACTTGGTATTCCTAAAGCTATGGGAGAAGTAGTGTATCACTTAACTAGCACTCAGGTGTACATATGTATTCATTGTGCTGTGTTAGAGACAGTTTGAAGTATGATCATCTGTATACTGTGGGTGTATTCTCTGAAATGGGTATTGTGGAAAATGGATTACGAAACTACAAATTTTTGTCTAAAATAGCAGAGTTGAAAAAAAATGGTGTTGTAAGAGTGTTGGGTATATTAACTGATAATTTTTAATTTCATTGTCATTTGTCCATAAATGTCTGGTTTGATGGATAAACCTATATGATTTGGTGAATAATTTTATTAATATTCTAAACAAAATTCCAACAAAATTTGAATACAAAATTCATCAAATGAATTGATTAGAACCCAAGCCATTATTTTACAAAGAGAAAATATGATTCAAACTCCTTCATTCAGACATCAGATGGATCTGGCCATGTTTCTACCTCCAGTTGGGTCTTCATCATGTTTAACTTCCTTCCTTGATACAAATATAGGAGGATTTATTCTGGTTCTTTCTTTATTGCATTGGTGATATAACAAATCCCACACTGATAAACTCTCGATAGGAGTCAGTTTGTTTACAATATTATAATTTAATTAGTAATCTGAATGCTGAAACTTGTACAATGAGAGGATTCTGTCATAGTGAACCACACTGTTGATATTACTAATAGCTGGAGCACCCAGTGATAAATGTAAAGGGTATCAGGAAATGGGCATATTCTTCGGGTGGATGGGCAGATTCTCAGGGTACATGGTCTAATCAAGGGGTGCCCAAAACGTAAATCCCCAGATGTTTTAAAACTACATGGGAGTTGTAGTTCTACATCATCTGGGGATCTACCTTTTTTGCACCCCTGGTCTAATCTAAGGATGACTGATTAACAGTTTCTCATTACTGGGAGATTACTGGGTGATTTGTAAAATGTTAAATTCTTATATGATTTTATCATAGTCCTCACTGATTTGAAGATTCTTGCAATTCCCAATTATCGCATTTTTTTTGCTAGAATATCATTCTAGAATTGAAAAGCTGCTTGAATATAGGTGATGCAAAAAGTATGTTTTTAAGTCTACGTAAGTTCCTTTTTACCTAAAGACCAGAATAAGAACAGTTTTGTACTGGTGCAGTTAATGACTCCCCAAGGGGTGCTTATTCTCTTCCAGACTTCCAGACACCGTGATGTGTCTTCTTCCGGCTGAGAGTCGTGCTAGTATTAATAAATTCCATTTCATCTCTCTTTACTTTTAATCTGTTTCTCTCTGTGTGGAAAGTGAAAGATTACTTGGAAATAAAAAAAATAAATATGTAAAATATGAGATGAACAGAGTATAAATATGTGAATAGATGAAGAATACGTTTGCAGGATATAGCCCGGTTTGCAAATTGGGATGTTTGTAGCTTTTTGCACTGATAGAAATGTTACTTCTTCAACTGCAAAATTGACTAAACCGGCAAAATAAATCTGCCCGTGGCATGTAGTCAGCAGATAACAGATTCAGACAGCGGGATTCGCTCTATAGCAGGGGAGCGATTTCACTCCAACTCAAAGTCTGTTCCAAGACTTGCTCTGCAGTATAAGCAGATTTTCTACATTAACACAGTACTAGCCGCCTATATATCAGGCCGATGAAATAAACCTGTATTGAAAACTCCAGGATTAAGCAAATTTCAAGGTATTTCTCCATTAACCAATTTGTTACTGACTACAGAGCTCAAGGGGTTAAGTGTGTAGCCAAGGATGACGAATGAGAAAATACAAGTTATTTTTCTTCTTTTATTTTTTAAGCAGGGCATAAAGTAACGCTATAATGTCATTTTTTTATTGCACAATTTACCTTTAGACCGAAGCTGAAATGTAAAATAACTTCTTAGCGGTTATTATCGTTACAAATTGCTAGTGTTTGGTAATTTATCTCTTTCATCCTGCTAGAATAGCCATTACATTTGTATTTATCTGCACTGGATGATAATGATGGTGAAACCCAAGAGGTGAATAGCTGCGAGATTGGGAGAGGAGGAGCTCTGTAATAAAGATGAATCAGAGGCTGGAGGGGGGCACGAAGAGCAGGGGCTGCCATTAGCCGGACTGAGCAAGGTAATATAAAAAATTCACTAGTGCAAAGTTAGGTCAGTGAGATGCGGCAAGGTCACAAAGTGTTAGACAAGGTCATTAAGAGGAAAGCTGCATAAGCATGGAGAAGAACGTGTATGACTACTGTGTTTTGGCAAAAGTTGAAAGTGGTGAAACAAGGTCACTATGTAGTAAAGTTCACAAAGAGCTCATGCGGGGTAATAGGGCAATGAGCAAAACCATAATTATCTATTATCTGTCGCACAATGTCACAGGATGCTGAACAAGAAAAGAACAGGCACAATGTTACATGATGCCAGACAAAGACAGAACACGCACAATGTCACAGGAAGCCAGACAAGGACAGAACATGCACAATGTCACAGGATTCCAGACAAGGACATAACATGCACAATGTTACAGGATTCCAGACAAGGACAGAACTTGCACAATGTCACAGGAAGCCAGACAAGGACAGAACTTGCACAATGTGACATGATGCCAGACAAGGACAGAACTTGCACAATGTCACAGGATTCCAGACAAGGACATAACATGCACAATGTTACAGGATTCCAGACAAGGACAGAACTTGCACAATGTCACAGGAAGCCAGACAAGGACAGAACTTGCACAATGTGACATGATGCCAGACAAGGACAGAACTTGCACAATGTCACAGGATTCCAGACAAGGACATAACATGCACAATGTTACAGGATTCCAGACAAGGACAGAACTTGCACAATGTCACAGGAAGCCAGACAAGGACAGAACTTGCACAATGTGACATGATGCCAGACAAGGAGAGAACTTGCACAATGTCACATGATGCCAGACGAGGACATAACATGCACAATGTCACAGGATTCCAGAAAGGACATAACACGCACAATGTTACAGGATTCCAGACAAGGACACAACTTGCACAATGTGACATGATGCCAGACAAGGACAGAACTTGCACAATGTGACATGATGCCAGACAAGGACAGAACGTGCACAATGTCACATGATGCCAGACAAGGACAGAACGTGCACAATGTCACATGATGCCAGACAAGGACAGAACGTGCACAATGTCAGATGAGGACAGAACGCGCACAATAACACAGCATGCTGGACAAGGACAGAACGCACACAATGTCACATGATGCCAGACAAGGACAGAACACTCACCATGCCAGACAAGGATAGAATGTGCACAATGTCACCTGATGCCAGATGAGGACAGTACGCGCACAATAACACAGGATGATGGATGAGGACAGAACATTCACAATGTCACAGTATGCTGGATTAGGACAGAACGTGCACAATGTCACATGATGCCAGACTAAGACAGTACACTCACCATGTCACAGGATGGAAGACAAGGACAGAACGCAGACAATGTCAGATGAGGACAGAATGTGCATAACAACACAGGATGATGGATGAGGACAGAACACGCACAATAGCACAGTATTCCAGACAAGGGCATAACACACACAATGTCACAGGATGATAGACAAGGACAGAATGTGCACAATGTCACACAATGATGGACAGGAAAGGAACAGGCACAGTGTCACAGGATGTCAGATGAGGACAAAACACGCACAATGTCACAAGATGCTGGACGAGGACAGAATGTGCACAGTATCGCAGGATGAGGACAGATTTGGTCATAGGTGGGGCAAGGTCATGGAGAGCATGAGCATGTGCTTATAAATACTTAATAAGGATATGAAGACTTGACCGGGTTATTCACAAAAGAGAGAATACAAAGTGAATTTCAGTTATGTCCTCAGTTTGGCTACTCTGTCCTCAAATCTGAAAATCGCCTTGAATTCTCACTTAAACACTGTGAGAAGGTCACTCAGAGGCCGGGAAGGTCACAGTGAGAATGAGCAGAACTTTATAGAATTAGTGCAGGAAAGCAGGACTTCTAGATCACGTTAGTCATAAACCATGACGATTAAACAATAAATAAATGCACTGATTGCTGAGATTTTCCCTTTTCCTTCACAATCAAAAAAACGTGTGCTGCATCTACGCATCCTTACTGAGACACGTACGATTTAATAATAAAATATTGCACACCCCGGATGCTTTATTTGAAATCCCTCCACTTTGAATCACTTCAGGATCTGTAAACATAAAACGGAAATATCTCTGTTGGACTCGAGACTAGTTAGAGCGTGAGAATCGTCCGATCATTCGGACTGTGACAAGCATTTTATGCTGTCTGCGTGCTGCCACGAACTGGAAAATACAAGACAAAAACATGACATTGAACAAACAGATATTATGCTAACGCACAATTTAAATCAGAAACTGCTTTTCTTTTCTTTACTTTTTTTTTTTACTGTCTGGCTGAAGACTACATCATCTATAAATAGCTTCCCGTTTTGCATGCGTTTGCCAAATTCTTCCCAAAGTCTCCACGGAATGATCTGTCTCTAAGGTGAAATTCTGAGCATTCTCTAGTAAATACAAACTGAAAAGCTTCAAATGCTGCTTTTGGCCTATAGGAACTTTGTCCGAGCGATGCCAACGTTCTGTTATTTTCCTATAAAAGATGGCAGATTTTATTCCTGGTAGTGCTATTAAATCACATAAAGCAACATGTAATTATACGTATAATCCTGAATCCTTTGTCACATTCCTGCAAACATTGATCATTAGTGGCAAACACAAATGTCTCCCTTATGTCACCACCGAGCCACGGATCCGACGATATCGCACAAGGCATCTGATTCATAAATGTAAACCCTGTCTAAGGGGCATCTGATTCATAAATGTAAATCCTTTCTAGGGGGCATCTGATTCATAAATGTAAACCCTTTCTAGGGGGCATCTGATTCATAAATTTAAATCCTTTCTAGGGGGCATCTGATTCATAAATGTAAATCCTTTCTAGGGGGCATCTGATTCATAAATGTAAACCCTGTCTAGGAGGCATCTGATTCAGAAACCCTGTCTAGGAGGCATCTGATTCAGAAACATAAACCCTGTCTAGGAGGCATCTGATTCAGAAACATAAACCCTGTCTAGGGGGAATCTGATTCAGAAACATAAACCCTGTCTAGGAGGCATCTGATTCAGAAAGATAAACCCTGTCCAGGGGGAATCTGATTCAGAAACATAAACCCTGTCCAGGGGGAATCTGATTCAGAAACATAAACCCTGTCCAGGGGGAATCTGATTCAGAAACATAAACCAGGCCTCTTGTACTACGCTACAGAGTATGGTACCTCTTAGTACATTGAAATGACATTCACTATCCTAATCTGTACGGCACGCTAAAAGTGAGTGACTTATCTATTAAAGTTCTGAGAATAGCTTAAATTAAGATTTTAAATTACAGCAAGGAGAAAGACGTACCCATCACATATTTGTAAATTGGAGCTCACAGGGGTGTCCTGTGGGGCCGGAGAGGTTCACATTGCAAGTTAATTAAATGTATATCCTTTCTGTCGAGACGGACAGCCTGAATGTCAGATGCACCAGGGACATTTATCCAGTGGGGATTGGACTGCATCCAGCAGCTACTTGAGGCAAAACATCGAAATGTTGTCACCGGCTACTGATTTCCAGTCACTTTCAGTCTCTGACGGCCTAGAACAAGCGTCGACAAGGTGAGAAGCTCTTTATTCCAATGCTAATAAAAATAACACTGGATGGGCAGACGGCGACAGCGGCAGCTCGCAATGAAATGGGCCAATGAGTAGCTGCTCTCTGATGCAGTTGTTGTGTTAAAAATGAATTAAAACATATTTAACTCCTTCACTACTGAGTTATTTAGTAAATGGATAGACTGCTATTCATTTGAAACAAGGAAAGAATAGCTAGCAAATGTAGGATGAGATAGCAATTTCTAATACAGAATGCAGCTCAGGACTACCTAAAACATTCTAAAATATGGTAATTTGCACAATTAAAATTCTTTTCATTTATTTACACTTTTTTTAAATCGAAATACTGAAGGGCTAAAATTTCAGATGGTTCATTCACCCTGTTTAGAGGTATCTAAAGAACATGATGGCGTGTTTGAGGATACATTATCCTAAAAAAGCCATCATCTTATTAAATCAATGTCTGATCAACTTATTAGCCCTACATTTAATATAAGAATGTATTTGTAAATGTAAATTAAGTTTAAGATAGCCAAACTGGAAAATTATCTAAGTCAGCTATGCTTCTGGGCCTTAAATTTGAAATTCATTTAAATTCTCACTTTATTGAATAACCCTGATAGAAGCAGGACAGGCCTGACGCAAAGCATGAAAAGCAATATAAGAAAATAAAAATAAATAAGCAAAAAAGTACAACACAAATGATTGTGATACTCGGAATGTAAAAAATCACAAGATGTCTAGCACATAACCAGTGCGATCATTCCATGCTTGGCCACAGTTGGAAAATGTGAGTTGCCCGCACACATTGCAAGAGACCAAACATCTTGAAAATGGCAAAATATTAGCAGTGGGGAGTCATGTTTTTTTCTGTAAGATTGCAGACAGACTTCCCTATCAGTTGAGCTGTGGGAGAGCTGGAGACAAAGAGAATACGAGATACAAAATATTCAGGTTGCAGAACCTTACAGAAGTGATGGGGGTCCACAAGACCTCTTTTTAGCTGCATATGATTTTATTATGAGCATTACACCATGATTCAGACCAGCAGCTGTAAAGACAAGGAAAAATGCTCAGCAAGTGACTCGGTTTCTCTAATGGGCTAAGGAGCTATGATGTCTTAATGAGAAGTGGCTGACATGCTGCTTATTCATTAAGCAGCTAATTGTAGTGAATTGAAAACTAGAATTCAAAATACAGGAACAAATAAATAGCTGACCTGACAAATTCTTCAAAACCGTTACGGTCACAACTTCACTAAATTTTACAATTTGGTTTTCGGCTCTAGACAGCTTGATGTTTAGCGATTTAAACCCTTCTGTCATAAGTAATACACCTGCCATCTGCTCTCAGTACATTGCAAGACCTAGTGCACAGACTTCCCGTTACTGTTTGTTCTAGATTTATCAAAACAGTACTCTAGATCAGCGTTTCCCAATTGGTGTCGCGAGAACACAATTGGGGTTCCGCCAAAATGTTTTAAAACAAATGGCCGCAGGCAGCAAGGGAGCAGTGGGCAGTGATCTCCCTTGCGTGCATAGCAGTGATGCTGGAGCCAGAATATGACGTCGCTCCGGCATCACTAAGAGGCGCACGAGGGAGCCGAGCAGGTAGATCACTGCCACCCTCGCACCAGCCACTCAACAGCCCAACTGGGCCCCAGGGACCGCACACTCAGCCCAGCAGCTCCAATGGGACATAGAGACTCCATGCCAGCACTCCCAAAATAATAAATTATATGTGTCTGTTAGGGAGTTTGGGTGTCTGTCAAAGAGTATATGTGTGTTTGTCAGTAAGAGTGTATGTGTTTGTATGTGTCAGTGAGAGTGTGTCTGTCAAAGAGTGTGTGTGTGTGTGTCAAGGTTTGTGTATGTGTCACTGTGTGTATCTAAGTGTGTATGTCAGTATGTGTGTGTATGTGCCAGTGTGTATCAGTGTGTTTGTATGTGCCTGTGTGTGTGTATCTGAGTGTGTCAGTATGTAGATATGACACTGTGTGTATCTAAGTATATGTATTTGTGTGTCAAGGTGTGAGTGTCTGTGTATCACTGTGTCAGTGTGTATATGTGTTTCAGATACATATATACATACACACACACAAGCACAGATACACACACACACACACACACTGGCACATACAAACACAGATATACACATCGGCACATACAAACACAGATACACACACTTTGACACATAGATACACACACCTTGATACACAAATACACACTGTGTGTCAAGGTGTGTGTTTCTGTTTGCCACTATGTGCCAGTGTGTGTGTGTGTGTGTATCTGTGCGTCAGATTCATACACACTGGCACATAAAAACACAGATACACACACCTTGACACACAGATAGATACATACATACATACATACACACACTATGAGTCAAGGTGTGTGTATCTGTGTGCCAGTGTGTATCTGTGTGTCAGATACATACACACACACACACACACAATGACACACAGATACACACACCTTGACACACTTGCACATACAAAAAACAGTGCTTTTTGTTTTCCGGGAAGGGGGGAGGAGGAGTCCACGATGTTGATACACTATGTCAAAGGGTTCCATGGGAAAAATTGATTGGAAACCCCTGCTCTAGATAGATGTAGATTTGGTGTAATGTACAAGTAGCTTTTAGTTATTGGTGGGAACAACAAGTTTCTAACCTATAAAGCAGCGTCCAGGACTGGTTGAGAATTGTGGGAGTTAAGATCATACAGCTACTGTAGGGTTAACACACAGAGTAATAAATAATCTAATATAAACATACAGCCCCACTCATCAATCATCTAAGGAGAGAGAAAAAGAGAGAAATATATAACCAGGATGAAAACATTAAGACAGAGTTATGTCTCTAAATTGAGACATAAGTCACAAGTGTCTCAATTTAGATGATACGCGAGATATGTTGGAATATTCAGAGGTACAGTACAATTCAGTACTAGGAGTTATGCTGGAATTTTATCTTAAGTTATTAGGTGTGTTACAACATTGGGAGTTATAGTGCAATATTGGGGGCTATTCTGGAATGCTGAGAGCTATGTCGTAGTGTTGGGTGGTATGCTGCAATGTTGAGAGGTATGTGGGAGGTCTGTTGCAGTGTTGGGAGGTCTGTTGCAGTGTTGGGAGGTCTGTTGCAGTGTTGGGAGGCCTGTTGCAGTGTTGGGAGGCCTGTTGCAGTGTTGGAAGGTCTGTTGCAGTGTTGGGAGGTCTGTTGCAGTGTTGGGAGGTCTGTTGCAGTGTTAGTGGGTATGTTGGGAGGTATATTGATGTGTTGGGAGCTATACTGCTGTGTTGGGAGGTCTGTTGCAAGGTTGTGAGTGATGTTGGAATGTTGGGAGGTCTGTTGCAAGGTTGTGAGTGATGTTGGGAGGTCTGTTGCAAGGTTGTGAGTGATGTTGGAATGTTGGGAGGTATGGTGGCATGGTATATAAAGGGATGAGTTAAAAGAGGTGCCCCACATCACAAATATTACTCTATGGGGAGCATTGAACCCCTCACAATTTAGCACCACATGGCAAGTCTGCACCGACAGAAGCAGACATAAGATTTATAAAACTAATAACAGAGCTGCTGTAGTACCAGTAAATATTTGCTGAATGAAGCACTTGCTGTAAATTGTGAGCAGTGGGCTCAGTGATTAGTCTGCAATCGTTACTCCACTCGTTATCTGCTGCTGGATTGCAGAGCTAGACATGATCTCTGACCTGCTTCTTCAGTTCCCTCACTTACAATATTACACATCAGAGAAAATCCATTGGCAATTACCAGGAGTGTGAACCGACACCGCAGAATCACTCGGAATATGTATGAAATATTCTCTGGAGTTTATAAGGAGAGGTTCAGTTAATATCACTGAATTAATGCTCCCGTAATGGAGGTATCTGAGCTTTTCTGGTTTAACCTCCATCCCACCGACGCTTTTCTCTTTGAGGTGCGTTCTCTTGCCAATTTCACAGTAAGTGATGCCCATTGCAATTCGTCATAAATAGTTTAATAGTTTAATCCATTTACTTGGAGCCATTAGTCTTTATATCTTGCACCTTTCTGTGAAGCCAGATTGCTCGCAGTCAGTGTCATCAGACAGTGTTTTCCAATTATGTCCCAGGTGGGGACTTAGAAAGGTAAAAATGGCCAAAAATTAAATGTCAGAGGTTATTAGACTCATGCTGAATTGGCACTGTTTCAATAAGAGCAAAAACTCAATTTAAATGAATGCAGTGCAATGAGAGGCCTTATATTTGTGGGTACAGTTTTCGACAGCCCTTTGGTTTAGGGTTGGGGTTTAGTGTTAGGGATCAGGTTTTGGGCTACTTAGCATTGAGGAGAATTTAATATTCGGGGGTTCCTGGCTCCAACATGGTGTGAACTATAACTTCTATCACTCTCAGCCATGCTGTAAAGATGTGGGGGTACAATGTTGTCTTTAGCATTGTAGGCAGTGCTATATTGTATACATAAAGAAATTCCTCACATCATGAAATCATTCTCAAGTTAAAATATAATGCAAAATTAATCAGTTTGTGTTTTCCTCCTAAAGCTGATGAATTGTGCCCAGGCTGTTTCCAAAATATCTAAATTGCTCTGAAGTGGGCGTGATTCTTCAGAGCAGTGTTCTTTGTTGTTATAAACATCCCACTCTTCTGGTGGGAGTATGTGTTCACAAAAGAGGACAACAGGACAACAAATGGATATATTAAGAAACACATAACCACATTTTATGTAATACAACTGTAATACCCTGCAGGGATGTGTCATGGTCATCGCTAGTAAATGCACAGAGAATATTTCTCTCTACGAGTAGTCATACCTCTATCACAGCTTTGTAAAAGACATTGAAGTTTCAAAGACATTTGCAAACTCAGGTCTTAAACTTCCTCTCAACTACCTATACACCACTTTACCCACTCTGTGTGACTCTAGAAATAGGGATATATTAACCTGAAATATTCTTTTTTTTTCTCTCGCTCTCTTTCTCCCCCTCCGGTCTGCATTTGAAATTATCAGTGTTGCCATGGTAACCAGTGTCAACATTCTGATAGAGTAGCCAGAGCAGTGTACCTGGATTGCATCCTCTGAGGGTGCAGACCGCAAGCTCCCTAACCTCCTGCATAGCGGTGTGCTGCTGGCGACATATATCTTTCATCCCCGCATTGGTCTTCCAGCTCCCTCTCTGAGCTGCCCTGGCATAGTGTTGACCCTGCATGGGATGGCCAGAGAGATCCTTTGAATGCCCCTATTGGCCTCCGCAATATGCAGAATGAAGGCAGAAAGCAAATAGTTACTTTATATTATCATTATCATCATCATTATTATCGTCATTTATATAGCGCCAACAGATTCCGTAGCACCTACACACACACACACTATATATATATATATATATATACACACACACACACACACTCTGCATGTTATAATCAATACGTACTTCCTCCACACAGGGCATATAGAGGGGGGGAGGAAGGGGTCTTGAGTTGTATTTAAGCTCAGTGTTTGTATGTAATGCAATATAAGTGTATGGTAAAAATAACCTTAAAAAAAAGAAAAAAAGAAAAGGAAACGTATATAACCATTCTCCATTCATACAAAAATGCTGTTTTTGCCCATTATGTCAAAACAACTTGGTAGTGAATGGGGTTTAACAGGACCTGTTACTAAATTCCTTTACGTTAACCATCAGTGTAAATATTTACATTAACCTGTGTTTTATGAACAGGTTTCAGTGTTTATACTAATTTCACACTGTCACAAAAACAACCAACAAGCAGCTAAATATTGCTAAACTACATATCCCATGATCCTCTGGTTTGTCAGCAGCTACAGAGCTGAAAAGAAGAACAATTTAAGTCTTATTTGGACAGTGAACAATATCTGGTTTCACAGTCCGCATGGTCCATACTGCAGGGGCTAGCACTCTCCATTTTGGGGGTTTAGTGACTATGTCAGTGCTAAACTGGGTTTCACTCTGACTCTTGCTCCACATTACTAAACAGTAAACCAAATTCAATGTATTTTGTATCACATGCCAAGGGCTAAAACATTAACAAAACCTTATATACTGTGATATTGCGTGTTGGCGTCTGATCACATTACAGCAAATACATGGAAACTTGAAAGGAAACAATGGAAGAGGAAAGACTGGGAAATCTTTGCTACATGGTAATCCTGGGAATACATGTATCCAGTATATAACAATCTGTGGAACTCAAAACATGTTCACCGCAAATTGAATAACTTGATCCATTCTCATCTAACCCAAGAGATGATCACACCATTAAAAATAACATATAGAAATAAAAGAAAATCAATCCCCCCCCCCTCCCAAAAACTATAGATTTTAGTTACATTATAGACTAAGTAAACTATTCATTTTTTCTTAGAAGCTCAGTTTCATTAGATTATAATAACAAGTTTAAAAAGATCCAGCAAAGCTGGCACCAACTGAATGTCTGCATAGGGCTCACTGCAGCTGGAAACTAGATTGAATGGCATAAGAAGAAACCGTTTCCGACACAGGTTGCAGTTGGTAAGTAATGCTTCAATTGCTTGAGGGCTACATCAGCTGGCACCATTGGGAATTGCCTTATGGCCATGGCATGAGATAGCATAAAGCCCATTTAGCTGCCTCACTGGCCTGGCACATATGGCACCAAGGAGGAATAATGGTTTGAGCTCCAGCACCGCCAGGAAGTTAGATTAAGGCCCAATGAAGCTGGCATACAGGGCTTGAAGCAGCTGGCACAATGAGGGTGAAAAGGCAGAAGGTCTGGTAATGCTGGCATCACGTAGCTACAATGACATGCCCAGAATAGTTTACTAGCTTACATCTTAGGAGGGAGTCTGCGCAAGTCCTGGTGCTGCTGCCAAGGTGGACAGTGGTGGGACAGAGTATGACCTGGGACATTGCAGCCATGGTCCAGCTTTAACCATGAGGGACTGGCTTACAGTTTGGCACATCTGTTATGATTATAGGACCCCAT
>OW240923.1:90277570-90317570 GCA_933207985.1 Pelobates cultripes | reverse complement strand
ACCACTTCAGCTGGAAGGCTATTGCATGCATCCACTACCCTCTCAGTAAAGTAATACTTCCTGATATTATTTTTAAACCTTCGTCCCTCTAATTTAAGACTGTCCTCTTCTTGTGGTAGTTTTTCTTCTTTTAAATATAGTCTCCTCATTTACTGTGATAACCTCTACCACTCCAGGTGGAACGCTATTCCATGCGTCCACTACCCTCTCAGTAAAGTAATACTTCCTGATATTATTTTTAAGCCTTTGTCCCTCTAATTTAAGACTATATCCTCTTGTTGTGGTAGTTTTTGTTCTTTTAAATATAGTCTCCTCCTTTACTGTGTTGATTCCCTTTATGTATTTAAATGTTTCTATTATATCCCCCCTGTCTCGTCTTTCCTCCAAGCTATACATGTTAAGTTCCTTTAACCTTTCCTTGTAAGTTTTATCCTGAGAAATTCAAATTGAATTTTAAATTTAAGGCCAAATCGGAGAAATTCGCTGATCTTCCAGTCCAGCTACTTTGACCTTAAATTTGACATTCATAACCGATGAGTGTAAAATCAAATCTGTATATATGCGAAAATTAGACATTTAGAGACCTCTCCCCAAAGGCTTGCAATTTATTTTTATAGCGTAATTGCAAAATACATGCCTTCGTTAAAAGGGCATTCCAGAGAAACTTTTACTAAAGTTCAAAAAGTGTCTTGAATATGTGTTTGACAAACCTGAGTCAACCCACCCTAAATCAGACCTCATCACTACTCGCAGTATATTTGCTAAGCATCTAAAACCAGCAATACAGAGAGACACACACACACAAAATTGCTATACATTATTCCTGTAGTTCTTGTGGAGCTGGATATAGTAGACTCTTTAATTGGACACTTGTCTGTAAGTGTCACGTATTCATCCTTATCTATTTGCGGTGGAAATTGCCTTCCTGGCAATAATGGAGGTGCCGCTCAGCTGTCCTGTGTGCCTGACTTCTGCAGCATGTCGGTGACCGCCGGCCACTGCGGATCCACTCCATATTATAGCCCCACGTCCGCCTGACAGCGTCGACGTGCGTGTGATGACACGCAAAAGACGCGCACGCACGTTTTGGGGTCAAACGCTGTTTACGGCCCAACGGATCTGCGTAAGGGTTATTTAAACTAATTTTTCCTTTCGCTCATTGCCCTTTCGTGGTTTCCCTTAGATGGTTATCCGAGATTGTGTTCCTGATCGTGTGTTTCTGGTTTTTGACTTCCCTGACTTCTGGTATCCTTGACTATTGGCTTTTCTTTATCACTGTGTCTCGTTCTGTGTTCCTGACCTCGGCTAGTATATTGACTATTCTCTGATATGTTAAGTCTGGCCATTCTAAGGTCCGGTCAGACGATACCATTAGTCCTAGGTGAGATACTATTCTGTGTGCTGGATCAACTATAATCCTGACAGTTAGTCCATCTACTGTACAGTGCTGCAAAATTTGTTGGTGCTTTATAAAAAAAATTATAATAATTATAATAATAATAATAATGAAAGCTCTTGGTTTTTATTTTATTTTTTTATTGAAGTTTGGTCAATTATTTCTGTATTGCCTTTATAGATCTTTACAGATAAAAGCCCCCCTTTTTTTTCTCTGTAATGTGGTATGGTCACATTACACAGCTATTGAAGTGGCCTGGGTGTTGTGTCCCTTTTGCACCTAGTGCTGCAATGTAAACCATGTCTACCCAGACAGCCACTATAGGGCTTCTGGAATCGAAATGGACCTTTGGTCCGTTATTTGACACTGGGCGTCCTCACACTCTAAAAACTATTTAACACTAGCCCTCTATAGGGAAATAATTGAATATGGAAAATAACAGAAATAAAATAAAATGACAAAATATGATGTTGGAGTGGTTAAAGGATTATATATAACTCACTCACATGGCTAAGAGCCTTGGGTGGATAGGCTCAAGTCACACTCGCAGGGGTATATTTAGGTAATATGTGAAGAGTTTTGGTATTACCTGTCACCAGGCAAAAGAAAGAGGACCCTAGAAGAAGGGGAAATAGAGGAGGACTGTATACACCAAAGATAAAAAAGAGACCGGCAATAAAACACAATTGCATTTTTAACCTCACTAATCGAATATTATCCACACCCCAATCTAAACTACCTGAGAAAGGTCTTGCCAGTGGCGTCGCTAGGGGGGGGGGCAGAGGGGGCCATGGCCCCCCCTACATGATGCTGTGCCCCCCCTTGGGCCCCCCCAAATGCTGGCAACTAGCTGGCCATCTGCTTCCCTCGGACTGTAATAGCCTGTTACAGTCCGAGGGAATGCAGTGCTGAGGTGCTGGAGGCTGTCTGTGGCTGGAGGGAGCACTGATTGGCTCCCCGGCACAGGCTCCGCCCCCAAAACGAAGCCCCGCCTCCCGCCGGTAAGCCCCGCCCCCGCCGTTATGCAGCAGCCCATGCTGCTGCTGAAGATGGCTGCCTGACCCCCACAGGTGACAGGTAGGCTGGGGGGGGGTGTACACACACACATTGCCCCCATACACACACACTGCCCCCATACAGCCTCCCATACACACACACTGTCCCCCATACTGCCCCCCCCATACACACACATTGACCCCCATACTGCCCCCCCATACACACACACTTGCCCCCCATACACACACACTGTCCCCATACTGCCCCCCCATAGACACACACTGTCCCCCATTACTTTGCCCCATTTGAGTACACACTGTCCCCATACTGCCCCCAGCCACACACACACTGCCCCCATACAGCCTCCCATACACACACACTGTCCCCATACTGCCCCCATACACACACATTTGTTGCCCCATGCTATCCATACACACACTGCCCCCATACACGCACATTTGCCCCCCATACACACACTGCCTCAGCCTGCCCATTTGCCCCACCTGCCCCCCATACACACACTGCCCCCATACAGCCCCCATACACACACACTGCCCCCATACACACTCATTGCCCCCATACTGCTCCCCATAGACACACATTGCCCCCCATACACACACATTGCCCCACATACTGCCCCCCATACACACACTCTGCCCCCCCATACACATACACTCTACACACATACACTATCCCCATACACACACACTGTATGGACTCAGCAGTCTGTGTGTGTGTGTGTGTATGGACTCAACAGTCTGTGTGTGTGTGTGTATGGACTCAGCAGTGTGTGTGTATGGACTCAGCAGTCTGTGTGTGTGTGTGTGTGTGTGTGTATATGGACTCAGCAGTCTGTGTGTGTGTGTATGGACTCAGCAGTTTGTGTGTGTATGGACTCAGCAGTCTGTGTGTGTGTGTGTGTGTGTGTATGGACTCAGCAGTCTGTGTGTGTATGGACTCAGTCTGTGTGTGCATGTCAGCAGTGTGTGTGTGTATATGTGTGTATGGACTCAGCAGTCTGTGTGTGTGTGTGTGTGTATAGACTCAGCAGTCTGTGTGTGTGTATGGACTCAGCAGAGTCTGTGTGTTTGTGTGTGTATGGACTTAGCAGTCTGTGTGTGTGTATGGACTCAGCAGAGTGTGTGTGTTTGTGTGTATGGACTCAGCAGAGTGTGTGTGTGTGTGTATGGACTCAGCAGTCTGTGTGTGTACGGACTCAGCAGAGTCTGTGTGTGTGTATGGACTCAGCAGGGTCTGTGTGTGTGTATGGACTCAGCAGTCTGTTTGTGTGTATGGACTCAGCAGAGTGTGTGTGTGTGTGTGTATGGACCCAGCAGTCTGTGTGTGTGTATGGACCCAGCAGTCTGTGTGTGTACGGACTCAGCAGTCTGTGTGTGTACGGACTCAGCAGAGTCTCTGTGTGTGTATGGACTCAGCAGTCTGTTTGTGTATGGACTCAGCAGAGTGTGTGTGTGTGTGTATGGACTCAGCAGAGTCTGTGTGTGTGTGTATGGACTCAGCAGTCTGTGTGTGTGTGTATGGACTCAGCAATCTGTGTGTGTGTGTGTGTGTATGACTCAGCATTCTGTGTGTGTGTGTATGGACTCAGCAATCTGTGTGTGTGTGTGTATGGACTCAGCAGTGTGTGTGTGTGTGTGTGTGTATGGACTCAGCAGTCTGTGTGTGTGTATGGACTCAGCAGTCTATCAATAATTAAAATTCCTGTGAGTTGTTGTGTAGGAAGGGCCCCAGTGTATTGCTTTGCCCAGGGGCCCTTAACTCTGTTAAAATGGTACTGCTTGTGTGTGTCAGTGAGCTTCTATTTAGTGAGCATGTGTGTGTCAGTGAGCTTGTCTTTAGTGAGCTTGTGTGTGTGTCCCTGAACTTCTTTGTAGTGAGCCTTCTGTTTATACAAGTGAGTGTCTGTAGTAAGCTTGTGTGTGAGTCAGAGAGTTTTGTCTGTCAGTAAGCCTGTTTGCGCATGTCAGTGAGCTTGTGTGCTTACTATACTATATATATTTTGACTTGTAGGAATGGCATACGTTTTTTTTCCAGGGCTGCTTTGGATTCCCAGGGATTCCCAGTTTGGCTCTGCCAGCGAGTGCACTTTACCGCTGAATAATCTGTGTGAGCTGCCGCACACTTTAGCCCTGTTACACGCGTCTGGGAGCTGCTGTTGACAGGTACTAGTAGTCTAGAGATTGGGGTATATGCTCAGCTATCTGTATAATACAGATCTGTGTGTATAAAATATCCCGGGATAGTCAGTGCTTCCTGTATAGTGCTGCTCTCTGTCTTGGGATTATACAGAGAGCAGCACTATACAGGGAGCACTGAGTGTCCCAATTTATTATACACACAACCCTGTATTATACAGAGAGCACTGACTGTCCAGGGATATTATACCCAGACAGTAATTGATAGCTGTGCTGCAAAATGTCCTTGGAAATTTTTTTTTCAAATGTTGGCAACTATGGCACTGTATCAAGGATAATGTGTTTGTTTTTTTAATAATCCCTGGTGGAAAATCATGATTCCTCCACCAGGTATTATTAAAAAAACAAAACACATTGTGTCGGGGGCGTGGCTTAACATGTGACAGGGGCGGGGTCAAACTGCGGCGAGGGCGGGGTTAACTGTGCCCCCCTACTTTTGTCACTGGCCCTCCATGTGCCCCCCCGAAAAATGAATCCTAGAGACGCCACTGCTTGTAACAGATCACCTGGCACCCCGACTGGGTACCTGCGTTGAAGGATGCTCCTAGCGCTTCCTGAGGACTCCAAGCACTGCAGCAGACACCACAACCATCGAACCGGAAAAGCATATGAATGCTCTCAAGCATACGAATGCTGTAAGCAACTGAACAGGAAAAGCATACAATCAGCTTACACTCCTGGCAATCAGCATACAATCCAATTCCCCCAATAACGAGACAACACTTTGTTTTGAGGTCAAGCAGAACTGAATGTACTGGCACATACAGCCTCTTTTATTCACATTCTACAAACATAGTACTGCCTACAGGGTTTTGAAATACAACCAATTAATACGTACAATACACACAGACACTCCCACACAAAATCCTCCCCTCTGCCTGTGATATAATTACTGAACACAATGGGTAATATAATTATCACAGGCAGAGAAATACAGTTTTTACAAAATATTAATAACTTCCAAAATATACATGCCATTCACATAAAACATACATTTTCAGAATCTGCATGCTTGAAATATACACATACTCAAAAATCAGGGCAATCGGTTCAGGGGTTAAAAAGTTAAGGGAAAGTCCTATTTGACAAAATGAAGCATGGCTTTTCTGCCCAAAACCAGTTCCACAGAGTGTTCTATCCTGGAGATAATTGGGAAGTAATCTAATCCAATTATCTCCAAGGACCGAGGCAAAACTCCATTAGCCACATGGTAGCAAAATACAATAAAATACATAAAAATATATAACTGTGCAGCGATTGCATAAAACGGGTACATTCAACATATCCCCAAATAGCTTAGATCTGAGCGCAAATTATTACTGAATGGCGCTCAGATCACATACATACAGTTCAATTGCCATGGAGCCAAAGTCTTTCACATAGTCTTTCGTTATACGAATGGGCTCCATGGCATTGCTATCTGGGGTAACACTGCTCACATAGGGAAAGTACCGAATGACTCGGCTTTCGGATCTTTGCAGGGGAAAATCCAGCATTTCAACATGGGGCCATATTCACAGGGCAGAAGGCTGGCAATCAGTCTTCTCCAATGCCCAGTGGCGAGGCTGGTTCCGCCACATTTCTCCCCTTTCCCAAAAAGACTAACAAGGTATCTGGCCTCCTGTTGGTTAGTGCCTTAGTTAGTCCAGCAACCCACCCACAAAACATAGTCAGTAGTGCAGCCCACCCACAATGAAAAGTTACTGCACCTGGGGAAACGTGAAGCCAGTCTTTGTCCAGGGGCTCCATCACGGCTGTGTTTGGTACGGGTACTCCGGATATGTGGGTTGCTGAGTGGGCAGAGACCAGCGGTACTCTGCCCTGGTGCCAGCACTTCTAGCTGGACTAGTCTGGTTGGAGCCCAGCTGTGAAGAGGGGTTGGTAGGCTCAGGAAAGTTCCCACAACTAAATTTTATTAAGGAGGGAATTAATTTGATCCTGAACAATAAGTACTTCTGGTTCAACTATCATTTTTATCTGCAGATCTGTGGGACGACGATGGGCACCAGGTTCGCACCAAGCTATGCTAACCTATTTATGTCTTTGTGGGAACACAAACATATCTTTGAAGAACATAAATGGGATGCGAACCTGGTGACCTACCGCCGTTACATAGATGACATATTTTTTATTTGGAAGGGGGACAGTTAATCCCTAAAATTTTTCTTAACCCAACTTGGGAACAATGATTGGGGCATTAAACTTAAGAATAATTGCAGCAAAAGCTATGTCAATTTTTTGGACCTTAACATCTATGTAGTAGGCAAAACTATTAGAGAGATTTGGTATTACCTGAAAATACCCCTGCAAGTGTGACTTGAGCCTATCCACCCAAGGGTCTTAGCCATGTGAGTGAGTTATATATAATCCTTTAACCACTCCAACATCCTTATATATTACACCAAATGTTGTCATTTTATTTTATTTCAGTTATTTTCCATATTCAATTATTTCTCTATAGAGGGTAAGTGTTAAATTGTTTTTAGCGCTCCACTGGGTTTATCCGAAGTGGTTTACTTCTTCCACTCAGTGCACTCCACTCTTTGCATGATTGTGTGTTAAGTTAGAGCAGTGGTTCCCAAACTTTTTAGGTTCAAGGCGCCCTTAATATTTCAGTATTTTTCCAACACACAGATATTCATGCACATTAACACACAGATGCATATAAATACACTGACACATACACACAAATTCATATAGACGCCGACACATACACACATATAGATACACACCGACATACACACATGCACCCTGACACACACAAACATTGATACATGCCCACTCCATGACACAGATACACACACTGACATAAAAATACACACCCTGACACACAGAGGCACATTCACAGATATGTGAACACACACAGACACAGAAGCACACTGACATACACACACACACACACAGATGCACACCCTGACACACACACTCACAAACACCCTGAACACACACACATACACATACACTCATACATACACACACACACACTCATACCTACACTCACACACATACATACACTCATACACATACACACACTCATACACATACTCATACACACACTCACACACATACACATACTCATACTCACACTCATACATACATACATACATACAAACACTCACACATACACACAATCATACTCACACTAATATACACACTTACACTAATACACACACACACTCAAACTCATACAAACACTCACACACAAGTGATTTTTTTTATATCTCCAGCCACCGTCCTGTTAGCTTACCTTGTGTGTCCAGGAGGGTGGCTTGGAGTAATGGTCTGGCTGGGGGGGAGGAGTGAAGGGGTCTGGAGCTTGGAGTCCTGGTCCAGCTGGTGGAGGGGAGTGAAGTCCTCTCCCCTCATGCTGCGGCTGCCTCTTTACCCTCCCGCGCTGTCTCTCTGCATGACACTGGGAGGAAGTGACAGGTGTCGCTTCCTCCCAGCCGGTTTACATTACAGGGGCCCGGTCGTGGTCTTAAATTATAGCATCGGGGATACCTTCCACGACACCCCTGCACACAGGTTGGGAACCGCTGAGTTAGAGGGACTTAAACGTGTGTTGTAGCTGCTAACATAAATGTTATCTGGAAATTATCATTTACTATAAGCTTCTTATATTGCACAGTACACTTTGTTTTTTGTCCTCACGCTCTGCACGATTAATGCTTTCCGATGGGAAATCCCAATGCGAGTGCGGCCATTGCCGCAAATGCGAATTAGGTCTTCCACGTCGGCTCACGTTGGCGGGTGAGGAGCGCGGGCAGAGCCTGAATCATGATAGATTTACAAACATGGTGTGGAAAAGGTGGCGCTATTAAATTAAGGTATGAAATAAGATTACAGCTGCTAAAAACACTCCGTGGGTACTCCTATACACCCACCACACATAAAAGATCACCAAGAAAAAAAAGAAACTTAAAGGTTTGTAGGTATATCCTTTATACCTTTAGTTTTCTCGAGTGTAGCGCTATGTGTTCTCGAAAGAATAAATTTGTGAATATATATAGTGCTTAATATGCACTTACCCTCTATGTCACACTTGTATTACATAGAAAAAAAGGGAAAAGAAATACAAATAATTGTGCAGTATATCAAAATAAGTATAGTGATTTTGTGAGTTTTAAATATGAATCCACTCACATTTTTTAGAGCCTTTTACAGTTTTAAGGCTCTAAACTTCCTGGCGTCTGTGTCTTTTTCGGGTAGAGCACACGACCCTTCTCTCACGATATGCACGTATATGTTTTTCTCCACATTAGACAAAGAAAAGACAGATGATCCAATCTAGGTGTAGTATTTTAAGTATTGATAAAATCAATATAAATAAAATACAATATTGCTCACCTTGTTTAGAGCCCTTGATACCTGGCTCTAAGTGTGTAGGCCTAGTGTCAATTAGTGGGGTGACACTACCCCTTCTTGGAATCACTTGAACAGGATGCAGTGAATTATATTCAAATAAATGGTATATTTATTTCTAAAAGATTAAAAAGTATACAAACTTTATATAAAATAACAAACAAATATATAAAAGATTCCAAATGGATATTACAAAGTAAATGCCAAAACGCGTTTCACCGTCAAACGGCTTCCTCAGTCAGCTTCTAATCATCCTCTGCACTGTGTCAGTTTTTATGTCTTCATATTTCCCGCCAGAAATCCGCTTTGTTTCCGTCCGGTGTGATTCACATGACGCGGGCTAATGCCGTCGCGTCACTTCCTGTTGTCCGTACTACATTTCCCATCATGCTCAATGTCCTTCGGCGTCACTTCCGGTGAACGCCGATATAGTCCTGGGAAATGGAGTTCTCAACTATGCTGTTCTCGGGTTCGTTTAGGTGTGTACATAGATTTAAACATAATAATAAAATTAAGGAACAAAAAGGAATAACATAATGAAGGTAATCTATCTCTATTTTCGTGAATTAAAACATACAATAAATAAAAGAGAATAATAATAAACGGAACATTGTGTGTATATTGTGTTTATTTCCTAATGTTTTGCTATCTTGATATTATCATATTTGCCTATAAGGGAATATAAGTAATCTATATCTATGTAGTCTACAATTAAAAATGAATCTACAATTAAAAATGAATAAAATCTGCTTTCAAAATATCTTTTGTAGCAGATATCATTAAGACCTTTCATTCTTATATATAATCAATTTGTGTATTGTGGTCTATAGTAAAAAGAAGAGAAAAAAAATTAATAATAAACTCTATTAGAAAAAAATATGGTTTTTATTTCTATTTATCTACTGGTTTCCCTTATTTTTAAAGTGCTATAGTATTGATTCTTATTAAAAGTATATAATTATTATAGAGGGGGAGAAAAACATTAATTAAATTGCTAGATGGTATCGATATGTATATAAAAGGCGTTATAAAAAATGACATAATTCGAAGTCTGCATTAAGACCTAGAGGGGCTAGGGTATTTAAATTAAAAATCCATTTTGTCTCTATTCTTCCTAATTTCTTTATTTCATCCTCCCCTCTCCAATTTAAAGTGACCTTTTGTATAGCAAAGAAATCTAGAAATTGAGGATCTTTATTGTGTACCGTTCTAAAATGATCCGAAACACTGTGTTTCTCATAACCTTTTTTTATATTGCGTATATGTTCATTTATTCTTACATTCAAAGGGCGTTTCGTTCTACCTACATAGAGGAGATTGCAAGAACATTTTAATACATATATTACTCTCTTTGAAAAACATGTAGTCGTTTCTCGTATTTTGTATTTTCTTTCTTTTTTCGAGTCGGAGAATTCTGTAATATGTCTTTTTACTTTTTTAGTGTTCCTGCAGGCTAGACACTGCCCACAGCCAAAAAAGCCTTTATTTTGAAAAAAGGAAGTGGATGTCATGTCTTTTATATGGTTGTGTACTAATTTTTGTTTTAAATTCGGGGCTCCCCTGTATATAAGTCTCGGTCTTTCTGGTAGTATGGAATGTAACATTGGGTCATTCCTTAGCATTGGCCAATGTTTATTTATTATCCGTTTTATTTTGTGGCTTTCCTGATTGAAATTACAAATGAACGGTAAAGAATTGTTATGCTCATTTTTCTTTTTTGGTTTGTATTTTAATAGAGAAGATCTCTCCATAGTTTCTACTTCTTTTATAATGTCTAAAAGGGAGCCCTCCTCATATCCTTTCTCCTTAAACTGATTTTTAATTTTCTTGGCTTGAGTTTCAAAAGTGCTTTTATCAGTGCAATTTCTGCGGATCCTCATTAATTGTGCTTTCGGAATGTTTTTTAGCCATGGTGAGAAATGGCAACTATTTAGAAAAATATAATTATTTACATCCACAGATTTAAAAAATGTTTTTGTTTTAATAGAATTATCCTCTATGAAAATTGTAAGGTCTAAAAAATTTACACTTTTTTTGCTATATTCGGTTGTTAGTTTTACTCCCCAATCGTTTGTATTTAAAAAGGTTAAAAATGACTCCAAAAGGTCCTCTGTCCCATTCCAAATAAAAAATATGTCATCTATGTACCGTTTATAGGATACCAGGTTCGCTCTCCAGTTGGCATTATGGTTTATATGTTCTTCTTCCCAGAATGCCATAAAAAGATTGGCATAACTGGGAGCGAACCTCGTTCCCATAGCGGTACCAACTTTTTGTAGAAAAAATTCATTGTTGAACCAAAAATAATTATTTTGTAAAATGAGTTCTATTCCTTCTGTTATAAAATTAATTTGTTCCTCGGGATAAAATTGATCTTTTTTTAGGAAAAATTGTGTTGCTTCTATACCTTTATCATGTGAGATAATTGTATAGAGGGAACTGACATCTGCAGTAACTAAAATATAATTTGGGTCCCATTGAATTTCTTGTAAAATTTGAATAATATTTAATGTATCCTTGAGGTAATTAGGGGTTTGTTGAACAATGGGTTGTAGGCATTTGTCCAGGTATTCCGATAGTCTACTTGATATAGAATCAATGCCTGAGACTATCGGTCTACCTGGAGGGTTGGTCAGATTTTTATGGATTTTGGGGAGGTGGTAGAACACTGGGATTTTTGGTTTCATAATATTAAGATATCTATACTCCCTATCATTTAGTATTTCTATTTCCTTTCCCTTTTGTAGTAGATTATCAAGTTTCTTCCTAATGTGGGGCATAGGATCTCCAGATAACTTTTGGTATGTTGTTACATCCTCCACCAATCTAAGACCTTCTCGTAAATAGTCTTCTGTTTTCGTAACTACAATCCCCCCTCCTTTGTCAGCTGGCTTGATGACTTTTTCTTTATCTTTTTGTAATGCTTTCAATGCCAGCCATTCTTCCTTATTTAAATTCATGTGTCTTTTATCTCTAGGTTTAATTTTGTTGATTTCTTGCATCACTGCCTTTTCAACTGAAATCATTTCTTTAGATATGAAGTTATTTGGGAAAAAGGTGGACTTTTCCTTGAGATCAGTATGTATGTATTTTGAAATTGGGGTTTGGTATATTGTTTTCTCCGATCTCATAAAGCATTTCTTTAGACATAGTTGTCTTTTATATTTGTTCAAATCTATAAAGATGTCAAATTTGTTTAGTGGTTGTGTTGGCACAAATTTTAATCCTTTGTTTAGGATCTTTTGATGTGCATTTGGTAGGGGATTCCCGGTTAGGTTGAAAATGATTGACTGTGATTGTGTCTTTATTTTTCTTATTTTATTTAGTGTCTTTCCTCCTCGGGTTCCCCTCCTCTTGAATTTCTTTGTCTTTTGGGGGGGGGGTGTTGTGAGGTGAAACCATATATTGTGGGGATTGTGTTGCTTTGTATTTCCCTTTTTGGCGTCCCTCCTGAAAAAAATCATCCTCATTGTGTATATTGGTTAAAGTGTCAAATCTATTTGAGGTGGAAGTGTAGTTCTTTTGTGTCTCCTTTCTATTCCTTGTGAGGATGGGTGATCTCTCCCTTATCTTTTTGTTTTGTTGATATCTTTCTTTTGTTTGTGCTGCTGTAAATTTTGTGCATCTTGATTGTGATGTGGGAAATCTTGAATGTGGTGATCTAATCCTAGAACGATGTCTCCTATCTCGTGAGTCCTAGAACGATGTCTCCTATCTCGTGAGTCCTAGAACGATGTCTCCTATCTCGTGAGTCCTAGAACGATGTCTCCTATCTTAAAACTGTAAAAGGCTCTAAAAAATGTGAGTGGATTCATATTTAAAACTCACAAAATCACTATACTTATTTTGATATACTGCACAATTATTTGTATTTCTTTTCCCTTTTTTTCTATGTAATACAAGTGTGACATAGAGGGTAAGTGCATATTAAGCACTATATATATTCACAAATTTATTCTTTCAATAACACATAGCGCTACACTCAAGAAAACTAAAGGTTTAGAGCCTGAATCATCACCAAGGGAAATCGGCGCTGGATTCAGGTAAGTGACTGAAAAGGTTTTAGCCCCTTCAGTGCCGCGGGATGGGGGTACCTTAAAAAACTATAGTGCCAGGAAAACAGCTTAATTAGGATCACCTAATTTTGTCTGTGTCAGGTCCCCTGACCGCGCGTCGCTCGCAGCGACCTTGCTTACCTCATCACAGCGAGCGGCATCATCTGGTCCCTGTCTCCAGACTGGCAGTGTGTCTGACGCTGCACGCTCCAGAGCAGCTTCCTTATATATGTGCTTCACCCGGTCATTTGACCCGGCACACAGTGATGATCTCAGACCACAAGGGAGGGAAGAAACTCCTCCCATGTGTTGTGGTTAACACTAATTGAAGATTAGCCAATCAGACACTCCCTGTGTGTATATAAGCTAACCCCTCCCTTGCCTCAGTGACCTGTTGTGGTCTTTGGTGGTCTTTGAGCGTTGCACTTGTTATTTGGATTTCCTGGTTACTGATATTTGGCTTTGTCTCTCGTTATTCCGTCTCTCTGTTTCCCTTGACCTCTGCTTGTGTTTTGACTATCCCTTTTTGCATTACCCGACCATTCTAAGGATCGGTATTGCAATTCTCTCTACTCTGTCCTGTCTGCGTGTTAGGGTTCCCTAGGGAACGTTACAGCATGCTAAACAGTCATGTTTTGTTAACCCATTCACAGTCTCCAATATCACTTAATTGATTATATTGTGTTGTCATGGCTCCCTTGGCGTGGTCGTGTAAAATGACACATTAATGGCACTGTACTGTTATAACACCACTGTCATTACAGTCTCACCCAATATTATAAACCACCCTATATTAACGTATCTTTTGACTGCAAACCATATCTTAGGGATGATGGGACTTGTAATCCCATAACAGGAGAAATAATTAACTAGATCATAAATCCATTAAGGCAGAAAATAAATATTTAGTTTTTTTTTTTTATTTGCAGATAAAGTAAAAGTAAAGTACGGAGGACAAATGTCAGATGTGGCGACAGAACTGGGACAATTCCAAAGTAAAATAAATAAATACTGCAGTCACTTTGCACCTCTCTTTCTTTTTTTAGTTTTATCTCTCAATGATGTCTCTCTTACTATTTATGGGACACTCGTCCCAGCAGGATCTGACTTTATGGAGAAATGACAAAGGTGCTGGATGTGAAACGCCTTGTTTTTTGTATTGGATTTATTTAATTGAAAAAGAAGATTGCAATGTAACAGTATAAAGAAATCAATAGGAGGTTTCTCCAGGAGCCCTGGATGCTTTGGGTTTGAAATTTCTTGAGCGACTTGTTGTGTGAGGCGGAAATATCCTCTCAGTGCTCCCCTGTGGCTACTACCACCTCTGTATTGGCCCATACCTCTGTATTAGAGAGACAGGCAATTTGTCAAACCTGTTTCTGTATTTGAGGAGAAATGTCTGCATTGCACAAAAAGCCAAAAACTATTCAGTCTGAAATGTAGGAGCCATAGTTCCGTGGGTTGCTGCCATATTTACATCACTGTTACATGTTTGTAGCCATAGTTACATCACGGTTACATGGTTGTAGCCATAGTTACATCACGGTTACATGGTTGTAGCCATAGTTACATCACGGTTACATGGTTGTAGCCATAGTTACATCACGGTTACATGGTTGTAGCCATAGTTACATCACGGTTACATGGTTGTAGCCATAGTTACATCACGGTTACATGGTTGTAGCCATAGTTACATCACGGTTACATGGTTGCAGCCATAGTTACATCACGGTTACATGGTTGCAGCCATAGTTACATCACGGTTACATGGTTGCAGCCATAGTTACATCACGGTTACATGGTTGTAGCCATAGTTACATCACGGTTACATGGTTGTAGCCATAGTTACATCACGGTTACATGGTTGCAGCCATAGTTACATCACGGTTACATGGTTGTAGCCATAGTTACATCACGGTTACATGGTTGCAGCCATAGTTACATCACGGTTACATGGTTGTAGCCATAGTTACATCACGGTTACATGGTTGTAGCCATAGTTACATCACGGTTACATGGTTGTAGCCATAGTTACATCACGGTTACATGGTTGCAGCCATAGTTACATCACGGTTACATGGTTGTAGCCATAGTTACATCACGGTTACATGGTTGTAGCCATAGTTACATCACGGTTACATGGTTGCAGCCATAGTTACATCACGGTTACATGGTTGTAGCCATAGTTACATCACGGTTACATGGTTGCAGCCATAGTTACATCACGGTTACATGGTTGTAGCCATAGTTACATCACGATTACATGGTTGTAGCCATAGTTACATCACGGTTACATGGTTGTAGCCATAGTTACATCACGGTTACATGGTTGTAGCCATAGTTACATCACGGTTACATGGTTGTAGCCATAGTTACATCACGGTTACATGGTTGCAGCCATAGGCACGCACAGCACGTTTCATTGCGTTGTGCCCACAGAATTTGTTGAAAACAGAAAATTAACATATTGAACATTTTTATTCATCAAACAAGCTTAAGCTTAAACTTAACTAATGTTTAATTACCAAATCCAATACAAACCTTAAATAACATATTTCCAATCTTGTGTAAGCATCATCACATAGAGACAAAAATAAATGTCAATCTTCAACTGGATAATGAGCTGTTTCAACACGCACATATGCAGTGGCGTACACACAATCCATGGGGCCCCGGTGCAGACTGATCCATGGGTCCCCCCCTCCCTATTCCCCCCACACACCCCCAACAGACACACACACACATACATACATACACATATAAAGACACACACATACACACATAGACACATACAGACAGATACATACAGACGCATACACATACATACAAACAGACAGGCACACACACATATATACATACAGTCAGACACACACACACACAGACACATACATACAAACACATACATACAGACAGGCACACAGACAGACAGACACACACATACATACAAAGACACATACACACAGGCAGACACAGACAGACAGACACATACATACAGACAGGCACACATACAGACACATACACAAGATGCACATACATACAAACAGACAAGCACACACACAGACATACACACACACATACACAGACAGACCGACACACAGAAAGGCACACACACACACACAGACACATATATACAAACACATACATACAGACAGGCACACAGACAGACAGACACACACATTTAAGTCACCTTCCTGTTTCCTACCTTTTAGGTGCAGGAGGGTGACTTTCCCTGGGGTCCAGTGATGGCTCAGGTAGATGGGAGTCAGAGTTCCCACTCTGACTCCCTGTAGTGTATGCTGGGAGGAGTGATGTGCAGTTACTTCCTCCCAGTGTGTGATGTAATTACCCCTGACAATCCATATCCATCGGGTGACTCTGACAGCATGGGCCACCCGATGGACCCCTTGGGCGGCCCCGGCGGTTTGCCGCACAATATGATGGCGGGTACCTGGTCGCAGGGCAGCCGGGCCCCTTGGAGTGACGGGCCCTGTCACAGCTGCGACCCCTGTGACCGCGATATGTACGCCAGTGCACTTATGTGCACGTGGGACCACTGCGGACGATGAAACCCTGCAATATGGTGTATCTGGCAACCCTGCCACACCCCTTGCGCACACACATGAAAAGAGCCCCATTCAAAGTCAACCTGTCGATTTATTACACAAGTTCAGTACTATTTAATAGAGTACATAGAACCTGGCATATCATTCCAGGAAATGTACCCTTAAATAATACTTGTGAATTCTTCTTGCGTGACTACCACGGTAAACTAGCAATGTCAGGTTTGAGATTGTGAGCCGAGCCTAGCAGTGGATTCCAACCCAGTCCTTAAAGGGACACTATAGTCACCAAAACAACGTTGGCTTAATGAAGCAGTTTTGGTGTATAGAACATGCCCCTGCAGCCTCACTGCTCAAATATCTGCCATTTTGGGGATAAATCACTTTTGTTTCTGTTCATTCAGCCCTAGCCACACCTCCCCTGGCTGTGACTGACACATCCTGCATGAAAAAAATAAATGGTTTCACTTTCAATCAGATGTAACTTACTTTAAAAGTTTTTATCTCCTGCTCTGTATATGGAGCTTTATTCACACACAGTAGACTCTTGCAGGGTCTAGCAAGCTATTAACAGAGCAGGAGATAAGACATACTAAATTAAAAATATTTTTTTAATAAAGAAAGTTTAAACATTAGATTACTTTTTACAGGAAGTGTTTAGGAAGGCTGTGTAAGTCACGTGCAGGGAGGTGTGACTAGGGCTGCAGAAACAAAGTGATTTAACTCCTAAATGGCAGATAATTAAGCAGTGAGACTGCAGGGGCATGATCTATACACCAAAACTGCTTCAATAAGCTGTAGTTGTTTTGGTGACTATAGTGTCCCTTTAAGGCAGACCAAGAAAATTACCATCAAATTAAAATGATCAATAACGTGGCAGAAACACCCAGTGATCCTTTTATGTAGTTCTATCTGTTTTTGTTTTTTATTTAAGATCATTTACATTCATTGTAGCTGTCTAGTAGAATTGTGGACATTGCAATTCTTTCACATTACTTAAACAAGGATCATAGACTGTTATATTCCTGCAGTTTTCCTATAACTCTTTAACCCCTTAAGGACACATGACATGTGTGACATGTCACGATTCCCTTTTATTCCAGAAGTTTGGTCCTTAAGGGGTTAAAGTCCTAATGACACAGTTTGCAGGTACACAATCTGGTTCTTTAAACCAGTGGCTCTGTGTAGTAATTAGCTGCGTCCCATTGGTAATAGCATCTTTAAGGAACAGATTGTTACGGTCGTATTTGCTAAACCTTTAAACTAGATCTCACCTGTCAGAACATGTTTTGTGCGAAGGTGATTGCAGTTACCAATGTAACCAGCGGAGACACTAGAGTATTACATTTGTAAGTGCTTTCCCTGTTCTGATAATCACAATGTTAAGTCATGGGTTTCATATGTAACCCCTTCCTGTAATTTGACCATTAATCTATCAATGGATATATGTAGCTCATAAAAAAGGTGTAAATGTACAGAGATTATCTATCGTGATATCACCACGAAAATTACTATTTTAATTTTATTGACAGGGTTAATCACTAAACTGTAAATTGTTGAGAATATAAAGAGAATTTTTAATTTCAGACCAACTGGAAAACCTCCCCAAGCCAGCTACATGTTTAGTTTGGCTATTTTAGACTAAAATTTGAAATTCACTTTGAATTAATTTAGAATTCCTGACCATTCACAATTTAGTAAATATCACTGTGTTTCACTACTTTCATTCGAGTTCTGTGCCATTACTGCAACTAATTACAGCAAGCCATGCAGTTGTGTGCCTCACACTCTAACCCAGGCTTCCCCAAACTTGCGCACTCCGGATGTTGCTGGACTACAACTCCCATGATTCTATGAATGAAATAGGCTGAGAATCATGAGAGTTGTAGTTCAGCAACATCTAGAGGGACGGAGTTTTGGGAAGCCTGCTCCAACCAGTAACCTGCTTAGAAAATAGGGGTACAGTGGGGCACTGGCTGATCCCTGTGGATCTGTTTATAGATTTAACTCTCATTATCCTTATCCGGTCATTACTTGAGTGCAGATTTATCCTGTTACAAATGAGCACAGAACCCCAAACACAAGCACGGACACTTAGGGGTATCACCTTCATCTTATTTTTAACCGTAGATGTACCATTAAAAAACGGAACATTTATAAACACTGCCTTTTGATGCCTCCCTCTTATAAATCCAATATTGTTACACTGGCGCCTTATTAATGCTTGGCATTATAACAGTCTAATTTGGTTGACCTGTCTTGGAATAATATGCATTTAATGGGCAAAAGAATTTGGAATAATGTACAGGAAAGTTTTTTGGGTTTTGTCCTATGTATTTGGGTTGATGAATAGTATAGCCATTGTTGCCACCCAACAGTAGTGGGAGTTTGAGCACAATGCATAAATCTGATACAAGCCTTATTTGGACATTATCTTTAAAAACATGGTTATAAACACACAGATATAACTGACAGACACACTTTGATAGATGTTGACTATATTTCCCATCATGCATAGTCTGAGGATTACTGCCCCTGCATTACTACTGAGTCTGTAGGATAATAAACTGTTCAGTACTTTTTTTTCTCACCTGTCTCCAAATCAAAGTGAAATGTTACCGTTTGCATGAATTGCTTGGGTCCGATCGATGTTTTCAGAGCGGATTTGCAAGCTAAGTGCACAGAGAAGCACTCACTGTATATTCTTAGACAGGAGTAAAGAAATGTCTGCCATTACCAAGGTTATTAGAATTACAAAATAATTACAGAGAATTTACTTTTAGAAACAAACTTTTTTTATAAGGCAGATTAATTGCCCCTTTCCCCTCCCATTAGGGTTTTTTTTTTCACTAAACCTAGATTTAACGTGAAATAATGTTAAAGTTTATTTTATATTTAGTGCTTTTTCAGCTTTTGTCACAGCTGGGCTCTTTTAACTCGTATAATGCAATTCAATTTTCAATTCACAGCCCTACAATTTGTATCGGAGACTTAAGAGGTACTAAGCTGCGCAACAAATCAGTTCAGGCCTACAGGAAATCAATTTCTTTGCAGCAAAAAAAATAAATTAAAATAAAATAAAAATAACAAATCAAAAAAACTAACAAACAAATAAATAAAAGGAACAATATTATTGTTAGAGTTGCCAGTATCCATATAAAATTTATTTTTGGAAAATGTTTCACCATGACAAATCCATATAACTTGTTTAAACAATGCAATATTGTTACTAGGCTTGTAGACAGTTTGCTACAAATTACACCTTTGAAACCTATACAAACAGTTTTCCGGTGGTCACTGTTTCAGCCCAGGTTTGACAGTAGATCTTGTCAGAGATTTTTGATTGATGGGAGATAAGATTTTTTTTTCTAGAAAGACGTCTGCTCTATGAAAGCTTGAAAGTGATGCTATTTACAGTCATTAGACATTATCTTCCTCACCTGGACTGAGCCATTAGTCCATCCTAACCCTAGTCTTAGACCAGTGCTATAAATTAAAACAGCGTAATTATTATTATAATTGTTATTTTAAATATAGCTGTAACATTGCTATGATTTAAAAAAAAAAAAAAATTTTAATACGGTTCCTTTTCAGCAACAATTCTCAACACGTAAAACTTTTTATTTATTTATTTTTTTTTTTTTATAGACCCAATTGGCAGGTCCAAAAATTGAAGCTTGGGGTTCCTTGCTTGAGAACTTCCATGAGTCAGTTTTGAGATCTGGGGTGTACATCCCCACTAACAATCTGACGCTAGTGTCCACCTGTATGTCACTCCAATAACAATTTGAATCTAGGAAATACAATGAACAAAAGTATTCATAGCACCGCCCCTAATATAGGGGAGAGGGGTTGTGGACAGTCACAAAATCTTTAATCAGGAGCATCAACTCAATTAAACTTAAACTTAAAAAAAAACACCTAAAGATCCTATAAAAAATTATTTGGAAAAGTTTTATTAATAGTGGGTGTGTATAGTGTAGGAATAAATAATAAAGTAGACGTTCCCTGCAATCACATAATCTAAAGACAGGGAAGCAGTAAGTCATGATGACGTACGTTTTGGTGCTCCATCAAGTACTTTCATCAGGTGCTTGGATAAGGGTGCGTGATGAAGCACCAAAACACACGTCGTGCTTTTGTTTTTTTTATTTATTATTCAAATTATATATTTTTTATTTCATTACGTTTATTTTACGTTCAATACACACACACACGGTCTACAATCAAAGGAAAAACACTAGCAACAAACAAAGAAAAATAAACAACAACATGAATTTTGGATAGTATGAATATTGGATAATATAGGATATCATAGAGCACTATTTCTTTATACATTTTCTTGTTTTTTCTTGTTTGTCTATTTGTTGCCTGTGTTTTTCCTTTGTATTGTATACCGTGTATATTGTATGTAAAATAAAATGAAAAATATAAATAAAAAAGACACAAGCCCGACGTGTTACAGAGCTGTATGTTGCCATCACACACCTTCATCAAAGTACCTGACGAAGGTACTGGATGGAGCACCAAAATGTACGTCATAATGACTTACTGCTTCCCTATCTTTAGATAATTTAATAATATTTATAGGGAACTTTTACCTTTACATTTTGTTATTTATGTCTCTTTAATTTTATCATGGAGATACACCAACCTTACCCCAACCTCCTCAAGGTGTACTGAGGAAACCTCAGGTGGTTCTGTTTCTTACGTATAACTATGTTTTTTGAATGACTTTCACGCTAGATATTTAGCAGTTGTTTTCTTCCTCTAACTCTACAGGTATGTAGGTATACTCACCTCCTTAAGGTTTACCGAGGTCACCTCAGGACACTTTGTATCTTACCTCTTGCCTAAAATTTTGAGTAACTCTTAAGCTAGGTATTAAGAATTTACCCTCCTTTTTCACTTTTATTTATTATGGTTAGTTGCAGTATACCTCTTTTATAACTATTCTATAAACTCAGGGCTGGCCTGTCCATCGGTCCCGGTGCCAGAGGCGGCTCTCTAATTGGGCAGTTTAGTTGGCCATCTAAGACCTCACAGTGACCTAAATCGCCTTAGGGAAGACTGGCCTGTCAGGTCCTCAGTCTGTGACCCAAAGGCTTACCCTCCATGCTGCTGGGTGCGGGCCCCTCCAATCAGTCTGCGTTGTGTAGAGCTGCAGACCATGTGATAGAGGTCTCAAGAGCTCACAGAGCATTGCCGCAGGTTACCAGAGCAATGCTCTGGGTGGTCGCGAGACCTCTATCACATGGTCTGCAGCTCTACACTCAACAGAGCTTCAGAATGGAAAGCTGCCCACAGGACCACCAAGGTTCTGATTTGGTGGGTGTTTTTTCTTTTTTTTTTTTTTTTGGAAGGGGAAAGGATTTCCTCCTTGGACCCAGGCAGCACAATGTCGTTTGCCAGCCCTGTATATGCTCCCATACCGCTTCTTTGTTATTTCATAAATTCTCTGCTCATACCACCTGAACAGTAAAACCTACCCTATTTGTTTACACATAATCACTATACGTTCATAAGGCACTCGTCCTTTTTTAAAATTATTTCACCATAAGATAGCTATTAATACATCTCTTCCAAATCATTTTTATTTCTTTTTTCTTCAATCCTGTTTTGTCCTGCTTGTTAGGATCCTTGTTTTTTTTGTTTGCTAGATCTGAATCTAGTGTTCGACTGTCTGTCACTCCAGTAACAATCTGATTCTAGTGTCCACCTGTCTGTCACTCCAATAACAACCTGAATCTAGTGTCCACCTGTCTGTCGCTCCAGTAACAATCTGGTTCTAGTGTCCACCTGTCTGTCACTCCAGTAACAATCTGATTCTAGTGTCCACCTGTCTGTCACTCCAATAGCAATCTGATTCTAGTGTCCACCTGTCTGTCGCTCCAATAACAATCTGAATCTAGTGTCCACCTGTCTGTCGCTCCAGTACCAATCTGGTTCTAGTGTCCACCTGTCTGTCACTCCAGTAACAATCTGATTCTAGTGTCCACCTGTCTGTCACTCCAGTAACAATCTGATTCTAGTGTCCACCTGTCTGTCACTCCAATAACAACCTGATTCTAGTGTCCACCTGTCTGTCACTCCAATAACAACCTGAATCTAGTGTCCCCCTGTCTGTCACTCCAATAACAACCTGAATCTAGTGTCCACTTGTCTGTCGCTCCAATAACAACCTGATTCTAGTGTCCACCTGTCTGTCGTTCCAATAACAACCTGAATCTAGTGTCCACCTGTCTGTCACTCCAGTAACAATCTGATTCTAGTGTCCACCTGTCTGTCACTCCAATAGCAATCTGATTCTAGTGTCCACCTGTCTAAGCTCCAGCTCCTGAATCGTCTCCAGATTCTAGTGTCCACCTGTCTGGTTCTAGTGTCCACCTGTCTGTCACTCTGGTTCTAGTGTCCACCTGTCTGTCGTTCCAGTAACAACCTGAATCTAGTGTCCACCTGTCTGTCGCTCCAATAACAATCTGATTCTAGTGTCCACCTGTCTGTCGCTCCAATAACAACCTGAATCTAGTGTCCACCTGTCTGTCGCTCCAATAACAATCTGAATCTAGTGTCCCCCTGTCTGTCACTCCAATAACAATCTGAATCTAGTGTCCACCTGTCTGTCACTCCAATAACAATCTGAATCCAGTGTCCCCCTGTCTGTCACTCCAATAACAATCTGAATCTAGTGTCCACCTGTCTGTCGCTCCAATAACAACCTGAATCTAGTGTCCACCTGTCTGTCACTCCAATAACAATCTGAATCTAGTGTCCACCTGTCTGTCACTCCAATAACAATCTGATTCTAGTGTCCACCTGTCTGTCACTCCAATAACAATCTGAATCTAGTGTCCCCCTGTCTGTCACTCCAGTATCAATCTGATTCTAGTGTCCACCTGTCTGTCGCTCCAATAACAATCTGAATCTAGTGTCCACCTGTCTGTCGCTCCAGTACCAATCTGGTTCTAGTGTCCACCTGTCTGTCACTCCAGTAACAATCTGATTCTAGTGTCCACCTGTCTGTCACTCCAGTAACAATCTGATTCTAGTGTCCACCTGTCTGTCACTCCAATAACAACCTGATTCTAGTGTCCACCTGTCTGTCACTCCAATAACAACCTGAATCTAGTGTCCCCCTGTCTGTCACTCCAATAACAACCTGAATCTAGTGTCCACTTGTCTGTCGCTCCAATAACAACCTGATTCTAGTGTCCACCTGTCTGTCGTTCCAATAACAACCTGAATCTAGTGTCCACCTGTCTGTCACTCCAGTAACAATCTGATTCTAGTGTCCACCTGTCTGTCACTCCAATAGCAATCTGATTCTAGTGTCCACCTGTCTGTCGCTCCAATAACAATCTGAATCTAGTGTCCACCTGTCTGTCGCTCCAGTAACAATCTGGTTCTAGTGTCCACCTGTCTGTCACTCCAGTAACAATCTGATTCTAGTGTCCACCTGTCTGTCACTCCAATAGCAATCTGATTCTAGTGTCCACCTGTCTGTCGCTCCAATAACAACCTGAATCTAGTGTCCACCTGTCTGTCACTCCAATAACAATCTGATTCAGTGTCCACCTGTCTGTCACTCCAATAACAACCTGAATCTAGTGTCCACCTGTCTGTCGCTCCAATAACAATCTGGTTCTAGTGTCCACCTGTCTGTCACTCCAATAACAATCTGAATCTAGTGTCCACCTGTCTGTCACTCCAATAACAATCTGATTCTAGTGTCCACCTGTCTGTCACTCCAATAACAATCTGAATCTAGTGTCCCCCTGTCTGTCACTCCAATAACAATCTGAATCTAGTGTCCACCTGTCTGTCGCTCCAATAACAACTGAATCTAGTGTCCACCTGTCTGTCGCTCCAATAACAATCTGAATCTAGTGTCCCCCTGTCTGTCACTCCAATAACAATCTGATTCTAGTGTCCACCTGTCTGTCACTCCAATAACAATCTGAATCTAGTGTCCCCCTGTCTGTCACTCCAATAACAATCTGAATCTAGTGTCCACCTGTCTGTCGCTCCAATAACAACCTGAATCTAGTGTCCACCTGTCTGTCACTCCAATAACAATCTGAATCTAGTGTCCCCCTGTCTGTCACTCCAATAACAATCTAAATCTAGTGTCCACCTGTCTGTCACTCCAATAACAATCTGAATCTAGTGTTTGACTGTCTGTCACTCCAATAACAATCTGAATCTAGTGTCCACCTGTCTGTCACTTTAAAAATGTACGCTTATCTTATGTAAAGCATGCCTTAGCCCAAAATATGAAAATAATGATGGTATCTATTAGAGAATAAAATGATTGAAACAAGTAGATTCCTTACATACCGGAATGAGGAAGAAAGAAGGATTAGCGAAACATGTATCTGGATTCAATATTGGACTTAGAAAAGTATTATTCTAATTTGTGTTTGTTTTTATATTTTGATAAAGTTTAATAAAGTATATACTTTTCAATATATTAGTGGTTATCCAGTGTTCCTGCACGTCATCAAGGGTGTGTGCGGTCCTTTACCATACAAGGATGTTTAAGGGAGCCATACAACAGACAATGTATCTACACAAGAGTATCCAAGATAAGGAACCTTCTACACTACATTGTAAAGGGGGGTCGCAACAACACACTCACAGGCCTGTCATACCAGAGCTAGGTCCATTTGCTCTGACGATTGTGAGTGTTCCTATTTTAGGACATTATCCAACTAAAGTTTACATTTTTTTCACTATTGTTATTTTTATTCTTTTTAAGGTTGATGAAAAAAGCCACCAATATCATAACGTAAGATAAGTGTTTTTAAAAGTTTCTAGCACAACTATAGCACTTTATATGTGGTATTATAACACATTGTATGACACTGACCTATAATATAATGATCCAATATGATATATGATAAATATAGTATAATATAATAATATATTATAGAATGTAACACTGGACACATTGTATCACTCTCTCAAACTGAGTGGCAGGTATGATCTATAATAAATATAGTATAATATAATATTATATAATAATAGATTATAGAATGTAACACTGGACATATTGTATCACTCTCTAACACTGAGTGGCAGGTATGATATATAATAAATATAGTATAATATAATATAGTATAATAATATATTATAGAATGTGACACTGGACACATTGTATCACTCTCTCACACTGAGTGGCAGGTCTGATATATAATAAATATAGTATAATATAGTATAATATGATAATATAGTATAGAATGTAACACTGGACACATTGTATCACTCTCTCACACTGAGTGGCAGGTATAATATAATAAATATAGTATAATATAATATTGTATAATAATATATTATAGAATGTAACACTGGACACATTGTATCACTCTCTCACACTGAGTGGCAGGTATAATATAATAAGTATAGTATAATATTGTATAATAATATATTATAGAATGTAACACTGGACACACTGTATCACTCTCTCACACTGAGTGGCAGGTATGATATATAATAAATATAGTATAGTATAATATTGTATAATAATAGATTATAGAATGTAACACTGGACACATTGTATCACTCTCTCACACTGAGTGGCAGGTATAATATAATAAATATAGTATAGTATAATATTGTATAATAATAGATTATAGAATGTAACACTGGACACATTGTATCACTCTCTCACACTGAGTGGCAGGTATGATATATAATAAATATAGTATAGTATAATATTGTATAATAATAGATTATAGAATGTAACACTGGACACATTGTATCACTCTCTCACACTGAGTGGCAGGTATAATATAATAAATATAGTATAGTATAATATTGTATAATAATATATTATAGAATGTAACACTGGACACATTGTATCACTCTCTCACACTGAGTGTCAGGTATAATATAATAAATATAGTATAGTATAATATTGTATAATAATAGATTATAGAATGTAACACTGGACACATTGTATCACTCTCTCACAGAGTGGCAGTTCTGGTCCCCAGTTGCATGTCCCGCCCCTCGCCTCCTGCTATTGGCTGTCTGTTTGCAGCTCGGGCTGTGATTGGCTGTGCCGGCTGTGACTCACTCTCCGCCGTGCCCGGACTCTCCTGGAGGCTGCAGCCGGTCCCAGTGCGATGAGAAGCGGCAGAGAGTGTGCTGAAGTCCCCGGGACCCCCCGCCATGGGCTGCTCCCGGAAAGCCAAGCCCTTGGTGTCTACCTGTGTGATCCTGAGCGGGATGAGTAATGTGCTGTGCCTGCTCTATGTGGGCTGGGTCACCAATTACATGGCCGGGCTCTATGTCAGGGTCCAGGGGCCCCCCGACTCCAAACAGGGGCCCCCAGAAAACAAGGCTCCCGAGGGGGACACACTGAGCATCATCCACCGGCTGGAGAGACTGGAGAGCGTCATTAACCAGCACATACAAGGTAAATATACAAGAACTCTGTATTACACACCCCTACTCTGTATTACACACCTTCACTCTGTATTATACACACTAAACAGCACATACAAGGTATATACAATAACCCTGTATTACACACCTTTACTCTGTATTGCACACCTTTACTCTGTATTATACAAATTAACCAGCACATACAAGGTATACACAATTACTCTGTATTACTCACCCCTACTGTGTATTATACACATTCACTCTGTATTACTCACCCCTACTGTGTATTATACACATTCACTCTGTATTACACACCCCTACTGTGTATTATACAAATTCACTCTGTATTACACACCCCTACTGTGTATTATACACATTCACTCTGTATTACACACCTTCACTCTGTATTACAGGCATTAACTACACATTATACACATTAAACAGCACGTACAATGTAACAGCTCCTTATTAACTCTATATTGCACACCTCTCTCTATATTGCACACATTAACCAGCACATACAAGGTAACACACTCTTTATTGCACACTTTCACTCTGTATTACACACTTTAACCCTGCATTATAAACTTTATTGTAATAAAATTCTTCACTTTTTATTACACACCTTCGTCTGTATTATACACAATAACCCTCTATTACAAGCTCCCAGCCCTGTATTATACATATCTCACTCTGTTTTACTCGCCTAATCTGGTGTTATTGCCTTTCGTCATATATTATATTCCCTCTCCCTGTATTACAACAGCAAGGTTGTGTATTACAGCTATCTATATGACTGTGTATTACACCTGCCTGTCTCTGTTGCACCTGCCTGTGTATTACATTAGTCTGTGTATTCTGCTAATGTCTCTGTATTACCCTAGTTCCTGTATTCAGTTATATGGACTTGTCTCCTTATATTACACAGATCTATTTGTAATAGACCACGACTTTATTACATCTATCTTCCTTTGTATTATATATGTTTAACTCAGCTCTCTGTATTGCACCTGTATTACAGCCCTTTAAAAGAGTGTTGTCTTGATCCCTCTGTATTACACTGCTCGGGGTGTATATTAAACATGTGTCTATGGTACATGCCTCTCTGTATTACACAAGGATTGATTATCACAGTACTGTCTCTGTATTACACATGGGCTGATTATCACACTGTCCCCAGTAGTACACCTCCCTGTCTCTGTATTACACATGGACTGATTATCACACTGTCCCCAGTAGTACACCTCCCTGTCTCTGTATTACACATGGGCTGATTATCACACTGTCCCCAGTAGTACACCTCCCTGTCTCTGTATTACACATGGACTGATTATCACACTGTCCCCAGTATTACACCTCTCTGTCTCTGTATTACACATGGACTGATTATCACACTGTCCCCTGTATTACACGTCTCTGTATTACACATGGACTGATTATCACACTGTCCCCTGTATTACACATGGACAGATTCGTTTTAATACTTGTCTCCCTGTATTATTGTCACTGTCTTCCACTAAACTGGTCCTATTGCACTTGTCTCTGTGTATTGGGCACGATCTGTGTATATTGAAGCAATGATGGTTTATATATTATCTCTCTCTGTGTATTGCAGTGCATACTTTATATTACATCTGGGTTAATTAATATTGTATTCCCTTACTTTGTATTGTATCTGCAGAGTGATGGTATTCTCTCACAACACGTGTTATATGCAGTGTGATCTTAGTGACATGCAGTGACCTGAAATGTGATGGGAATAATATGCAATGACATACATTGTGACAATACTAATACAATAATAATGTATTATGAAGTGGCATGCAGTGTGAGAGATATATGGATATGCAGTGTAGTAAAGATTACATGTAACATGCAGTGATCTAAAGGGGTAAAGTGACATGCAGTGCTCTGAAGGGGTAATGTGATATACAGTGCTCTAAAGGGGTAATCTGATCTGCAGTGTTCTAAAGGGGTAATGTGATCTGCAGTGTTCTGCAAGGGGTAATGTGATCTGCAGTGTTCTGCAAGGGGTAATGTGATGTGCAGTGAGTGGCTGTGATGTGCAGTGAGTGGCTGTGATGTGCAGTGAGGCACACAGTGATGTGCAGTGAGTGGCTGTGATGTGCAGTGAGGCACACAGTGATGTGCAGTGAGTGGCTGTGATATGAAGGGGTTTTCCAATCTTTGTGCATTTATCCATACTGTTAACTTTATAAATGCTGGCTATATTTAGTGTTACATTTAACTCTATAAATGCTGGCTATATTTAGTGTTGCTGTTATTTATGTCTGAATTTTGCTCTTCCATTTTAATTCGCTCTGTTGTTAATTCATGGAAATGTCACGCTGTAGACCAGATTAGCCAGGCTGAGAAATAATTTCCGTTCATCTATTTTATGCTGAAATCCACTTGGATTTCAGACTGTTTACAGTTTAGTGAATAAATCCCATTGTATTGGGGTTAAATCTGACCGTATTCCTGTCGTGGGTACTACAATTATTAATATTCTATCAAATCATTGCTGTTTGGATATGTTTCTCAAATTGTTAAATATGTTTCTGCATCTGTTAAATTCTGTCCCATTTCTGTCATTTGTTGTACAGTCTGCAGCGAAGGTTTATCATCCTACACATTTCTATTAATTCTCTTTTAACCTTTAAAAGACAAATTCACAGCTGCTGATTGTTAATTAACCCCCAAACTGCTGCACATTGATAATTAACCTCCAAATTGCAGCAGATTATTAATTAACCCCCAAACCGCTACAGAGTGTTAATTATCCCCCAAACTGTGCAGAATTATTTATTTATTTATTTTTCTACCTGTAGAACTGGAAATATATATATATATATATATATATATATTTATTTTTTATTTTTTTTACAATATGAATTCAATATCATTATCTACATTTTAATAACATTGGTTCCTTTAACGTGCCCTTGTCAAACTTGTGGTATTCACTATGTGAAATATTCTGCTTATCACTTGGCAATTAGTGAGTTAAATCTGTTGATAAAGGAGCATTGGGCACAGTCCACCTGTACGATATGATAATTTGCCCTTTGAATACTGGCTTTGAGAGTTTCATGTTTGGATCAAACTTAAAATATATCTGTACTTTATTCAGACACCACTCAAGCTGCCACATCCAGCATGTTTGCAGGACACTTTTTTGTTGTTGTCCTTGTAGTGTGCTCTCTTGAACCACAGGGGCAAATCACTTAAAGGAACACTGCAAGCTTCCTCACATCAGCTGTGCTAAATCTCATGGCTTAGGTTTCTGGGAGTTGTAGTTAAGTTGTTGGTTTTCTTTGCTGTGCCCATAAATATCAGATCAGAACTGCTATAAAAACGCAGGTGAGCTTTAAGTTTGATCGTAACTGATTTGAATATTGCTCACTGGAGATGCTGAAAAGAATGATGATTAACAGCAAATTCAGGAACTGAATTTGCATGCATTTTAATGTATTATATATCCAATGTATTAAAATGGGTCAACCCCAACCAAGACCATCCCTTTTTAGATTCATCTTTGATTTAATGTATATGTTACATCAATGCTACATCCTACGGGGCAGTATAATAACAGTGCTATGTGTCCAGGAAACATCTGGTAATTTAGTAACAACATGGCTCAAAAGTAACTCTGTGCCAATCCCACTTGCTGGCACATCTCCAAGATAATCCCAAGAGCTAGCAATCTGATCTAAGGAGTTCAATAGCGTTGCTCTCGATAATGCAGAGAGTTCACCTGAGTCGTCCCGGCTGCTTTCTTTCATGTACCCCAGGGCAAGATTACATTTAGGGCCGACATGTGTCATTTTCCAGGAATGCGTTCTTACTATATAAAGCACTTTCTTGTTCTTCTCCTACATCCGATTCCGAGGCCATGCCAGGGCAGGTTTCCCAGCACAGCCCCGCTCGGGACCTCCGTAATATAACGCCTTGGACTCGCTTATTAAGATGGATGCTTTTGTAAACCCAATTAGACAAGTACGAGTCAATCTAATTAATAGTTCAAATTTAGACACTGTCCGATCACTTCATTCGCAGCAGGAAACAGGAGGGTACACGTCGTGGGGTGGGAACCATTGCATGTCCATTTAAATCCATGAGTCGATCCATTTATTTACATTGTGCATGTCACACACATTAATGGAAAAAAAGCTTTGGTGGTGTTGGTTCACAGATCTTCCTAACAGAGACATCGCCATAAGAGCTGGCTGAGCGATTACAACATAAAATACCCTATCTATCCTGACATATGGTCAGTGGATACAATGCAATTTACACACTCTGCGAATGTGTTTGGGGGGGTGGGGGGTGAGGTCGCTGTGGTCGATAATCGCTGTCATAACCTGCTTCTATTGCACACAACAGATTGCTTGTGGCTAATCCTCTCCAGCGCCTGCAGACAGCTGAGTCGCTCACATGTGGATGCAAAGTTATTTGGGGAGGGCGCAACCCTATCTGCTGGGATTCTTGGCCTCCGAAGCCCTCCCGAGGTTTATAGCATTGATCCATCCTTTTGTACAATCTGATATCTGTCAGCCAGCATCTTGCATTGCTCCGAAGCGCTATATATCTTTATTATTATTTATATGTTTAGATCTATGACTGAATGGCGAACAGTGGAGAATTGACACAGGGGATGCAAATGTAAGGACAAAGCAACTGAACGGGAAAAAAATAAATTTTTAGCTTTTTTTTTAATTTTTTTTATTTTTATTTTTTTAATTTTCCTTCAGCTTTCCACAATTTCTCACAATTCTCTTTTTTGGTGAATAAATCCTTTGCACTTTTTATTATTATTATTGTATTTTAATAAGAGGACAAGTATAAAGACTTTGTTCATTTTCCAATATATACCATTTATAATGTGATATTTGCACATTGATGAGGTAAGTATAGACTGGAAATGAAACAGCTGTAATTATTAGGTTCTTAGATTGATTTGTATCAGTTTGGGTATCGGGCAGTGTACTGAATCTGGCACTGCGTCTGCCTGCTAGTATAGTCTAATCCGGTTGTACCAAAAAGGTAGATCCCCAGATGTTTTAAAACTACAGCTTCCATGATGCTTTATCATTCTAGAGCAGGAGTAGGCAACCTTCGCCACTCCAGATGTTGCAGACTACATCCCCCATAATGCTCTTACATCGATAATGCTGGCAAAGCATCATGGGAGGTGTAGTCCAAAACATCTGGAGTGCCGAAGGTTGCCTATGCCTACTCTAGAGGCATGCACAGCATCATGGGAGTTGTAGTTCTTCAACATCAGGAAATCTACATATTGTGCACCCCTGCTCCAATATCTTTAAAGTTTCTAGAAATATTTTAGCAAACTGATGGCACGGAACCGGATGCCCCCTGCTACTGTCAAGTAAATTTAATATTTTCTTGCAACTGGCACTCAAACATTGAAGTACAGTGTTGTAGCGTGCATGCCTGTGTTCCAGATGGTAGATGCTGTACATGGCGTTATTTGGGACGGTTTCAGCATATCCTACCAGAGCAGATAGGAAAATGGGCCAAGTGGCATTCACTTATTATTGCACTGGTTGCTGGCATGATCTGTTGGTTGACAATTCTTAGTGGTAATTGGGACAGTTGGTGTGTCTGACTGTATAACAGAGCTCCACAGCAATAATACTACCAGTAATGTGTCTTTAAACTACAATGACTGTTTTCAGAAATCATTCTGTGGAAGAAGATGCTTTGAGTCTATAAAATGTACTGGAGTAATCCTGCGCACACCTCCAGCCAGTTCTGTCATTTGGAATGTTTGGTGATGACTTTGTTGCTGCTAGCTCCACCTCCTGTGACATCATCCTGGAGACAAACCTTCTTTACTTTTCATCCAATCCAATGCTCCTTACAAAGATGCACTGGGGACCAGATGCATGGTGTGCTACTCATCCAGTCAATTGCTTATCGCAGGGAAGCATTGAATCCTATTTGTAATAGTTTTTGTTTCATTTGTTGTTAATTTCCCCCTTTAATAATATTGTAAAGTGTGGTGGCATAAGTTGCAAGTAATAATAATATGTAATTGCTATAAAATTGCAAGTAATCATAACCAGTAGATATTTGTAGGATTTCTTCAGAGTGAAAAGGATTTCCTTTTTGGCAGTAAAAAAAAAAAAAAAAGCTATTTTTCAAAATATTGTAATTGTTAAGCTGTAATATTTATTCCTTGTGGTTGGATGGACAGTTTTAATTGTCTGCAGTCTTGTTACCAGAGCAACTGATTCCTTTGTGTCCACATATCTGAGGCCATGCGGCTGCAGTGACCTTGTGGTGCAATTTTGATGTGAATCTTCGCACTGCGTGTGTGCGCCTTGACGCAAGATCTGGAAGACATGTTCCTGGTAAAATAACTTGGAATACAGCAACACGTCCGTTACAGGGATAAGATGACACTTGTGTCTGTTTTCTTAAATCCCGAAAAATACAATATGAAAGGATGCAACCACTTATGAAACACGGATTTTAAGTTTCCTCTGTTCATTCACACAGACACGTGGCCACCCACACAGAGAAAAGATGTTCAGGGGATGATCACCCATTCTTTTAAAGGGACACGGTAGGCACCCAGATCACTTCATCTCATTGCAGTCGTCTAGACGCAATGTCCCTTTTGCACCATAGTGCGGCAATGTAAAACATTGCAGTACTAAGCCTGCCCACAGTTGCTGTCTACCATGTCCCAACTGCATTACTTTACATTAATTTCAATTACATTCTTTATCAATGTGAACCACCACCTGCTAACCATCTCACCAAGTCTTCAACTCTTTTTAATATCTCAAAAAGCTGCTTCTACAATATTTTTTTCCCATTTTTTTTTTTACTGGTTTCTCTCATGCGACCATTGTCCCAAAGTAAATTATCCCTGTAGATTGTAAGGTCAAGGGCCCTGTGGTCGCTAAAGTATCCTTACAGCACTTGTTCTAGTGAATAGAATAGTTTGCCATGTCTCTGTGACACATTCCCAGTGGGGCTGAAGTGTCAATACCCCACACTCCCCTCACATTCCACATGCAACCCAACCACCAATCGTCCCATGGAAAATTGGGAGATATAAAATATATAAATTAAGTTTTTCATTAAACTGCCCCCCCACCCCCTCTTTTCTCTCTTTCTTTAAATTGACTCACAGGCAGCAGGTACATGGTTCAGTACCCTAACTGGATCTTGTAACTTGCACATTTTCCTTTTAATGCTAATTATACCGAAGTGCACAGAAACCGTCTTAGATAAAATCCCTGTCTGGATTTGGGATCAGCATTCCCATTTGCCAAGCACTGGATAACTGCCTTGAAATGTTTCTAGATTCCAATGCCAATTTCAGCAAGCAATTCTGTAAAATAAAGCCCAATATTGATCCGATGCCTATTTTAATGTTATTACAAACTATGGGAAGCCACTCACACAATGTGTGTGTGTGTGTTTATAATCCATTATGTGTTAATTAATTTTTAAAATGCTCAGACTAATTAGTAGCTGGATTTTACTCTAATGCAATGGTTCCCCCAAATTTTTCTCTTCAGTACCCCTTGGCAGCCCATTTCCATAAATAGTACCCCCTTATATTAGCAAAATATTTGTAATTATTATAGTTGCTGTTATTTCAAATGTATATGATTTTCTCTGTCCCATCTCCCCCTTTTCTCAGTTCAAGCCTCCTCACAGTGCAGATACACACATGTGGATACACAAACACACAGACTGACACACATGCAGATACAGAGATAGAAACAATGACGCACTGAGATACACATGCAAATGAAGACACACATACAGTTGCACAGAGACAATGACACACATGCATATACCCACAGGGAAAACACTGACACACATAGATACAGACACACAGATTGACACATGATGTACAGACGGGCAAAAACACTGACACAAATGCAGTTGCACAGACACACTGATGCACATACTGATATACATGCAGATACACACACTAACATACATATAGTTGCAAGGACATATGTATACACACACACTAACACATATACAAATGTAAAGACACACAGGTATAAACACTGCCACACATGCAAACAGATGGCAACGCTAATATATATACAGTTAAACAGACACACCGATAAACACACATGCAAATAAAGATACAAACACTGCAACACATATACATACAGATACAGACGCGCAAATACACATACCGATATAAACATTGACACACACACACACACTGCTACACATGAAGATACATAGACACACCGATACAATCATTGACACACATACAGACATAAATACTGACACACATGCAGATATACAGATACACACACACACACACACACACACACACACACACACACACATAAACAGACATATAGATACACACACTCATATGCATACAGATACAATGACATACACAGATACCAGGGCTGGCCCAAGATATTTTTATGCCTGGGTCCCCCAAAACAACGCCACCAAAACACGCCCACATTCATTATGTTGTATTATGATAATTAAAACCAAAATGAAATATATCATGATTAGATAAATACATTCCAGTAACATATTTAGATAATTGCACACTAAATTAAATGTCACAACATATATGCTTCTTGCAGTGGTAATAAAATATTAGCCAAGTACAATATACGTCAATCACGAACCATAACAAACCAAAAAGGAGTAAGTTAAGTTGTCATGTGGGATGTATGCCATTAGTCTGGAGAAGTGGTGTGCGTGCTGGAGATGTAGTGTGTGTGTGTGTGTGCCGGGGATGTAGTTTGTGTGCTAGGGATGTAGTGTGTGTGTGTGTGCTTGGGATGTAGCATGTCTGTGTGTGTGTGTATGCTGGGGATGTAGCGTGTGCGCGCGCTTGGGATGTTGTGTGCGGAACTTTCGAACTCAATTAGGAATGCTACATCAGACCCTGCCATACACCGTGCTAGCCGGTTCAAACCTACAATCCATAGCTTGCCTGTGTGTAGTCACTGGTTTGTGAGATTGATGTAAAATCATTTACTGTGCTGCAGAGGGATTTAGATGGACCGGGCACTCAAATGGCAGATGAAATTTAATGTTGAAAAATGCAAAGTTATGCACTTCAGCGTAAAGAATACACAAGCAACGTATACCTTTTTAATGGAAGCGAATTAGGGATAACAACACACGAAAAGGACTTGGGAATTGTTATAGACAACAAACTATGCAACAATGTGCAATGTCAATCAGCAGTGGCCAAGGCCAGTAAGGTATTGTCATGCATGAAAAAGGGCATTCATTCTCGGGACAAGAATATCATTTTGCCTCTTTATAAATCACTGGTAAGACCTCATATTGAATATGCTGTGCAATTTTGGGCACCTGTTCTAAAGAAGGATATTATGGCACTAGAAAAAGTGCAGAGGCGGGCTACAAAATTAATAAAAGGAATGGAACATATCCGCTATGAAGAAAGGTTAACAAATTTAAACCTATTTAGTTTAGAAAAACGTCGCCTGAGAGGGGATATGATAACATTATACAAATATATTCGGGGCCAATACAAACCATCGTGTGGAAATCTATTCACAAACAGGACTTTACATAGGACACAAGGCCATGCGTTTAGACTGGAAGAAAGAAGATTTCGTCTAAGGCAAAGGAAAGGTTTTTTTACTGTAAGAACAATCAGGATGTGGAATTCTCTGCCTGAAGAAGTGGTTTTATCAGAGTCCATACAGATGTTCAAACGGCTACTAGATGCATACTTGCAAGAACAGAATATTCAAGGATATAATCTTTCAATGTAGGGTAATAACTGCTTGATCCAAGGATAAATCTGACTGCCATTCTGGGATCAAGAAGGAATTTTTTTCCTAGCTTGTTGCAAAATTGTGCTTCAAACTGGGTTTTTTTGCCTTCTTTTGGATCAACAGCAAAAAACAAATGTGAGGAAGGCTGAACTTGATGGACGCAAGTCTCTTTTCAGCTATGTAACTATATGAGCAGGAATGAATTTATGGCAGTGTTGCTGATAGCTGGCAGTACTATTTAGGTCCATCAGAACAATTGGTACATTAGGGCAATATAAGGGTCAATGCAAGCAAGATATGACCGTACACTGGTATGCCTGCATTAAAAGAATAAGTGAAAAACTTGGAGTAAACAAACACCTGGAGCACATCAACATCTACAACGGTAGAAAGAGATATTGTGGGATATGATGATGGGTATGCTTTCAAAGACTAGTAGTGAATGGGATCAACCAACACAGTACATACTGCTCACACCCAGCAATGTACTCTGTGTGTAAAAACTTTATAGGTTCACCTTGTGGTTTATGAGCAAAGTAGGACTCTTAATGACTGACTTATATCGTGCAACCTCCCCTCCAATAAAAAATAATAAATCATGAATTTCATGTTATTCAAAATAAATGAGACCTTGAATTTTTTTCTCTTCCTTTACAGCAGGGGTGGGGAACCTTTGGCCCTCCAGATGTTGTGGACTACATTTGTCATAATGCTGGCAAAGCATCAAGGGAGATGTAGTCCAAAGGTTCCCCACCCCTGCTTTACAGTAAGAATATTCTGTTCTGAGCAGAGAACGTGGTATTCACACAGAGTATTTCCTGCTAGGTCAGTTCGGAATCCCGAGTATCTCCAGAGACTGTTACAAAAATCTTGCTTAATTAATGGACGCACACAGTGATAATAAGTGACACATTTTAATTAATACAGAGCATATTGGCATTTTTTTCGTGGTAATATTTACATATATGGGGCTGGCATAGATTTTTTTTTTTTTTCTTCTGGGCTGCTTTGGAATCCCCAGTCCTGCCCTGCCCAGCCCTGCTGTAAAGGAAGAGAAAAATTTTAAGGTCTAATTTATTTTGAATAACATGGTTGCACGATATAAGTCAGTCATTAAGAGTCCTACTTTGCTCATAAACCACTAGGTGAACCTATAAAGTTTTTACACACAGAGTACATTGCTGGGTGTGAGCAGTATGTACTGTGTTGGTTGATCCTATTCACTACTAGTCTTTGAAAGCATACCCATCATCATATCCCACAATATCTCTTTCTACCGTTGAAGATGTTGATGTGCTCCAGGTGTTGGTTTACTCCACGTTTTTCACTTATTCTTTTAATTTAGGCATACCAGTGTACGGTCATATCTTGCTTGCATTGACCCTTATATTGCCCTAATGTACCAATTGTTCTGATGGACCTCAATGGTACTGCCAGCTATAAGCAACACTGCCACAAATTAATTCCTGCTCACTCACGGTAAATTATGTTACATCAATCTCACAAAACCAGTGACTACACACCGGGCAAGCTATGGATTGTAGGTTTGAACCGACGAGCACTGTGTATGGCAGGGTCTGATGTAGTATTCCTAATTGAGTTCCGATCCTTCCTGTGTTGAAGTTCCATAATGTGAAGATCCTGTTAGATGCTACCCCTCGCTGTGTCGCCTTGTTAAAGAAGAAGATTCTTACCTTCTCATAACGAGAGTGCAGAGTCTTGCTGATACATATCAGCTTGTGGATAAAAGTCCTTGATCCATCTTTTCTACATCAAATATACTGAGTCATATAAATTCTTTCATTAGTCTGTCGGCTGCTGGAGAGACGGCCATCGGAGAATGTGATGGCTTGATATCTGAGTGGGTGCTAGCTGACTATAACTGAATATTCTGGTGGTTTTATTTTCACTAGTCAAGTTTAGATGATACTGGTGTATTGACCAGCACTATGCTTCCTTCTAGCTTGAAACACAAAATGGAGAAATCAAGTAAACAGAGTGCAGGTCAGGAGTCCGGATACAAGTCAAGGGCTCGTGAACTTCACCACTGTAACCACCTAATAGGGAGCTCCAATGAGGGGGTAACCCTCCAAAATATGTAGGTAATAAAAGGAGGTGATGTGTAGAGTCCCACAAGGGGAAACCAACATCAGGAGAGCTCCACTGTATAAGAAATGAGGAAGGGAGGCCCTACCTTTAATCAATCTAAGGATAAAAAGGGATATGCAAACAAAAAGTATAACTTGGGGAAAAAGGGAGATCTACTAAACTGTGCCCAGGGGATCAGTGCAATAGATGCTAGCTAGTACTCCAGACAAGTTTAGTAGATCTCCCTTTTTTCAAGTTATACTTTTTGTTTGCATATCCCTTTTTATCCTTAGATTGATTAAAGGTAGGGCCTCCCTTCCTCAGTTCTTATACAGTGGACCTCTCTTGATGTTGGTTTCCCCTTGTGGGACTCTACACATCACCTCCTTCTATTTCCTTCTAGCTTGAATAGTGGAAATAAAGGAACACCGAGCTGGCTTGGGACCTCGGAATTCTCAGGATCGTTGTTACATTGTTTAGACCAGGGGTAGTCAACCTTTTTCTACCTACCGCCCACTAATGCATCTTTCTTGATGGAAAAATTTCCTTACCGCCCACCAGTTTTCGCGCAAGTGCGGAATATTGTTTAGAAAGGAGGGTGTTTTTAAAAATAAAATAAATGTACGTACATTTATCTTTTTATTTCTACTTTATCCATTTTTATAATGTTTTTAACTTTATAAAGTTTAATGAGAAAACAATAAAGTAAATTGAAATTACCTTTACTAGTGATTAATGAGGTCCTTGAGGTTGATGCTGCGAGACTAAATATTATCTGGTTCGATTTTCGTGAGGTGGGTAGTTATTCTGTAACCTGGGTAGGGGGGCTGTATGGTGGGTAGGGGTTCTGTATGGTGGGTAGGGGGACTGTGAGTTGGTATGGGGGCTGTGAGGTGGGTAGGGGGGCCGTATAGTGGGTAGGGGGACTGTAAGGTGAATAGGGGGGCTGTATAGTGGGTAGGGGGACTGTGAGGTGGGTAGGGGCAGTATAGTGGATAGGGGAGCTGTGAGGTGGGTAGGGGAGCTGTATAGTGGGTAGGGGGACTGTGAGGTGAATAGGGGGGCTGTATAGTGGGTAGGGGGACTGTGAGGTGGGTAGGGGCAGTATAGTGGATAGGGGAGCTGTGAGGTGGGTAGGGGAGCTGTATAGTGG
>OW240923.1:90235546-90256238 GCA_933207985.1 Pelobates cultripes | reverse complement strand
TCCAATGTCAATACTTTTTTACCTGGAAATGTGACCACCGGAGCCCAAAACGCATCATAAAGCCATTGATTTAGGATTCGAGATGTGGACATTGCATGTAAATGGTCAGTTATTAGATGCGTCCTTTTTGAATTTATCCTTGGCATCTGGGATACGAGAACTTTGTTGATTGAAATAGAATATATAAAAATCCAAAACGAGAGAAGATCATGGCTGTAAATCTAATAAAAGCCTCTCTTAAGTTAGATTGAACATGGCAGCTAATAAAAGAATTACATCATGACATTCTGCTTTTGGACAATGTTTGTTTATTGCGAGCGAGATTACTTATGCATTGATACTAATGCCAAGACTCTGAAAAAGTGTTTTTAATAGCCCTCTACAGTAATTCGCTCAAGCAATCCCTGGCTTTGATGTTTATGTTGCCGCTATTCTCTTTAAGTGCTCAAGTTGCGTGTCAGGGATTGTTGGAGATACATTTAAAGACTTCATCACATCTGTACAATACCGTGATGGAGTTGGTTTTTACAGTTACTGTAGCTTATCAAGCACTTAATTCATCAAAATATGCTTAAGGAAAGTGCTGTTTAATATTGCAAACAGGACTTTTAGAACACAATGTTGATCACCTCATTTCTTTAGAGAAGGCATCCGGTTGTAACAAACTGTTTTTGTAATACCCGCCAACCCCTTTCCCAAAACTTGTGTTTCAGTAGGAACCATTTCCTATTCCTCCTATTGTACAACTTACGTAATTCTTTCTTTGAAGATATATATTTATAAAAAAAAATGTATATAATTTTTTTCTTTTTCTTTTTTTAAAGCGGTGGGGGAACAACAAAGGTAAGGCAGCATTAAAATCAAACAAGAATGTGAAATTAAACATTGCCCAAGTGTTTTGATACAGCACAGAATCAAGTGCAAAGTCAAACAGCCTCAGATTCCAGATATAATCCTAATAAAAGGGGTCAGAAATGACGCTAACTAAACATGATAAACATGCGTATGAGCCATCAGCAGGCGTGTAATGAGAACGCATTGCGATGCCACTACGAAGACAATTCTAATTCATTTTAAAACAAAATGTTTGGCCACGAGGGATGTTTTGAGATTTCTCTCATTTTCAGGTGTGTCCTGGAGGTCAACGTATTTTCTCTCCCATGTTTTTGTTATGTATTTATTTATTTTTATCCTAGTGTGCATTTATTTTATATTTTAATTTTTTAGCTTTACAAAAATCATAGATTTTGTTTTCCTTTCAAAATCACTTTAAAAAACAAAAAGAAGTAAATTATGCCAAAATAGAGTATTACAGTATGCAATCATACCTTTTTTTTTTTTTATTGGCCTAACTTAATATTTCAAAGACAAGCTTTCAAAAGTTTTCCTCTCTTCCTCAGGTCTGAAGCAATATGTATCAATCCAATAGAGTTTAACACTTAAAACAACTGAAGTTAGAGAAGGGGTGTCATAAATAATTGTTAGTCCAATAAAAAGGTATCCTTGTATACTGCAATACTCTGGTATTTTGGCATCTTGTCTAGTGGACTAATACGGCTAATCAAATCTACACTATTTTAAATTATGGAAATGGCTCACAAAGTCTTAAAGGACATACTCATTTTCCTGGCACTATAGTGCCCTGAGGGTGACCCCACCCTCAGGGACCCCCTCCCGCCAGACTCTGGGTAGAGGAAGGGGTTCAAATCTTACTTTTCTCTAGCGCCGGGTGGGGAGCTCTCCTCCTCTTCGGCTGAATGAGCATGCGCGGCAGGAGCTGCGCGCGCATTCAGCCAGTCTCATAGGAAAGCATTCATAATGCTTTCCTATGGACGCTGGCTTCTTCTCACTGTGATTTTCACAGTGAGAAGCACGCAAACGCCTCTAGCGGCTGTCAATGAGACAGCCACTAGAGGCTGGATTAACCTATTTATAAACATAACAGTTTCTCTGAAAGTGCTATGTTTATTTAAAAAAATGGGTTAACTCTAGCTGGATCAGGCACCCAGACCATTTCATTAAGCTGAAGTGGTCTGGGTGCCTAGAGTGGTCCTTTAAAATGTGCTGAGCATACCACCAGCTATAATCCCTAGAACAGAAGTTTGATCTTTGGGCCAATAAGATAGTTGAGTTATTTTATTCGTTGGTTCTCTCTAGCGAGTGCCACTGTTCTAGAGGTAATAGAAGTATTTGAATTCAATACAAAAAGTACATATGTTCCTTTTTGACACTGCAATATTGATTTTAATTGTCCTTGCAAACCTAGAGTTCATTATTGTCTTTCAAAATCTGCTCAAGAATCTTTCTCAGTTTAAGTTAGCTGATTTTGTAGCTTTACAAAGAATAATTTTCCACACAGTCGCAGGGAATCCATGCTGTGGTCATCGGCGCACAGTCGTTGAAAGCCTATAGCTTATGCCAGTACGGAGGGGGCTTGGAGACTTTGCACTGAGTTGTGTTTGCATCACGCTGTTGAACTCGGAGGCCATATGTATGAATAGCACAGCTAGACCATCATCGAGCCATTTGATGAGGTACGTAAGGCAAAAGACACAAAGTTCTCCACAAACTGCTTGTGGTAGACTGCAGATTTGTGAAATAGCAGGAGCAATCTTTGTGCTGCTTTCCAACCTTAATTGTACACAGTAGGAACACGCTTTGTGATGAATTTGTTGCGCTGTGAAGAATTCTGAAAGCTGACACCCCAGCAATTTACATAACAGACAGGAGATATTCATGTGGCTGTGTTATAGGTAGAAGAAGGGACAGTTTGAAATGTAACACTTCTCTAAACTGGCCAATAATCCTTAAAGGACCACTACTGGCACCCAGACCACTTCAGCTTAATGAAGTGGTCTGGGTGCCAGGTCCATCAGAGAAACTGCTATGTTTACAAATGGGTTAATCCAGCCTCTAGTGGCTATCTAATTGACAGCCGCTAGAGGCGCTTCTGCGCTTCTCACTGTGATTTTCACAGTGAGAAGACACCAGCATTCATAGGAAAGCATTGAGAATGCTTTCCTATGGACTGGCTGAATACGCGCGCATTCAGCCGATGATGACCGAAGAGGGAGGAGAGTCCCCGGCGCTGGAGAAAGGTGAGTTTTTAACCCCCTTCCTCCTCCTTCAGCCTGGTGGGAGTGGGACCCTGAGGGTGGGGGCACTCTCAAGGCACTATAGTGCCAGGAAAACAATTTTGTTTTCCTGGCACTATAGTGATCCTTTAACAAGATCTTTGTTTCCTAAAGTTATTTAAAGTATCAACCGTTTGGAGCAGAAAATGTCCTAGAGGTATGTTTCATGAAAGACATTCCAACAGTAAAAGATTAAAAATATTAACAGAAAAAAAAAAAAAAACTTTCACATTCTTGAACAGATTTGAATCTGCTGCACGAATCCTAACAAGTTCTACATTAAGAGTGAAATTGGCAGGTTGATTGTTTTGTCGAGGAAAGTGATTTGAAATGTAACTCTCTCGCTACATAGACCATTTAATCATTAAAACTTAAAATATAATGATGACGCATCCATTTGTTAAAAGGTGACCTTTTTGGCATTGACTGATGGGCCCGGGCATACTTGCGCTACAAGAACAAACATGTTTAAAATTCTTAATAATTCTCAACATGATGATCCCATTATGGGACCTTTTCTTTTTTTTTTTTTACATTTTTTTTATTTTATTTAAGTTTTCCAATAAGCGTTAGAAGGGAGGCTCTTAACTTTCATTACTTTCCCATTGTCTTCTTTTAAAGACCTATATATAGAAACATGTAAAATGATTTTTACACTTTTAAGGGGCGTTGAATACTTCTTGTGTTTCTCACTCCCTGTCTAGCCTTCTAGCAATCTCTAAAGACACAGACAAACCTGTATTCAATTTGAAGAAGTGTTATATTTATAGATCAAAAGATTTTTACAAAACAAATGAAAAATGATTTATATCTCTATACATCACAGTTGTCTAGATCAGTGGCGTACATACCAGGGTCGCAGGGGTCGCGGCTGCGACCGGGCCCGGCCCACCAGGGGGCCCGGCCGCCCCTGCGACCCGGTATGTAGCCACTGGGCCAGCCTCTTCCCCTGGGGGGCCCAGGAGCCGACCACCCCAGGGCCCCCCGAGGCTGGCCCTGCTGACCCCGGGCGGCCCGTCGGGCAGGCAGGCGGGCGCGCGAGGGAGCACTCAGTGCTTCCTCTTCAGCTCCCTCGCGCACCGCACTGATACCGAGCCGGAAGATGACCTTCCGGCTCCGGTATCAGTGCGGTGCGCGAGGGAGCTGAAGAGGAAGCACTGAGTGCTCCCTCGCGCGCCCGCCTGCCCGACCGGCCACCCGCACAGGAGCCCAGCAGCACCACTGGACCCCAGGGAATCCCCCCAGCACTCCAAAAGGTAAGGAGGCTGGGGGGATTAAATTTAAAAAAAAAATGTGTGAGTGTTAGAGTGAGTGTTAGAGTGTGTGTGAGTGTTAGAGTGAGTATTAGTGTGAGTGTTAGTGTGTGTGTGTGTCTGCTAGTGAGTGTGAGTGTTAGAGTGTGTCTGCTAGTGAGTGTGAGTGTGAGTGTTGGAGTGAGTGAGTGTGTCTGCTAGTGAGTGTTAGTGTGTGTGAGTGTTAGAGTGTGTCTGCTAGTGAGTGTGAGTGTGAGTGTTAGAGTGAGTGAGTGTGTCTGCTAGTGAGTGTCAGTGAGTGTTACTGTGTGTGTCTTACTGAGTGTGAGTGTCAGTGAGTCTGTTTGATGTCTGTTAGTGAGTGTGTGTTTGTCAATGAGAGTGTATGTTTTGTAAGTGAGTGTGTATGTATGTCTGTCGCTGAGTGTGTCTCTGTCAGTAAATGTGTGTGTCTGTTAGCTAGTGTGTATGCGTCTGTAAGTGAGTGTGTGTGTCTTCAGCACTTACCTTTCTCCAGCGCCGGACTCCCTTGGCGCTGGGGATCCCTCAGCCTCTCAGCTCCGAATGCGACCGCGCACGCATTCAAACCGCCCATAGGAAAGCATTACTCAATGCTTTCCTATGGACGTTCAGTGTGCTCCTCTAGCGGCTGTCAGTGAGACAGCCACTAGAGGCTGGATTAACCCTCAGTGAAACATAGCAGTTTCTCTGAAACTGCTATGTTTTCAGCTACAGGAGTTAAAACTAGAAGGGACCTGGCACCCAGACCACTTCATGAGCTGATGTGATCTAGGTGTCTGTAGTGGTCCCTTTAAAGGACCACTCTAGAGCACCGAACCACTTCAGCTTAATGAAGTGGTCAGGTCTTTCTCCAGGGTTAACCCATTTTTTATAAACATAGCAGTTTCAGAGAAACTGCTATGTTTATGAATGGGTTAAGCCTTCCCCTAATCTCTAGTGGCTGTCTCATTGACAGCCACTAGAGGCGCTTGCGTGCTTCTCACTGTGATTTTCACAGTGAGAGCACGCAAGCGTCCATAGGAAAGCATTATGAATGCTTTCCTATGAGACGGGCTGAATGCGCGCGCAGCTCTTGCCGCGCGTGCGCATTCAGCCGATGGGGAAGAGAGAAGGAGGATCGGAGGAGGAGAGTTCCCCGCCCAGCGCTGGGAAAAGGTAAGTTTAACCTCTTTTCCCCTTTCCAGAGCCGGGCGGGTGGGGGCACCCTCAGGGCACTATAGTGCCAGGAAAACGAGTATGTTTTCCTGGCACTATAGTGGTCCTTTAAGTGTGTGTGCATCTGCATGCACTGGCGTACATACCACGGTCGCAGGGGTCGCAGCCCTGTAACCCCTGCGACCAGGTGCCCACCGCCATGTGTTGCGGCCCGGCCCGTGCGCGCGGGGGGCCCACGGATCAATTTTCGCACCGGGGCCCCATGGGTCATGTGTACGCCACTGGTCTAGATTCCATCTTCATATAAAGTTGTCACATTCAATGAACCCTTTGTCATGAGGTATAACCCCCAACACACAGTGTCTAAGTTAGCAGTAATAAACTGGACTGAAATAAACGTATTACCTGGCCTTAGATTGGCCTGACATTAAGGTATAACAGAGAGAAAACGTGGTCAAATACAAGCCGTTGTCAGGATAACCGAGAGACTGCGAAAACGAGAACTAGCGGGAGTCAGGTACATGGTATGACAGAAAAAGGTTACAGAGAAACTCTTGGTCAGGAACAGGTTTGCAACTAGAAACCATAGGGCCTGGTGCGAAAATTGCTCTGGGGCTCCCATAGGTCTCACCTCCCAGGCCCTTAGCCCCTCCATGTGTCTCAATCACGGCCCACAGGGTTAGTGTGGCATGGTTGGGAGGTTGAGTATGACCGAATTGGAGTGGATAATGAGATGGGGTGAGTGTGGCAGGGTGAAAGGGGGCGAGTGTGACAGAGTGATGGAGAAAGAGTGTGACAGGATTGGGGGTGGGGTGAGTGTAACTGTGCGAGAGAAGCAGAGTGTAGTAGGGTGGATATGGCAAAGCGATGGGTGGTGAGTATGGCATGGGTGAAGGGGGATGAAAGTGTGTGGTAGGGTGACAGTTACACAGATACTCCGGGTGCGTACACTCACACACATGCAGGTATACAAACACACACTGACATATATGCAGATACACATCATATACCACATACAGATACATACACAGACACACATGCTGATTAGAAGGTGGTGTCAGGAAGCAGCGCCTATTGTAGTTTTCTCAAGTTCAGTGAAATATACAGGAGAGAGGAGAAGACACGGATATAGTTTAGTATGTTGAATTGCTTGATAGTGATAAAGAAAAATATGGCTCTAGATATATGCGCCTGGACAGTACAATCCCTGTCTAAGGATATGATGATGGTCCTAGTGTACACTCAGAGGCTTCTTTGGGGTCAGGGTGTTCTGGTGTCAGTGCCACAAACCGGTATCCTCAGTGTATATAGGAGGAGAAATAAAAACACAATATAGTGCTCTCTTTATAGTCTGGAATAAAACTAGGATAAAAAAGTGGAGGTATACTCACAAGCAGGGAGCAAAGGAAACATTGCTCAGTATAGGAAGCGTAGGTTGATGATGAAATATAGACACACATACACGGACACAAACTAACACAAAGATACATATATACACACAGACACGCATGCAGATACACAAACACTTAAGGACAAACATTCAAATACACAGAATGACACTCATAGAGATACAGAGGGGAAAAAATGGCATACAGATACGCAGACGTACAGATACAAATGCAGATCAATAGATACATATATACATACAGACAGACACACACACACACACAAACATTCATTAGTCACCCTCCTATTTCCTACCTTTTTAGGTGCAGAAGGGCGACTTTCGTGGGGACCAGTGGTGGATCAGGCTGATGGGAGTCAGAGTTCCCACTCTGACTCCCTCCTCTCCTTCCTCCCGTGCGGCGCTGTGTGTAAGATGGGAGGAAGTGACCGGGGCAGTTACTTCCGCCCAGCACTGATGTCATCACAGGGTACTCGGTAGCGCTGTTAAAGTGCCGCAGTGCTGACAGGGCACCCTGTTAATACTTTGCTATCAGGTGGCCATAACAGCATGGGCCACCCGTTGGGCCCCTGATCATGCGGCCACGGCGGTTCTCCCGTGTGGGCCGGGGGTGTAACACATGGCGGCAGGCAACTGGTCGCAGAGGTCCTGTTGCAGCTGCGACTCCTGCGACCACGGTAGTTCCGCCACTGGTCAGGAACAAAGGCAATGTCAATCCAAGAAATGTCTCTATGTAACCGGAATGCAAGGGTACTGCGAATAGAAACCATGATAGCACTGAAAAATTAGTTTAAATACCAAAAAAAATAGAGTTTAAATACCACCATGTGCTTATTGATTGGTCCACTCTATGCCTGCGTCCCCAAACATTTGTGAACAAGGCCACTGAACTAACTTTGACCAGTTAGAGCCAGAAATGACGTGATGTCCCCATTTCCCTTTTAAGAACCTGCTCCAGATGTGAGCAGAGTTATTTTCACTAGAATTTGGGTTGAGCATGGCCAGATTTTTCATAATGTGAAATGTATTGTATAGCGTTGCATTGTATACTGCTTTTTGAGGAAATCGGGCAATACTGCAGAACTGTCAAGGAACCTGCAAAATGTCTAAAATAGTCAAACTGGACAGACAACTCTTGTTAGAAATTTTTTGAAATTTAACTATTTTAGCCTCAAACTTGCAAGACATGGCAAGACAACGGGGCTCAACACACTATTTACTGTCTCTACGCAACAAAGAAATATATACTGTAAAGTAGCATATCATCTCTAGAAGTTCAACTGTTTCATAAAGAAAAGTTTTCTCTAGTTTCGTAAATAATAGCCCATTTGAATTACGGCCCCCCTTCTACAGTATAAACCATGCGTGGACTGTTATTGTGCTATCCACCACAGAAAATAAATGGTAATCTGCGTTATAATGACATTTCACATCAGTGATGTTTAAAACTCCTGCAGGACATCTTTGGCGTGAAATAAAAAGCATTTGTAAACCCAGCAGTAATGAATCCAGAAGGGCTTATTTTGGCATTGTGCGCTGTTTAAAACCTGAATATTCATTTTCTGTAATATATGCAAATTACAGAAGAGGCCGCAGCTTGTTAGAGGGCGGCAGGGGAGCAGCTTAGCCGAGTGCTGTTTGTGTAATGACATCTATCAAGCAGTCATCATAAGCATTCATCAATAAATTCACCCACTGATGGCGGGTAAAACAGACAGAGCGATGGCGTTTTGTGAGGACGCAAAATGATTCATGGTGTGATCAGACTGGGAGAATCGGAGTAGGATCCAATTATTGGCACATTCTCTATAAACACTGCAGGTTGTAGAGACTCCTCACCTTCTAATGGAATGCTGAAATCTAATATCTACATAATTCATGTTATTTTCTACTTCTGTTTTTAGATTTTTTTCATGTAAAATGTTCTATACTTGCGTGTGCTCTTCGTGATACAATGGTGGTGAATCCTGTGCTATATGGTTGAACACACATTCTCTACCATATTTTTTTAGGTGTTGTATTTGGTAACTGAGGGATAACAGGAGCAAATATAGTGTATGTGGTAAGTAAAGTGGGCATCCTGTGGTATGTCAAGGGCTGACATGACATTATACTTTTTATAAAGCTTTTCCATCCTGGAGCCACTCATAGCTTTGAAGTTTAGGCAGAGCAAAACAAAGTCAAGTATCACCAAGGTTCCTAGGGGACCTATGATCTTCATACTCCTAAGCTTGGCTGTGTACCGAGGGAGCAGTAAAGTTGCTGATCCACAAGGTCAGACTCTGAAGTATGAGGACCGAAATTCCAAAATATGTCAACGAAAAAGTGTGAAGTCTCCCAGGAGACCATGACTTCTTCTGGACAGCTGAGAACCCAACAAACAAAAATGAGTCTGACCATACCTCAAAAATGATCACTACAACCCCTTTTATCTCACTTTAATGAGGAAGTGGGGAGTCGCAAATAGAAGACGCACCACTGTCAGGTTTCCATAACCCCCCAAAAAGCACGCACATACAAAACACATCCACAGGAGTGGATTGAATGGAAATTTCAAGCTGTGGTTAGAATGGAGTGGAAGAATTACGCCTTGTGTTTAGCTTGCTAACTTCAAACTTTAGTGAATAAAGAGTTAAAGTTTAATAAAAAAGACTTTTGTGCAAAATTAACTGTTCACTAAAGCACAGTCACACATTTGTTTAACTGTAGAATTAAAACAGAGCTATATGTATTAAATGGAAAAAAAATGTTAAGCCTGCGAGAGATTTTCCCTAAGGCTCATTAAAACCTTAATTATTTTTAATATAAAAACAAGTTTAAACTGACATAGATGTGATAATTTAAGATAACATAATGACTAATACTTAATGTTCAGATAAATCTAGTTGTCATTTTTAATATTGCCTTAAAATATAGGAATTCAGATGTAATTTATTTTTGTCAGATTTTCCTTGGTTGGAGACTCTGTTCGAAATGCGTGTTCTAGGTTTGAATTCATTAACTGTTTAAAGGACACACTATAGTGCCAGGAAAACATACTCGTTTTCCTGGCACTATAGTGCCCTGAGGGTGCCCCCACCCTCAGGGTCCCACTCCCACCGGGCTCTAGGGAGAGGAAGGGGTTAAACTTACCTCTTTCTCCAGGGCCGGGCGGGGACTCTCCTCCTCTTCTCCTCCTCTGAATGCGCATGCGCGGCAAGCCCTCGCTGCGCTGGCGTCTTCTCACTGTGAAAATCACAGTGAGAAGCGCGGAAGCCCTCTAGCGGCTGTCAATGAGACAGCCACTAGAGGCTGGATTAACCCATAGATAAACATAGCAGTTTCTCTGAAACTGCTATGTTTATAGAAAAAAGGGTTAACCCTAGCTGGACCTGGCACCCAGACCACTTCATTAAGCTGAAGTGGTCTGGGTGCCTATAGTGGTCCTTTAAATTGTGCTGCAAAAAAACTCGACGGTGATTAAGGAAATTCAGGCTTGCTGTAATAATATATTTTGTTGGATACATAGTGATCGTTTTTAGAGGGCGTATTACATGTGGTTTGTTTCTCCAACAAGACAACGACCTAGAAGCCATATCATCTGAACTGCAGCTAAATATCCTGAATTTTATTTCCGTGTAAAATGTCAAGTTGCCTAATAGGACATGGTTACCTGAAATTTGAAGAGCCTATAATACAGCTGTGTATGCTTGAATATTCAAAGGCCAAGTACAAGTGCAAACTACTCGATTACAAACATAACCTCTCTCCATGTGCAGTATGGATCCATTACTCCTTCATATTTTATAGAACAAGATTTGACCTTGTTAAAACAAATTCACTATAGGGTTTGTAAAATACAGTGTATGAATGTAAAGATTCTTAGTTTTGCCCTCAAGGTAGCTTTTATCTAAAATGATGGGGTTCCTTGTGGGTGGTCCCAAGATCTTCTGACTTAGTGATGTCATGGGACTGATTTCTTAAATACAGATTAAGGAACAGCACACACACAAAAACAAGTTTTAAATTTTACAAGGCTTCTTAAAATCACCTATCTCAGCAAACAAAGGAATTCCTTTACACCACGTGGCAACTTTGTGTTATGCCAACCACTACTTCACAGAACCCCAATATTGATGGGTCCTACACTCATTTTAACACGGGAGATTAACATGCTAACTGCAATATTTACTGCTTAAACTGATTCCAGAGACGCTATACAATTCATGCTTTCCTTTGGTCACCTCTAAAGGGGCACCTATAGTGGATGGGTGAGTTGCTCAGCCCACTTGTCTTCTTAGGCAGCGTAACCTACAGTCTGGAAAATTTTAAGAATAACTGAATTTGATGGAGATGATAGATGAAATAAGTACATGTGACTTGATTTATTGATCATTCAATTCTCAGAGTGTACTTACCCGTTCTGCTTACTAACGATACTTACCTGATCCGCGTACCGGCAGGGGTCCTCTGATTGAGCTGCCATGTGCGGATCAAAAACACCTGGTGGGCCGCGTTCTCCGAACAGTCTGATCAGGTGCTCGGCCCGTACAGCATTGGGAACGCTGCTCACATCGCAAGCACATTCCTAAAGCGTAAATGGAAGCCTAACCTTGTGGTCGGTTCCCATTGGCCCACTTCATTCTGGCGCCCCCATTCATGCACGTTTTGGGTGCAGGCATGACGTGGACCAATCAAATTAAAAACAAAGTATTTAAACTTATCAGGCCCTAGATACTGTGCCCTATTGTGGTTTCTGTTCCAAGTACTCTTTAGTGCGCTCCTTGATTCTGAGTTTCTATTTAACCCTTGCCTGTCTTGTTTGCCCTTCTGATTATTACAGTGTACCTGACGCTGGCTAGTTCTAGTTTTCGTTGTCTCTCCGTTACCCTGACCTCGGCTCGTATTTCGACTACGCGTTTCTTTAACATTAGGGCCCGTTAACATGTTTTTATTTCATTAGTCTGTTCCTTGCTATTCTAAACTCTGCGTGTTAGGGTTATACTCCGTGACATAGAGGTGCATGTCGTCCATTGGCTTACATCTATCATTAAATTGTGCATTGCTGAATTTTGGATCATCAGACAGGACCCATGTGAATACTGGTAGATCTGACCTGTCCCATGTTTCCAGGTTCATGTTCTCAACTTTTATATATTTTTATTTTGGTTTATTTTATTATTAATAAATATAATATATTAAACCAAAATTGTGACATTTGGCCAAAAAATAGCTAGTATGGAAAAATTCTCCAAACTGGCTGTATTTGAGCATGCCTTTAGTAATTTAATTTCCAATTTATTGCAATTGACTGTTTTTAATAAATAAAGTCCAGGAGTTTGAAACAACACTATAATTACAGGCTGTTCTCACTTGCCGACTGGGTTCCTTTCTTACAACCGGTAGTAAAATGAATTGGTCTGTAAGTGAGGATACGCTACGTTCACTAGCACAGTGAATCACTGAAATCTATGTTCGAGGAAAAATTCCCCGAACGCAGACCAGCTCTCTAACGTGGGGAATCTGTTGAATCCCCACGCTAGAGAGCTTGTTGTAAATCGTAACATGGTTTTAGGATTTCATTTTTGGGAATTGTGAAGTCCCTTCTAGCTGGTTTGAGTATGGCGGAAGTATGGAGAGCATGCGACAAGGTATAACACAAACGGTGACATTGTAGCAGTTTCCTTTTGTAGTATGTGAGGAACTGCACCCACTCCCATCAGTCTGAGCCAGGGTGCCAGCTGTTTCCGTCCTTTCTCTAAAATGAGAGCAGAGTTTAAGCAGAAATCCCACGGGACAAAGTTCTGTTTTATAGAGAGAGAGAGAGGAATTTCTCATCTTTAAAGACTTTAAACAGTGTTTTCCAACCACGCCAATCTGCTCCATCTCAGAGGGGCGAAATTCAGCAGAAGTGATGTACAGCACCCGATTAAAATTTTCTGCTTTGGCTCAGCCTTTGGTTTTGCAATGTAGTGATATACTGTCTGCTAAGCAACATTTTATTGTACAATAAATTAAAGCCACTCTCGAGCGATGCGCGATTTGCTGCCAGTTCTGCTGAAAGGCTGGTGGTTGAGCGTTCAGTCTTGTGTTTTTGATTCTGTGTTTGTCGTTACTGGTTATTAGTGATTCGATTAATAGCTACAGTTACATTTTGTGCATCTGCATAACAAAAATTTATTTAATATGCCACAATATTTTGTGGGTTTTTATTTATTTATTTCGGTATATGAAACAACAAGTCTGATTTGTGAAATGCTATCCTCGCTAAAGGTTTTAGCATTGCGTTATTCTCCTCTATGGCACACGTTTTTAAATTGCGCACTGAATAATACATATCTGTCTTGTTTAATGCCCGCAGGATGTTTGGAATGTTACCCTAAAAACACAATTAAACGCTGTCACACAGTGATCACTGCGCTGCAGTCTCGATGAAAAAGGCCTCTTGGAGCCGATGATAAACTGTAATTAAAGAAAATCCACTGGCAGTTATTTTGCTAAAAACATCTTACAGGAAGTAACCTCCAGAAATGAAATAATCTATAATCGCCATGCTATAATATATACAATTAACTGTGCGACAATAATACATATATCATTTAACCTCCTTACAAAGAACAGTCATTTAACCCGCTTCCTGTCACGGAGATGGGGAGGTAACTCCGTGTTTAGTGTCCTAACTGACTGTAGTATATTTACAAACGTTTGTAGCCATACCCAGTCTCCACTCATTCAAAAAATCATTGTAAATTCACTTCTTCAAGAAAGCATATCAATTAAACTGTTAGCAGGTTTATATCCCCACACCCTGACTCCTCTCCTGCAACTGCCAAAAATAACCTACTAAGCCCTCAGTGAATACTTTTCTAACAACCTACTTTGTATCCCTACTTTTACCCTTTGTGTTGCTATACCCCACTCCCTCTAGAATGTAAGCTCATTAAGCAGGGCCCTAGACCTCTCTGTTCCTGTACGTCCAGTTGTCTGGTTACAATTACATGTCTGTTAGTCCACCCATTGTACAGCGCTACGGAATGTGATGGCGCTATATAAATAATAATAATATTGACTGTTTTTAGCAGTCAGCTCAGCCTTTCATCCTACCACTGTCAATAAGAACATCATGATCGTAAATTAGCAAAAAACTAAATGTTTCATTCCAGGGTAAATATTTATTTAATATTTTTTTTTTGTAAATTTGACAAAGGGTAATGTCAAGCTATAAAATATTTCCATTCAACAAAATTATATATCCAAGTTTCCATGGTAACACTTGTTAGCAGTTCCTTCTGTGTCTGGGAATGGGTACCATGAATCATAATGTTTACAGGGGCACCATAAACAGAGACTTGGCATCCGGGGCGGTGAAATCTGTTGGAACCCCCAAGTGTAGAATGTTCGGTGCATCCCTCCCACCCCCATAGTGTGTATCTGTCCCCTGTTACTCCTTGAGTCTCTAGTTCACCTTTTACCCCTTGTGTGTCTTATCCCCCTCTTACCTCTTGCATCTCAAATTCCCTTCTTACCCCTTGTCTCTAATTCACTTTCCCTTGTGTGATTCTAATCCCCATCCTTACCTCTTGTATCTCCTAACTTCCTTACCCTCTTGTGAGTCTCCTAACCTCCTTTAAATGAACAACCAAAACTATATTAAACCAGAATACTGAAGTGTACTACCAGGCCTTGGAGATCAGGGAGACAGAGTAACGTAAACAAGTAGACAAGCCAACGGTCGAGGATAATCAGCTGGAGAATGGTCAAGATAGAAGCCTGGATCAGATAATGTTAATACAACTATAGAAAACACATTTTCAATCACAAAAGGTAAACCATGACAATATACAGAATAAGGGCCAAAATGAGCTTAAATAGCCATAGGAAAGCAGTGATTGGCTAGTTGCGGTCATGTGACGCTAGAGTGTGCGTGTGCAACATCTACTTGAGGACACACACATTTGTGTCGTTATTTGGGCTGGGGAAGGTGGAGCCATATAAGGGATCAGGGAAAACGTCATGATGAGATCACGACTGCAGAAGTGTCAGACGGAAGCAGCATTATGGGTAAGATGATGTGCCGTACAGGAGTGCTCTCGTACAGCTTTTTCTACTGCAGTTGTGTGTTATTAAAATTATTACTAGAAAAAATAAAATTGTGTTGGTCAGCCAGCTCAAGGCTGTAGTAGTTTTTGGTAATAAAATATTGTGTTACCAGCCTCAGATTGATACTTGATATTCGGGGGCTATGTATAACCGTTTATCCTATTTCCCTCCTTGTTGATTTCAGTTCTGATCCCTCTTGTCTTATTGAATGTACCTTCCTCCACTGGTCTATAATAACTCTCTAGAAATTTGCGAATAACCCAACATTTGCAGGTTCAGATACGGATAAGTCCTCAGACCCTTTCATTCTTCTGAGCTGAATGAATAAGTATGTGATCTCATGTGTCAAAATGCAGCAAGAATCTATAAAGAGCCTCCACCTTCTCGTTTCCAGTATTATTACCAAGAAATATTACATTCTTTCTTTCATCTTTTTTGATTCTTTGTGTGGGATGGGGGTGGGTGAAGGTCTTTAAAGCTGAAATTGCTGAATCTATCAGAAACAGAGAGGATAAGTTTGGGGTTGTAACTATATTTATTAACCAAGCTTGGCAGATTTTGGTGCCTTGCACTGAATGGTGAATTACTTACGATCTTGATCCTGGAAAGATACGGGCTTATTAGAAGACGACGTTATACCACTATTACTCCATTTTAATAATCGGCACAAAACATCTCAAAGTCCTAAGACTTTTTTTTTTTTTTTTTCAATTAATAATTTTTTATCAAATCCTGTATTAATAAAGATGCATCATTCCCACTCTGTGTACGTATTTGTTTGTCGTGCACTGTTATGTCCTGCTTTGTTACTGGTGGTGGTAACTCTTTCACTGCAGACATTTATGTTGCCACGGTGACCTGTCCTCCGGGTTGCAGGCAGTAGTTGGAGAAATTAGATTGAACATCCAATTAGTGACACTCTGTATTTGATTTTCTTTTTTTGCTTTTATTTTCGGGCAACTCAGGAGAGAGTGATCCTTGGAACAGCTGGTTGGTAAAATGAAGATCGCGTTTATTTTGTAAAATGGAGGACCAACGGTTGGATGTGGATAATTTTTACACAAATTTGGAAGATTAGTCAATGAAGAGAGACCTAAATGTTTAAAACTTTAAACATTAGTTGGATTGCGTACTTGGGTGGTTTTGTTGTTTTGATTTAGAAGTTTATTTGCTTTGTTTGTTTTCCATGAAGGACATGAAGTGCCCAGTTATTGGGACGGAGGAAAAGTGATTGAAATGTTGATAGTTTATTATTTATTGCTCTCTGGATGAGTTTCTTGCCCATCATGCAGGCTGTATCACTGCCATGTGCTAGCCATAGGGACCAGAGTCAGACGATTGGAGCATCCTGCCAGATTTGGGACTGCAGGGGGAGCTATGCAAAAAGATCTCCATGCAGTATTCCCAGGTTGACGTTTTTTGGAGCTATGTAATGTGCACAATCCTGAAACTTTTTGAGCTTCTACAAAGGAGTAATGGGACTTGGGTTAGAGGCTGACACTTGGTTTACATGCCTTAACGTTTCTCATTGTCAGTAGAGGAATGAAGTTCTGTTCTTTGCCAGGCTCAGTAGAAAGCTCTGTTTATCTCACAGGAGAGCAGCCTCGATCCCTGGGCTCTGTTCTGTAAATTGCTAATTCAGATTCTGCCTGTTCACCGATAATTGTAAATGGCTTTGGGAACTGTTGTCAGGTGCAGTGCCCAGGAGTCATAAGAACACAACAGCTGTTCCTATCAACCTTGCTGAGAAAAATCACAAATCAACCTTAATAGATGCTCAGGCAGAAGCTGACACTATTAAAGAGAACTTCACTTTTTACTTCTCTTCCACTCTAAGCAGCACTGGTGACGCCTAAGAAATAATGGAATTTCTATTTGTTTGTGTGTATATGGATTGACACCTTGTACTGCCTGAATACTGTAATCACAGCATACCAGGGTTAGAACATGCTATTGGCACAGCCAGAGCAATGCATGTTGGATAAAACATGCAGCATCATTCAATAAAATGCAGACATGTTAACTAAAGGGGTCTCGTCTCCTGACTGGGGAGAAATATAATTACAAGGTTTGGGATTAAACGGCATACAATGAGTTCCGACACACCTTTCACAAACTAATTAGCATGGCTGTGCCAATCGCCAGCGGCTCCCAGAGCTTGGCATCCAGAAGAACAACATCTGGCGAGGTCCTGATAAAATATAATGTTATGGTGGGAAGAGATGAGGTGCTTGATGTTGCTGGCATTTATAAATACTTTGTGATTTAAGTTGAGGAGAAAATATTGCAAATTAAATATTCACAGAAAGGAAATACTATGTCAAGATAATAATCTAACTTTGCCATAATCTAACTTTGTTCCTATACAAAATGTAGTTTAGCTCGTGTTCATCATCCATAGCACCCAAGTGTCCAGTTTAGGGGGGACTTTGGATGCCATATCTCCTTGTCTCTCTGTCCTATGGTAATGGCGCGAAACTTGAGTGCAATAAATGTGTGGGATTTTTATACAGTAAATGAGCCTAGCTTTATCAAGAATATTGATTTGTTCTTTGTAGTATAATGTGAAGTCCTAACCGTCTCAGATTTAGCTGTTCTGAAATGAGCCTCATGTCCCATAGTTTGTGTGCCTTTGTGTCCTTCATTTATACCCATGTGTCTTATGTTGCAGTGTTGGGAGGTAACCCATCCACATGTTTCTGTTGCCAGGTAGACGTTACGGGATTCCTTTTACTTCTTATTTTACACATTGGTGGTCCTAACTCTCGAGTTTGATTGGACAATGCCAATTTTGGGCTCCTGTCCCACCATCTAGGATTTCTCTCCATTGCCCCCTTGAAGTTCAGCATCCTTGTTTTATCATCTCTAGACTTATCACATCATGCTATGGAAATGCTATAGTAAATGCTTTGTATCTAGGATTTTGAATGTAGTCACCAAATATATTTCTTTTAATGCCTACTGTACACGTTTAGGGTCCATGATAACGTAAAATTATAGTATATAAAGGGGCATCTGGCAAGCACAGCCCTCATTCTCGAAATGTAACTTTGTTAAACAAAGAACTTTCTGCTCAGTACCGACTGTAAAGTGGCCAATATGTATAAATGGTGTTTGGATTAACTCGCATAAAATACATCACTGTAGAAAGCAATTGCTATTCTCCGAATTGGTTGCTCAGGGCAGCCTATTTAACCTGCTAATTATCTCCTTGATTGACTATATACATTCTGAGTTATTGTAGAGGTTTGACAGAAGGCTCATTGTACGAGCCGGCAGCACTATAAATGAGGGTGTAACACGTTCATTGAAATGCACAATTAAAGGACCACTAATGTATGCCGCAGATTAGTTCTATGACAACTATTAGGAACAAATTGTAGACCTGCCTGCTTCTCAGCTTGTTAATACATGGTTATAATTTGAAGGACGTTTGGGGCTGGTGGACATGGTATTCTTTTTATTAAATTATTCGAGGGGTTCATGGGACATCTTATGAGATGTACAGATGCACTACATTAGAGTTTGCTGCAAAAATCATCAGGTAATATTCTATAAAATGTAAATCTGCAGATCCTGCCAATAGTTTATAAAAGGTGAGTGAATGATTTTGGTGCAAAACATATTTTCGGAGTTTGATTTCCTCTGTCACAAGAATATGCCTCAAAAGGTCAGCCACAATTTGTGCGTTTTTTTTAAAGAATTTCTTATGAAAATTATTGTGCAGAAAAAGCACAGATTTGTCCCGGTAGCTGAAGGGACACAAATGTTGGGTACAGCCAGTTGCATGAAAATGCAAGAATAGTTTGCCAAGTACCCATTCCTTACCACATTGTGCTTAGCAAGTGTGCCATGGATTACAAATAATCACCCGTTCATTCTCTGTGCCTAACACGATGCAGCCTTGCTCTTTACCGCTTCATGTGCCAGGGAGCTCACTGTGCCCAGCAAGAGCTTAGCAGCAAGTAAGATACCTTGTGATGTGTTCATTTTATTATCCTTCACTGTTTGCAAGAAAAATAACTATCTAACATGTCTGCCCTTGAATTGTGGCATGGCATAAAGAATTAGACCTAATACCCAAGTGTGTTCAGCAAGTGTTCACCCCACCAACCACATCTACAAGTACCTAGAAACAATACTACCCATCTACCAGTGCCTAGCAACAATATTACCTATCTCATAGTGCCTATCAACAATACTACCCATCTACAATTCTCCAGAAACAATACTACCCATCTCACAGCGCCTAGCAACAATACTACTCATCTCTCAGTAAACCCAGAGCACGTACTGTTACTCATGTAGGGGTAAAACCAGAAGAGGACTGGAAACTTTGGGCCTGGGGGGGCAACTATAAAAAAAAATAATTGTCCATTATTTCCACAAAGAAAACAGATCTCTGTGTGAATGGTGTTACTCACATGGGACAGACCATATTCATAGATTTGCCAGACATCAGCTGCAGTGACTTCCGTCACAATAAACTGTGCAGTATGTCAGAACATTCCCACAGATTTTAGCCCAATTAAGAGACAAAGACTCTGCTCCCACTGACTTTATTGGCACCAACAACAAAACAACAACTGGCATGTATTGTCATGGTCATAGTCTCTCCACTGGTCTTGTGCAAACCGCTCTAGAAACCCAATAACTGCTCATTATAGTCCAGCAGTCCAGATCACTGTCTGCCAGGAAGTAGCCCAGTGACAAGTCCAGGTCGGCACTGGCCACCAGCCTGTGCACAACCCCTCACAGTGCCGGGCTAGCACAGAACCTGACCAAACTTGCCTGTCACCAATAGACACACCAACGCATTTCCTGCTGGTTAAATATTCAGACCAGTGGTTTGAGGCTGCAACCCTCTAGCCAACCTTTCCATGCCAGTGCCCCTTTCCAGCTCTCCCATGTGTAAACCCCACATTTGTAAAATAACTGCATTGTGCTAGATCAGGAAAGTGATAGACACGTACTTTTGGACAATATACAGTTTGTGTGTCACTAAATGAGTATTCCTGTATGTCGGCAGCGGAATGGATGGAAATCGCTGGGTTTCGAGGAATAGTCGTTTAGTAATGGGGAGAGAGGGCAGCACTGCCTTGTACCATGCTAAACGTGAAGTCAGGACGGGAACAGTGGGTCAGGTTTATAATAGTCTACACACGTTAATTAGAGGCAAGAGAAAACCATATTGTTAAACTTCTCATACATAACTCCATGAACCCGATTGAAAGCCTTTTTGGCATCAAAAGAAAGAAGCAGACAGGAGCAGTTTGTGATTCTAGCATAATGAACAAAGTGGATACATTTACGGTGTTTTATGATGCCTGTATGGATGAAAGCCAACTTAGTCGGCGTATAGTAAAGAGGGAAGTAAATGTATAACTGCCTGAATGGATCTGGTATAGAGTTTAGGTTGGATGTTACGGAGATGTTCTGATGGTTTGACAGACTGTGGGATTTTTCCTACACTCTGGAATGGCAATGTGTCTATGGAGAAATTCTTGTGTAGCCATGTTCTCCAGTATGCCTGGGTTAAACTGAGATCTGAGACTGGGAACAGGGTTAAAAAAGGTTTCTAAAAAGTGACCAAGCGGCCACCTGAGTCAGACTGTTTTTTGAGATTTTTTTTCTGTTTGTTTCAG
>OW240923.1:90134740-90235446 GCA_933207985.1 Pelobates cultripes | reverse complement strand
TTTTGAAATGGCATAAGATATATTTCCTCTATCCGTTTTATCCCCTCTACCCTTTGGATCCATTCTCAAACAGAAGGAGGATCCACCATTTTCCTTTTGACCGGAATTAGCTGATTGGCTGCCATAAATAGTTGTGAGGTCAGATATCCTTCTATTTTTTTGGTGGCTAGGCGGTGGTAGTAGGAAGATCAGATACTCTGGTGAGAATGGAATCTGTGTGTTTGATATGATCATTATTGGAGTTTATCCAAAATTTTCTTATAGTGGGGCAGAGCCACCAGACGTGCTGGATTAGCCTCTGGTTGCTGGTATCTGAAAATCTGCTTCCACTGGTCCGCAGATATGTTGACCTGCAGTTCGTTTGTCCACTTAGGGGGAACTGGAGATTTTATTTTTTGGACTAGCTTGTACATGGTTGAGAGCAGTTTGCATTTCAGTGGGTGTGAAAGGCATAGCTGCTCGTAGATTGTAAGCTCTCTATCACCGGCTGGCAGAAGCTGCTGGCGTCTCATAAAGTGTATTAGTTGTCCGTAATGCAGTTGTTGTGTACGTGTGGGGTTTTGTGTAGGAATGAGGTCTTGCAATGGTATGATTTGTTTGCCCTGAGACATACCCTTTAATGTGAGGTGGTTTTTATCATGGTAACATTCACAAGCTTGTCCTGAAATTCCTACTTGGAATAGAGGGTTGTGTGTGAGTAGGTAAGGAATTAAGTATTAACTGATTAAATTAATACATGGAGAGGTGGGTAGAATGTGCGGAGTATCCTGTTCCTACTCTTTTTTATATAAATACGTAAAAATAATACTTGCATAGCTTGTTGGAAATAATTTATCCACCAAACCGGAATTGTTTAGATAAAATTTGTACGCCGATGCATGGAAAAATTCCCTGTTTTTCCAACAAACTATAAATTGGATATGCCATGTTTAATTATGTTTATATTTTGCAGCTCACTGTATGGGTCATTTCCTGCTATTTTGGGTTTATGAATATTCCATGCACAATATTAACCTGAATTGAACAGACACATGAAACAGCGTTCGACAACACAAACAAAATTTACATTTCTGCAAAAAAATACTTTCCCTCCCTGCCAAAGCCTATTTTGTATTTTTCTGAATGCCTTACTCTGTTAAATGTGGTCTGCTACCAGTAAAGATTTATATATAATTTTATTTAGAGAGGATTAAAATGTTGTAGGTCATAGAATAGCACATTGTGGTTAAAGCAGAGTATTTGTTATTTTATAAATGAATATTCCATTTCTTTGTCCAGGTTATGCAGTGTATACTCTAGACTGCTATTGCCATGACTACTCGATGTCACTTTTCCTTGGAGAGCAGGGTGATGCTTTAAGATTTTCTAGAGAATTTTCATGCTGTGATACCTTGTCTGGGGACTGACAGCCAGACGTGCATTTAGAAGAGCTTTCTGGTTGTAGGTGAGAATTTGCGTAAATTGAATGAAGCAACTTCAAAGTCCTACTGAAGAGATTTTACATAGCTTAGTGACATGAGGTGACAGACCTAGCCAGAGGAAGTCAGCAGAAGGCCACCGGTTGTAACGAGAACAAAGACTGACTATCTGATAGTTTGTCTAAGACTCAAAACATTGGTTAATCCGTGTTGTTGAATTAAAAAGTGACAAAACATTTAATTCCAACACGTCATACAAATGATGATGCTAATGGAGTGATGGTGTAGTTATATATTAGGGACTTGCGCTGTAAGAATGAAGCTGTTCTAGTAAGGTTAAGTAACCGATACGTAACTATACAGATTCATAATATAACTCCATATTCTCAGCCTATCACTGGCAGCCAGAGTTAGACATCTGATGTGATTTCCATTTCTGCTTTCACTGAGCCACAACAGAAGGGGCCACGCTGTAGGAGCTGAGAGCCCTGTTTTTTGGCAAACTGCTCGTACTTGAGGCTGTGCCCACTTTTTCATAGAAAAAAAGGACAACTTTTTTTATGATTGGGGATCTATTATTTCCCTTAGAGCATCAGCTGACCGATCTAGCCAATCAGCGTCGCGGTACTCCGCGCTTCCAATTTCAGAATACGGATGCCGCTGGGTGAAACGGAGATCTGGAGCTAGAGGCAACCTTTAGGATTAAACCGTCTGAGAACTGTTTAACTCCTTCAGGTAAGAAAGAGCCCTTGGACCTCTTGGTACCATAACAACTTAATTATTGATTAAGTTGTTATGGTGTCCAGAGTGTTCCTTTAAATTTAGTGTAAAATATGAACAAGGCATCTCCAGATTGTGTGAAATAATCTGCCCACTTACAGTGAGAATCTGCTCATTCCATCTGAGATCCTGAAATTTTTCCTATTTTTCTTCAAGTTCTGAGAATTGGTCACTTCACCAATAGACGCAGCTCGTTCCCTTTTCATTAAGAAGCGTGAAACCCAGGAGGTTATTCACTAAAGTGAGAGCTATGTAGACGTGAAAAATGGAACTGCAAGTCTGTGTGTGCCTCTACCTAAGGGTAAAGCATTGCTAGCCCTTACTCCCCACCTCCCTGTCTCCACTCCCATCCTGGACTGGTCTGAATTACAGAACAAAAATATCAGCTCAAGCTCTCAACCACAGGGCCATTCGCTGCACCTATAGTTCCTACCCTCCATCACCGAGAGACAGCCCATCTGCAGCTAGTGCCAACATGTCCATTCTCAGAGCAAATATGTGGAAAATCTGAGAGCTCTCTGCAGTACCCTTGTGGGGGCCGTTCACACACTCCACCTTGCTCTGTTAACCAGCGACTGACAAAGGCATCATTTAAGCAGCCATTCTGCTCGACTCCCATCTCCCTCTTGTGTAATTGTAACGTATTATATATGTGTCCATTAGACGCCCAGCATAGCCATTAGTGGATATATTCCCCCCCGTAAGTGAATCATTGCATTGCACAAACCCCACTGTTCTCACGACTTAAAAACATAATTAACGCAAATTCTCTGAACAAAAAACGGAAATTCCTTTTACTCTGAAAAATTCAGAGCAAAAATACATTATTTTTAATTCATTCTCTAGTGATTTCCGGACGTTGCCTGGCTTTCAGAATCTTGGATTTATTATCTGCCTCTCAACGCCTCGCCTGTGGGAGAGAAGGAGTTAATAAACTTTTTCCCACTTGGGTGATGCTTTTAAGAGTCTTTTATGAGAACTTTCCTTTCCGGGTATTAAATATTTATATCACAACTTAATGAGTCAGCGCTGAAAACTTCAAAACACTTTTTCCCTCTATTCAATGCTGCCCTGCTCTGGAGAACGCAGCTCAGATCTTGGCATCCTGGCAGTTTGACACTTGGCACTGTGCGATGAACAACTGGCATCAGATCCCCCCCCCCTCCCTCCCAAAAGAACCCCAAGAACAATACAATAAAAAATACAAAAGTGTATTTGAAGTCAGGAAAAAGTCAAGAGATTGTACTTTAATGCTACTTGGACTTTGGGGCATAAGGGGTTAAATCATGTAATTGGTTTAACCCCTTATGACCTATCCTATTTTTCCCATGTCTGGAGTAAAACTAGCACTAGTTCCAGCATGCAGAGCGAATCATTTTAGATGTTCTTCTCTCTTCCCCTGTGCAGTTTAGAGCAGGTGTTTTGCAGGATGCACACAGGACAACAATCACTGCCGAGCTGGGCCGGCTGGGAGCTAAGGAGTGAGTGGTGGGCTGCACACAGACACTTTGTTTAAAGGCTGCTAATGGTGTTATGTCAGGCATGTGAGCCAGTCACTGAGGAATGTGTTTTTTTAGTCTAAACTGGGCAAGACATCACATGGTCCTATTATTCGGCAGGGATTGCTGCAAGATCCTGGATGAGCACTGAAATACAGCTAAAGAGAAATGATCACAAATTGTCTTTTATTGTTTAAAACGGACCACTGCTGTGTCAGTATGTGTGTATTAACCCTCCCCCTTCTTTTTAGATGGAGAAATCTGAAACTGGGCCTGCAGTTTGTTCCTCTAAAGATTCATATAAAAACCTACTCCCAGCACTCTCAGGCAGTAGGGGTAAGGGAAAAGCCTGGATGCATACCCAAAAACCTCCACCGTTGCCCCCCCAATAACACACGTGGCACATTCTTATAGTGGATAAGGGCAACGGCCACAGCTTTATTAATGTAACCCATTTTTTTTAACAATATCCAAACACTCTGTCAGCTGGTGGGCGGTTACCCATTCAAGAAACGATGCAAACATTTCAAAGTACGAACACAAAACAGCGCAACTCAAAGGCAAACACATATCAAAGAAGAACAACCCCTGAAAGTGACAACCCAACAAGTGGAAGCAGTCCGGGTGAACTGGAAACAATCGAAAGGCGAACTGTCTGATTTTGCCAGCTGTGCACTAGTCCCCGCCTCGCGCACCAACTCCAGTGCTTGATCAAAGGAGGCCTACTGAACCCGAGACACCTTATCTATATGGTCGTTCACCGATCCGCCTGACTGATAGGACAGGTGGTGAATGAGACGAAGAAATGCCCCAGGGTCCTTCTTGGGCACCAGCCCCAGTGGGGAAACCCATAAGTTGGGGAAAGGCAACAAATCAGAAGAACCTCCTTACAAAGTTTTTTTATTTTTTTTTCTCCAGGATGGCTTCCTTCCCCATCACAGAACGCAAATTACCAGAAAATAATGGTGAATCCAAATGGACAAACTGTATCCAAAACTCCCAGAAAAACCCGTCTAACAAAACCAGCGCTTCCCGACGCTTAGGATGCTGGTCAAGCCACGGCCGCATCCTTTCCACGTTCACCGGCGTCCTCCGTTCTAGGTACTTCCTCTCTGGGGAACCTATATCCCTTCTTACCCTTCTTAAAGCACCATAACGCGTGGTGATGCTGGAACCTGCAGGATCCATACCACATTTTTTCGCTGCCTAGCCAACACACTGGCTTGTGCGCCGGCTGCTCCTGGAAAGGGGGGCGGCTTTTAGGGGGTTATTAACAGCAGCTATAGTCTTGGACCCCAAAGTCCAAGCTTGGGCTCACCGCCAATTTTTGACAGTACTTAAACCAGCACTGGCCCCCATATATTTTATACGCCCCCCAAATCAGGTCTTAGTACCCGAACCACGCCGGCTCCTTCTCCAGGAAATGCCCCGCCAAAATGCTGGTGAAAATAGCAAATCCCTGAATCCAGTTCCCAAATGTCTGCGGCAGCTGCTTACCTCTATCTCCATTTGAAATGTCCCCGTGCTGCGGCCTATCCACTGACTCCCTATCCGGGGGTTGAGAGAGCGTGACTCTGAACGTGGACAGGAAGAACGACAGAGGCCTGGGAAGAGCCTATGCATCACTGCCCTGAGCAGCCTAACCACCTCCCCTTCCTCATGACACCTGGGATTCCTACCCGGAGTACCCTCTGTGCCCCCAGCCAGCGCTTCCCAGGCACTGGCGCAATACTCAGGGTTGGCTGCTAAATGATCCAGCACAGGAACTGCTGCTAAGTCCTCCTTCGTTCCGGAACTCGAGCTGTCCGACCTTGGGGTGGTACCTAGGCATTCACAGCTGGCCACTAGGCACGACTGCGATCTGTTCCTGGTATTCTTCTGCCCGACCGTTACCGAAACCAGCGTGAAACGCAAAGTCTCAGACTGGTGTCAATGACGGGTGCGCAATGACGTCCCTGTCCGACGCATGCCGTATCCCATGCATGATGCCCGCACTTCCTGTTGGGCTGTAAGAGAAGCGTGTGAACTGTACGATCTCCTGGCCGGACCTCCGCCATTACTCCTGAAGCCATCTTGGGCCTGCACCTCACCTGCTCCACTGGATCGCCTCCTCTGTGTCCCAGGTACCGATGGCCGCTGCATGTTCGTGGCCGATCGCCATCCCGACACGATGGAGGCCTCGACCGTCTGGCCCTCCGTCCGTCTGATGCCTCTCTCCGATCAGCCATTCCAACCTCCGCCGGGCTAGAAATGGCCCGCACTCCCAACATCAAAGCCTCCAGCGCAATCTGCCCATAGGACTCCTGATAAGCCAACAGGAGTTTTTGCAGATCTGCCTCTGCTGCATTCTGGGCAGCCATACTTATGGGAGAAGGTAAATCTGCTCTTGGGATTTTAACCTAGGGTAAAAAAAAGTAACTCTCTCTTGTTTAATTCACAGGGGGACAGTCAGGGTCCCTCAACTGATCCTCCACAAAACCCCTCAATTTGTAACGTTTGTTTCCATCTTTTTAACCCATCTCCGTTGTCCAGGGGGAAACTTTATTATTATTATTTTTTAATTTTTTTTTATAATTCTTTATTTTAAATTCTGTATTTTTGGTGTGCCGTTGCATCACAAATTACTATCATGAAAGACATTAAACATTAAATGCAGTTGTTGGAAAAGAGTACAGGTACAAGTTAGTAAGCGACATATGATCCTCAATGGTTAAGAACCTGTTGCCTGTAGGCATCTTCGTTGGCATTCATGAATGTCTTCGTTCTGTCGACACCACCATTATTCTGTTAAACAAGAACATAATACGTTATGTTAACATTGACCAGTGAAGAGCGTACTTTCAAGCCTATTCACCGTTTAACCACTTATGGAGCAATGTAGTTGCATTTGCATATGTGGTTTAATGACACTTTCACCAGCATCTCAGATGGCTATTTCACTTTCCATAGGCCTCTCTTTTATCAGAGACTAGATGACAAGAGACCAGGTGCGATGAATTTCACTGAAGAGATGGTAATTGGTGTAGCTAGATTTATTTTCCTTTACAGCTATGCCAATGCTTCAGACTTATTATTTTTTGTTTCAAAGGTAATTCTATCTAACAGTAATTCTGGTGTCTATAGCTTGTCTCTGCAGGCTTTTCAGCATAAACACTGCCTTTTCATAGAGTTCTGGTGTTTACATTGCTGCATAGTAACACCTCTAGTTACAGTCACTCAGACGGCCACTAAAGGGCTTCCTATCTCCGTACTGTAAAGTGTGCACCACTGATGTTAAGTGTCACCACGCTCTGCATGGAGGCGCTGAACTTCCACATAGAGATTTTTCCAGCCTCATACGGACTAACAAGAGTATTATCTGTATTATCTGTTTGCTGACTTTACTTTCTTAATTTTCAGAAGTAAAATTTTTTTCAAAGTAACAAATTGACCATTAATGCATTTGCTGTTCGCCTCCGCTCAGAAACCTGCAAAAATGTATTTATTCAATTCAACAATAGCGTCCAATTAATTCAAATGCTGTTTTTTCACTAATTCAAAGGGTCACCTTCTGTGCTTTATACAAAAATATAACCTCAACAGGTTTTTATTGCTAACACTAATAGTGGCTTGCGGAAAAAAACATCTCCTAATTGACTCTATAAATTATGCATCAGACTTTCTATTTTGCTCATCCTCACAAATATCCAACCACATTTTAATTGAGCCCATGCAAAGAGCTCAGCTTGATTTACCTTCTGGTCATTTAAATAACGTCGACCACAGAAATACCATTAACTCACAAATCCAATGTAGATTTACGCTCGCTAGCCTGGCCACTGCACTATGGCTTTAATTTAGCTCAAAAGTTAAATGAAAATAACAGCGTACAGCGCCTGTAATGTAATATGGTCACATTCCTTGTCCGAAGGATATAATGAAACCGTCCTGTATCCACTGGAGAAGTTGTTATAAATAAGGTACGCAATGCGACGTGATATTGGTTATTTATGGACCTCAGGAACATTTCCTTCCTGCTGGGATAGTCAACTAGCCCGATTTTAACCGTCTAAATCTGAATGGTATTACAGGGAGATTGGACATATACTGTGATGTCTCGAGGCTGGCTGTGAATCATGGGAGTTGTCGTTTTTAAACACGTTATGTTTTCGCTGGGTCCCAGTAGATGATAAAACTTTCTATACCTGAACCAGTAGGCAGGATATTTTACATTAATGCAAAAAGAAAGAATGAGAACTCTGAGAATGGCCAAAAGCTTAGAGAGACTCAGGAACTTGCCCTTCGGTACATCCCCGCTCATGTCCCAAAATAGTTTTTGCTCACTTGTGCCATTACAGAGATAACATATCTAAAGCATATCAGACTGGTCCCCCATGTACGGGTAGTCCAGATCCGAAATGCCAGCAAGTTCCCTCTGCACGAGAGGATCGTTTCGGCCTTTTTTGGGGCCTCGTCAGTGAGCATGGGGTCTACGTCTGGATTATCCTTTTAACTTGGGGTGAGCCAAGTTAATGCAGTAAAGCAAAAAGAGAGAATATGAGAACTTTACATTATAACTTTTACAATATTATTGCTTGAATGTCAAGTTAGTTGTATTAGACTGGGAATGTATCTCCTCCCTATAATCCCAGCTAACCTCCTCCATTATCCAAGGTGATTGCTGATTAAACATATGAAAACATTCTCGGTGAACACTGCAGAATGTTTTCAGACAATAGCAAAACATACCGGCGCCTGTGGGGCGGAAAATTAGAAGTGTGCTTTAAACATCCCAAAATAAGAATTCCTGCCCTATTAAATTCATAACGCATTGTAAAGGTGGACTCTAGCTAGGTGCCGTTTGATGGACCAATTCACTGGGGAGCTGAAACTTTCACCCAAACAGTGTTTATATTGTGCGTTCTGAGAATCCAACACATACACTATTGTAACAGAATATATACAATAAAATTACTTTATTCAGTTTGCTGTAATACGGCATCATAAGAACCTATGTTGTGTATGCAAATAAATATTCTGAACTTATCCAGTATTCCTGATTTCAAACCTCATATTTCTGTTATTCAAGATAGTCTTAGATCACATCACAAGTTTTATTTAATCCACTTACCATTGCAACCTTTAGTGCTTCCACTGGAAGGCTATTCCAGGTATCTACTACCCTTTCTATATTGTAGTTAGCCTTACTGCTGCCATGGAAGGCTATTCCAGGTATCTACTACTCATTCTATATCACTGCTAACCTTTACTGCTTTCACTGGAAGGCTATTCCAGGTATCTGCTACCCTTTCTATATTGCTGTTAGCCTTCACCACTCCACTGGAATGTTATTCCAGGTATCTACTACCCTTTCTAGATCACTATTCGCCTTTACCACTCCACTGGAAGGCTATTCCAGGTATCTACTACCATTCCATCTTATTTCCTTGCAATATGTCACCATTCTGACATATTCTAGCTCTGAGCTACGATTATCCTAATTTTGTTTATTTCAATGTGCTCTGTGCTCCCGCTATTCTCCTTGCACTATGGTGCAATCTGAGTATGCTTCGAAATCCCAATAACAAGCACAGAGCCTTTAGATTGGGGTCCAAGTGACTACTGAACCTGCTTTCTTCCCTAACCCTCAGCACACAGGGGGCTGCCGTCTTGACCTGATACGTATGTTCATTATTCAACCTTTAGGATGGTTAGAATTCTGCAGAGGATTGCAAATATTGCGGCCAACAAAATAAAGTTGGTAAAATTCAGCTATTATGACAGGAAAACTTATTTTTCTTGTTTGCTCTCTTCAGTTCTCAGCTTAATTAATCTCTGTTGGTTGAGTTGATAACTCGCCATTAATAATAGTTAGAAAATAAAAAAAATTTCTCCAAATTAATATAATTGCTATTTGCCATGTTAAACAGGTGAGGAGGCCCCTAATCTAACAAGCTTACAATCAAAAATCTATCTTTCTGTATCTCTTATCTTATTTGCCATTTTATTGGTGTATCGTTTTAAAATGACAAAGAATTTTGTTAGGATTCTGTTAAATGAGCGTGTGATGTTGCACTGGGATTATGCGGCTCCTTTATGTAAGACAGATTCTGCCTTCTCTGACTAGGAGGTAACTTTATTTAAAGGAAGGGCCGTTGTTTGGCGTTTTTTGATAGACTGGGTCACCGCATCAGTGCACAGAGATAAACAGAATTCTGGATGAGCACTATCAATCTTGCTGAAATAGACAGTTTAATCATAAATAACTTGTGGGTTTGGTTGGACGCCAAGAGAAAGGAACAAAAGATCAAAATATTGTAATCTTTTTATGGACTGAGATCTTTGACACTCTGAAAATGTTTCCAATGTTTCTATGTAACCGTGTTGTTCTGGTAAGCCTACACCGCAATAAATGTTACACATTATAGGGAAACTACTTTTTAAAAATAATAAATATATAAAAGTAATGTGAAAATTTATTGTTCCCCAGTACTCCCAACAAAATACCAGCTTAAAAGTTGTGAGGGTAGAGTGAATAAAAAATTAACAAAAAAAGATGTTCCATGTATTGTCTTTGAACATTTTCCAGGATATATACAGAGGAAAATCAGAGTCCCAGGAAAATAGAAAAGTTTCACCGGTAAATGATTTAGCAATGTTGGGATTCCAGATATCTTTGAAGAAACCAGATTTATTGTAATTTAAAGACACATTATTATTGCTGTGGAGCTCTGTTATACACTCAGACACATTACTGGGAGTATTATTGCTGTGGAGCTCTGTTATACATTCAGACACATCAATATGGAGCTCCTAGAAAACAGACATTAGGATAGGAAAGAGGGACAGAGGGGTTCGGGGCCTAAAATCGGGACTGTCCCTCCTGAATAGGCACACTTTGGTGGTACAGAACTGGATTTGGAAAACTGATTCTGATTCCATATTAATTCTGTAGTGTCCTTTCTGACTGTGTGAGCAACCCCCCTGTAATCCAACCTTCATTCAGCAGGGCTAATAGTGACACATGATCTAAAGCCATTTATTTCCCTATCCAGCATTGAACATAAGATTATAATTTCTGTATTGCATCAACGTCTTTCGCCTGCTGTAGAATCGGAGCAAGGTTTAGCTCCAGGCTGTCCAGCGTTAAAACTTTTTCATTCTTTCCATTGGAGACCAAGAGGTTTATTTGTTCTGACTGAGCCGAACCCTCCTTTTTTGGCCCAGTGAGAAGCTGCAGTAATCTCTTCCTCCGTTAATGTACAGAGCTGTGTACCAGATGCTTCATTAGGTGTGACGGGTGAAGTAACACAAAATAATATCACAAGGACACAAACTTTCCGTGGATGGAACGTGTGATACGATTTACGAACTATGTCATGTTTGAAAGGATCATCCATCTCGGATATTTTATTTTTCACAGTTCTTTCCTTATGTAATAAGTCGACGAAGGACTCATTCAGAAACAAAAAAGGCAAAGGGGACTCTGTATAAAAAGAATTTTAGGGGCAAAATTCTAAAAGTTGTGCAGTCACCATGGAAACAGAAGGAAAGTCTGTGTTGATAGCTCCAAATTTAGAACTTTGCCCAGAATTGCTTCTTATCTAGAACATCTATATTTAGCTATCTAGCATATAACAAGAATAAGTAGAATCCTCGCCTGTATTTTTCTATCCTGTCCGTCTTATATTATATTACGCTCTCTAATTATACATCTCGTTTTTGTTTTCTGCCTCTCTCTCCATCTGTGTCATTCCCAGTCTCTTCCACGCTCTCTTTTCTGCTCTATCCCTTTCTTATATTCTGTCTCTCTTTCTCTTTTTATTGCCCGTTTCTCACTCATTCTCTGTCATGTCCAGTACCAACCCTTTCTAACTGGGGAGAAACCTCTGCCTTTATCTAAAACTGAGATTATTTCGGTAAAGAAGGAAAAAATAAGAGAACAAACACATTTTCAGTTAAAGGACCACTATAGTCACCCAGACCACTTCAGCTCAGTGAAGTGGTCTGGGTGCCTGGCCCCCAGGTTTTAACCCTTAAAGGAACACTATAGTCACCTAAATTACTTTAGCTAAATAAAGCAGTTTTAGTGTATATATCATTCCCCTGCATTTTCACTGCTCAATTCACTGTCATTTAGGAGTTAAGTCACTTTGTTTCTGTTTATGCAGCCCTAGCCACACCTCCCCTGGCTATGATTGACAGAGCCTGCATGAAAAAAAAACAACTGGTTTCACTTTCAAACAGATGTAATTTACCTTAAATAATTGTATCTCATTCTCTAAATTGAACTTTAATCACATACAGGAGGCTCTTGCAGGGTCTAGCAAGCTATTAACATAGCAGGGGATAAGAAAATCTTAAACAGAACTTGCAATAAAGAAAGCCTAAATAGGGCTCTCTTTACAGGAAGTGTTTATGGAAGGCTGTGCAAGTCACATGCAGGGAGGTGTGACTAGGGTTCATAAACAAAGGGATTTAACACCTAAATGGCAGAGGATTGAGCAGTGAGGCTGCAGGGGCATGTTCTATACACCAAAACTGTTTCATTAAGCTAAAGTTGTTCAGGTGACTATAGTGTCCCTTTAAGAAAAACTGCTATGTTTACATTGCAAGGTTAATCCAACCTCTAGTGACTGTCTTCCTGACAGCCTCTACGGGCGCTTCTGCAACGCTGGATGTAAAATTCACATCCAGCGTGCAGAACGTCCATAGGAAAGCATTGAGAAATGCTTTCCTATGTATGGACTGTTTGAATGCGCGCGCGGATCTTGGTGTGCATGTGCATTCCGCTCCACTCGGGAGCCAACGTCGGAGTGAAAGGAGAGGTCACCAGCGCCAAGGGAGCCCGGCGCTGGATAATCGTAAGTAGTTGAAGGGTGGCCCTGAGGGTGGGGGGGGACCTAAGCGTTGTATAGTGTCAGGAAAACAAGTTTCTTTTCCTGACACTGTGATCCTTTAAACGTACCGAGCCCAGTCTATCTGATCACAAATATTCCGAATGGACATAGTTTGTGGATATGGATGTTGTGGTTATCTGCAAATTTAGATTAATTGGCTCTCCTGTGTGAACACAGATTATGCTATTATTTAGAGGCGATGATGGTCGTATACTGCAGTGAAAATGGACTAGAGGACATTGAATAATCCATGTTGTACAATATGTATATGTCTGTTTATAAATACATCAATATTCAAGTAATGATTGCTGTAAAAATACACACACGATATTTAGAATAAAAATACTGATGTTGTAGAATCTATTGGAAAATTCCTCTTTTGTCGGTCCCCTTTAGACAGCTTGTTCACTGGAAAATTACAGGAGAATATGAGATTTTTTTTATTGAATCACAGGGGAAGATGTAATTACATTGACTGTGCAAGTGGAGACCGTGAAATTGACATGTGTGGGAGCAATAAAGTGACGCAATACAGCATTAACAGCGTGTGATTTATATTAACTGCATGCTCGGTGAAGGGCCTATAAATCTTGACACACGGAAATGGCTGAGAGTGATGGTAATAATGTTGCAGCACTAGCCGGAGAGACATCTGTCACCCCGTTAGAGTTGACAATATTTGGAATAATATGAAGGTTTGGTTTAAAAAAATCTGAAAATTATTACCTGGAATGGCTAGAGATTTGCATTGCTGGTTATAAACCGATGTGCTGAGCTGTAGAGAATGTTGGAGCTTTATAAATTGTCAAAAAAAATATCTATTTGAAAACTGGAGGCTGTTGGGATAAACAGATTAAGGCTTTCTTTAAGAGGCTGGCAAAACCCATAGGCCAACCTCCCAATATTTAAAGGAAAATTTAAGGTGAAGATGTAGCGCACAATAAGGGCTTCTCTGTGCACATCTGTACTATTAGTGACTATTGCTAAGGGGAACTCCAGAAATGTAGTACAGAGTATGAAACACAATGCCTCTGTGCTAATTTGCATATCTACCTGGGAACTCTGGGATGGTTGTAGAAACATGATTTCTCAAGTTTAGAGAAGTTTCTAAGTTCCAACTTGAGATATGCCGGTGATGCACAACGGTAATTTTTCATTTTATACTGAGGGGAGTTTTCTTGTTTGGCCTCACCATAATCCTTTTGGCACCTATCATTCTTGAAACAGGTTTAACCTTTTACCCCCTAGAAGATATTGCTCCTTGACAGGTGGCTTAGGAACAAAAGTGTGCTCTCTTTACATTGTGTCCATGATTTTCTCTGACCTCCAAGGTAATGTCGGATATAAACCACAATGATTGGCATAGTTCTCAAATTGATACAGACAAGGAATATGCTGAAGGTTCTATCCTATTCTCAGATAATCTTTGCAGTAATGTCTGGCTGCACTGCCTGGGCCACGTAATAGTCTGTATAAATGTGTGGAAGACAGGATCAGACTATCAGAATCTGTTTCCCTCTTGTAAACGAACTCCCACGCACCTTGAGATAACTATTTTGGTGCTTTATATATGTACACTTTGGCTCACGGGACTAATTACTTCCTGTAGGTCATGGCTTAGTAAATAATCAAGAATGTCTCTATGGGATAAGACACCATCTACTGAGCGAAACCTCTCATTGTTCATGTAGTGTTTTATTCTGCATTTAAGAGAGCCGTCCCTTTGAGGACACACTTCTGGTCTAAAAACGTGTAGCTATTTTTGCATTGATCCAATATTCATATAATTGAATAAACCTATATTTTAGTTGTTATTAGGATTTCTAGACTTGAGCGTAAAACCAATGGGTTTATTTGATGAACCCCAAACTGTATTGAACATGAAATCCAAATCACAAAATTCAGACTTAAAGGGACACTCCAGTGCCAGGAAAACAATCTGTTTTCCTGGCACTGCAAGTCCCCTCTCCCTCCCACCCTCCATCTACGGTTGCTGAAAGGGTGAAAACCCCTTCAGTCATTTACCTGAAACCCTCGCCGATGTCCCTCAGCGGTGGTTTCTTCTTGCAGCAGCTCCTCCTCTTCCTTACGTCAGCCGGTGGCCGAGACTAATCCCGCCCGCCGGCTGAGGAGACCTAATGCGCATGCGTGGCAATGCCGCACACGCGCATTAGAGCTCTCCATAGGAAAGCATTGAAAAGGGCTTTCAATGCTTTCCTATGGGGAACTGAGCGACGCTAGAGGTCCTCACACAGCGTGAGGACGTCCAGTGACGCTATAGCACAGTTTTTCTGTGCTATGGACCAGGAAGTGCCCTCTAGGGGAGGACTTAACCCTTCAAGGTAATTATTGCAGTTTATAAAAAATTACTCTTGCAGGGTTAAGGGTGGTGGGAGTTGGAAACCCAGACCACTCCAATGGGCAGAAGTGGTCTGGGTGCCTGGAGTGTCCCTTTAACTGTAACTGAATCCAAATGGCAGAATATTCACATACTGGCTATATTTTTAATTTTACCACTTGGATTTCAATTTACAATGGCTTTGAATTTAGTGAATAAACACCAAAGTGTTTCTAATTACGACACACATTTCACCTGTTCTGTCTTTTGTTCCCTCTTGTGTAGAACCTCATGACATTTGGTCTGTTCAAACTGCAGTTAATGTGTCTAGAAATGAGATTGTGCTAATAAAATACTTGAAAGCTAAGTCTTGTTCTGAATCACATTGCATATATTTACATAAATTTTATGTTTGTACTAATATATTTTGGACTTGCTCTAAATTATTTACTGATAGGTTATGAAATGACATGATATTTCTGGTAGTCCCTCATGCCCCCAGCCCAAAAGGACCTTCTAGCTATTTGGAACGGTGGGGCGCTTTGATGATACGCCCCACTGGCAGGCTCAGGATTCCGTGAAGTAATAAATGGTTTAGTGAGGCTCTTTATTCAATCATCTTGATGGTAAACCAGGGCCACGTCTCATCATGTTATAGTCCTGTTGGGACATATGTTTTGCGTGTCCTGTGTGGGTATTCTGGCGCGATCCTTTAATGTCCACCCACCCAAAGCCTACGCCTGCCTGACTGTGTTTATTGCTCTATTTTAAATCATTTCTCCCTCCTCCATTTCTCAGAATCATAATCTATTAAATTTAGGGGGTCCATTTGCTTTCATTTCATCCCTTTAGCACGTCTTCCAAAAAAGAAATATTAAAGAGTCTCTTTTAGCCAAACAGAAGATGTTAAAATAAATTAAATTGTCAAATAAAAAAAACCTCAAACAGAGGCAGCTGCTGATGTGTGTTCTAGTGGAAGTGAGCATGTTATCGTCTTTCCTAAATCCTGCAAATACTTCAGCTGCTTCCAATTGAGAGACACTGCCTCTTTCCCAGAGTGAACCGTCGAAGCTGAAGGGCAGCCAAACGCCTGTTCTGCTCACTGGCCTTAATGTGCTCATCGCATTTGATCTGGACTCTCCGCACAATAAGTTCCAATATCTAACTCACTTTCCTCGCTCTGTATTATGGGTGCTTGGTCTGTACTTTTTCAGAATTGTGCGTTACAGACTTTATTTATTTTTCATCAAGTCTTTTGATGGCAAACAAATATAATTTTTAAGGGAACCGGAAAAAATGCTCACTGCAGTGTTCTAATGAAAAGGTCTGTTGTCCCTCTGACATGCCTGCAACAGAATGTGCTTAAATAATATCCTTATAGGAACACAAGCACCATAACCACAACCGCTAACTGTAGTGGTTTTGGTGCCAGGAGGGTTTTGTTGCCCAGCCATTGAAGGAGTAAAAAAAGTTTTACGTGGGCAGCAGGAGATGGGGGCGCTGCCACCAATAATCGACTGTCCCCCAACATCCCAAATAGGTGTCCCAATAACGCTGCAGGTAGTGGAGTTACACCTCCAGCAGCAAAGAGCTATATTTCTTTATATGCGGCATTACACAGCAAAACATTGCACGTACAGACTCCAGGCAGTAGCCCTGGTGCCTGCAGTAACCCTTTAATGTGGAATAATGCAGTTGGTATAAGCCATATTGATTGCATAGCATCAAATAAAGGAATTATTTTGAAACTAAGATATGTATAGACATACTACGTCGTAGTAGACAATTCACTAGAATAAAACGCATAGAAACAAATACACTGTGTATTTTTTTTAAATTTAAGATTTGAAAAACTTCTCTTGACCTTTCCCGATGCAGGTATATTTGTCATGTTAGCGGCTTTAGAAAGAAAGCCTACATTACCATAATAAAGCTCGGATTTCAGTCTCTCTGAAGGCTACCTGTCCTGCACGCCGCCTGCTTTGTAGATGGGAACTCGTATTGTTTGTGAAATGCAAGCGCTCATTCAGTTACCGGGTTTAATCTACGAGGTCAATCAAACACTACAATCTCAACTCTCTTCTCTCCCATATCTGCCATTCTTCATGGGGTTTTATTTCTGTAAGAATATCAATAGGACGTACCAGGGCGCACTGCGTTAAAAAGAACATCCTAGGGATTATTAAAACTTGTGCACTGAACAATGAAACAAATATTTACAATCTCATTTTTTTCTAAATTCAAATGCTTATTCGAATGTTGCTGTTTTGTACAAGAAAATAGAAATTGTCCTTTACAGGCAATGTGACCTCGAATCTTTATTTAAAGGTGTTTAGAAAAGGTGCTTTAAAAAAATCTATGGAAGTGAAGGACAAGCATAACGAACACCATTCATGGGATGCCGAACAGCCCTGTGCTCTTCTTCAAAGCTGCACATCATGGGGGGAACCAGGCAACCAACCAGTTAAAAACCTTGGATCAAAAGAGGGGCAGTGATAATGGGACAGATCTCTCTCAAAATGGGGCAGACCTACCTGGAAAATGAGCATTTCCCCCCCCACCCCCAAGAATATGGGGCGGGCTGAGCGTTATTGACGAAGGAAGTTTGCATATTAATGTAGACACGGGGTATCACTTCATTTACTATTCATGCGTGTCACTGACCATTTATTTGAATTCTAGATGCATTCTGATTGCTTATCATTTTCAGCCAATCAGAACACAGCCTTAACATCAGTTTTTCCAGCTAGGTTAATTTAACATCAATCTGGCCAGCTATGTCCCAGCCGCTGGTTTCATTAGGTGCTTTCTGTGTAACGAAGGACTTCTTACTGCAGTAGATTTATAGAGGGTTTTTTCTTTTTGTTTTTTTTTTATAGAGATGTTACAGACACACGTTTGAATGGCCCAGTCCATTATTCTATATAAAAGACATTTAAATGAGGACATTAGAAACTGTTTGAAAACACTAAACCTCTAGTAATCCTTCAATCCTCCCAGTGCTCCCTTTTGGAAATGATCCATTTCATCGTGTGGACCAACACGTAGGAAAGGTGACACAATATCGCAGCAATACAAGCAGGGTAGCATTTTTTGGGTGACATTTCTTTGAAAATGAAAGATGTGACAGAATATGATTGTCCTTGATACTCACTTTGTCTGTCTAATGAGTTCCCCTGAGACTGGATCCAATCTGCGGGGTTTGATAAAGTTGTTCTAGATTTGGTCAAAGAGTTGACAGGCTTGAAAGTTGCATCAAATCAAGGCTCCTGTTAATTAGATATTGTCATCCATTGTACCTTTGAAACAAGTGACCTGCATTGTCCATTTGTTTCATCCAATAATGAGCCTTGGTTCTTTCTAGCGCATGTTAACCCATAATGAATAATCAAATTACTGAAAGGCCTGTGAAGGTTATTCTGAGTTTGTTTCCATACGTTTTTAGCGAATGCTGACGATGTGATCCTGGAAAGGTTTTCAGATTCCGTAAATCCCTAATCAAATCTAGTTTTCTCCTCCCCCCTGCGCTGACATGTTGCAGCCAGAGCTTTAGAGTTCAGACCCTATATTTATGAAATACTTAATTTCTCTCCTCAAAGGTTCTGTATAGTGATAATTTCTAAAGAGGAACAATTGGCAGGAACATTCCAGTGTTTTCCATAGATGGCTCAATTTCTCATTTAAAAAAAAAAAAAAAAAAATATTTTTAGAACTTTGCCTCAGAATTGCTCTTTATACACAACTCCCACCATTTTGGCATCAAGGATTTGACCAAATCCACACTGGTAGCTTTAAGCCATGTATCACTCCTGTCCTGTAAAATGACTAATGCCAGACAGCAAGCCCAATTTTAATGCTGACATTTATTGAAAATCACATTTTAAGGATCGCATTCAGTCAGTTTATTACAGCTATGAGGCTGGTGAATTTGACGCACCCTTTGTGGTGGTTTGAGGCATGTCAGATTGTCGCTGCACACTGGATGCAAACCACTAACTTATATACAGTAACCTGATCGTACAATGCTGAGCAACAGCACTACATTGCCGCAGTGGGCAAAATACATTCAAAAGGCACGGACAAACCTCTCAATCAATTTCTCACATTGAACTCGGACGCATAAACTTTGCTCAACTAATGTACTGGGTTAGAAAATCCTAAACCGCACGAAAAATCTGTGCAAATCTTGTACCTTTTACAAAAGACTCTAAATCAGGAGTTTGGAACTAGCTGTTATAATGTAGAAGGTGAGACTGCTGGGGCTCTAAAACTCTTTGCTTGAGCTATCTATTATCTTTCTAATCGAAGTTATTTCTCACCATTGATCGTTGGAAACGAACATCATCGTAACTGGTCTTCTAAATAAATAGTTTGGCTTCCTATTGGATTAAAAAATATATTTTATAAGCTATATTAAGAATGAAATATATACATACATAATCTAAAGTAAACAAATATGAAGAAATGAAAGTCAATAATTATTTATTTTTCTTTTTGTGTGTATGTGAATAACCAGGTGTTTAATAATGTTACAAATGGCCAAGCTCCGATAGTACAATCTCTTCATTATTTGCGCATGGTTTTATTTATTCTAAAGGAATTGTTTGAATGTTTACCGTAGAAACCCAGAGAAAGCAGAGGTTGTGTTCTCCCACATAATGCGTGTGATGTATACGGCGTGTGCTATTGTTCCTCTCGCAGTCGCAGAAATAACAAGTTTCCAATGTACAGAGGCAGCACTTTGCTGCATTACTCGCCAAGACTCTATTCATTCAGCCTTATTAGCGGTGGGAGTAGATGGTGGGTCGAGGTGAGCTGAGCAGTAGATTGGGAGACTTGCTGAAGCTCCAAGGATGATACACAGACTCCTCACTCTTGCTTGTTTTACAGTTCAGATAAAATGGAATATGGGATCTAATTTTTTTTTTTTTTTTTTTTAATAGCGTTTGTATTGTGCAAAACCATTTGCGGTTAACTTTATTATATATATTCTATCTTTTTTTTTTTTTTTGCTGGCTTGTGGTGTTTTTCATTGCCCGTTTCCTTATTGGTAATGAACTGGAGATTGTTTTCAGACTTTATATCCCTTTCAGTCTTCCCAGAATTTCCATTTTCTTGCTCCTACAGGGGAATTCATTGAAGTGAGAATTCAAGGCAAATTTCAAATTTAAGGTCAAAGCATTCTCTAAATCGACTATCTTTCCAGTTTGGATACATTCTCTCGTAATTCCCGACCGTAGTCACTTTAGTAAATAACCCTTCTAGAATTATCCTCTTATGTTCTGGAATTATCACAATGCGCGATATTGCGATGACGCAGGGCCTGTATTTTGCTCCTATAGAATGGGTCTCCGTGCCCATATTTCTTCAAAACAAAGCATTAGTGAGTCTATCCACGCGCATGTTTCAACACAGAACTCCTTGATTTCATCCATACAGCATGTAAACACCCAGATTGCATCATTTTCACTCTTTTGTTTAGGCAGAGCATTGCAGAAACTAATTTACAGAATATGTGCTTATGTTATAACCACAAAAATCGCTTTTCCAGTGACATGGAAGCCATATTTCAACTATCACGTGTGCATGTAATGCGTTAAATTTGCACATCTATTTAGTAGTGCAGACTGAATGGAACAGTTTAAGCATGCATTATAGCATCTGTTTAACCCTCTAGAGACACACTACCCATAAGTATAAGTGCATAGTGGCTATACAGATTCAGGGAGGTGAGCAATCCGTGTTAATTTTGTCGACTAACAATTTTAGTCGACTACAATTTTTGAGATTTAGTCGACTAAAATTAGACTGAAACTAAAGCAATTCAGATGACTAACAGAGGACTAAAACTAAAATGGCTCTATAGTTTAAAAGACTATACCAAAACTAAATTGAAATTTGCCCTCCAAAATTTACACTGGGACCAATGCGCCCCCTTCTGTTTCACAGAACGATCGCTGTTCGTGTAAAATACCCATGGTGCAGGGCCTCCTAACGTTCGTTCAAACTATTAGCAGAACGTTCTTCTTGCCTCCATTTTGGCAGTTGTGTGTTTCGTTTTTGTTTTTGCAGTGTGCCAGGGGAGCTGGATGGCAGAACAGGGTTCTCAACTTTGGGACATTATTTATAAATTAGTTTTTACATTTGTCGTTTTAGACGTTTGCTCTGTTCCATATTTAGTTTTATATAGTACTTTATTATTTTCATTTTCCTGACTAACTTCAGATAAGCTTTGTTTGTTTTTTGTTTTTTTCTGTTCTATTTGTTACTGTTATAACTGTCTAATGTAACGTTCATACGGTTATCAATCCGTTTGTTCTTCGCTTCAGAAGATACAACTCATTATGTTAACCCTCTGTATCTTTCCATTTTTCCCCCTTCTGGAAATTTCTCTTTAAAGTTGATTCGTATCTCTTACTTTCATCTTTCCTTTAATCCTTCCCGAAACGCATTTTCTTTCCTCCATCTTCACCCCCCTCCTATTTAACGTCCCCTCGTTTCTAGAAAAAGCTATTATACTTTGAAATGCCATTAAAGTAACCAGCCATTACTATATTTGCTTAGTTTGAAAAATGCATATTTCAAGATAAAAGCAATACACAAAGCTATTGTGTTTGCAAGATAATAGTTCTCGCTTTGTTTATGTAAAGTATTCTTACTTAATGTGGTTTCGCTGCACGGTTCCTACCCTGTGCAAATTTCAGATGGATATCCTATGTGACTAATTACCTGGCCTGTTACTGTGTAAAACCTCTTGTTTCTGTATTGAACGGTGGGAAAGACCCTGACTGACTGCATTCAAAGGACCTACAGGTGTCCAGGCACAGAAGTATATCTATCAAAGGAAACCAGGTCCTATTCTGGAACAAATTGCTAAATGATTAGATTACGTTGCTTCCCATGGTGTGTGTTCCTGAGATAGCACAAAACATGTTGGCTTGCTGAAATGCTTTGTGTGAAGAGTATGTCCTCTCTTTTTTCCATTTATAAAAAGTGCTGTTTTCAATAGAAATTACCACTTTTACAAATTAACCTTGTTACACCCATCTGGCTGTCAATCAGACATTCGGTCCTGTTACTTCCTGGTTTGTTTAGCATAGTGAAGATAAACTCAAGAGGCAGCACTTGCCCAGAGCACTTGCGTTGCAAAGACTTCTCACTGCATTGGGAAGTCTGCGATTGGACAGCCACAGAAAGTCTGGGTGGTGTTAGAAGGGGAGGGCTTGCAAAGACTGCAGACAAGAGATCTGAAGTTTTTGCAAACTGTTTTTAGCTATACCTCCAATGAAATTTTTTTTTAAAATTGGGCAGTAGAGTGTCTGTTTAAGCCAACATAGTTGAATTCTTGGGTCCAGTGTATTTGAAAAATTTCATTACAGCAACAAAATATTTCCTGGGTGCAGAATGGATGTCATGCCAATGTGCTAAGTTACTCCTAGAGTCAAAGCAAGGTTAGACGTAGTAAAAAAGTATTTTCTTGGCCAGAAGTCCCTGGCGGTTTACAGCAATAAGTTCAACCTTCTGCATGCTCTGGAAGCGCAATTTTTAGTTCTAGATCTGTACGTCATGCAGTGCCCACAGAGTGCGTACAGAGGGCATCTACCAGTGGGACTCGCATAGTATGATACCTCCAGGACTCCCAGTGCATAGCCACAATAGCACCCACATTTATACCCATACGAGTGCACTGCCTATTACATTAGAATGTGTTCAAGAGGGCTTCCCCCCACCACCACCATGTAATGGAATGTGTTATTCAATCATAAAGGATATTTAGTTCTGTTCTTCAAGCAAAGTGAAACATAATTGCTTTTATCTTTTTTTTTTTTTTTAATGATTTACTTAGGTTAGATCTAATTAAAAAAAACACAAAGTTGGAAAAGCAAGGCACAACAGGGTGAACATTGGGCTTTGTGATAGCAAAGTGTCGATCCTACAGATACAAGTCCTATTTCTGCTTCTCATATTTAGCCAGGTAGCGAGCACCGGAATGAGGGACAGAGTGAGCAAACAAGCCAGGGCACACACTTTGCGCATGTCTGTGATTTATTTTTATTTTTTTTATTTTATTTGTGCAATAATTTCCATTTATTGAACAAATTACATCACCAATGACCTTAAAACAAAACATATCCATTTGATATTTTTGTTGTGTTGCATATTTAACCAGTAAACCTATAAACATAGAGAGAGCTCAGTTGATAGGGCTCCAGTTGTAGCAATATGCCAGGCTAGATTTCGAATGAAGAGTACATCTAGAACCAGTTCGCTAATGATCGCACCTAGACCCCAAAAAATACTTTGACATTGATATAAATGTGTCCGTACCTACTTGTATAAAACATCCTTATTGAGCCCTTTTGTATGCGCAGTGCGCATCTTAGAATGCTGGTGTTAGATACAAATTGTTTCCCTTTATTTGAATTGTTTCAGATTGAATAAGAAGGGTTTGCTAGATCTCAGTACAGAGACTGCAAAATGAATACAGATTTCTTAGCCAGCGTGCATTGTCCAATAGGGTTTATTCTTTCTCCCTGAGCAATTCTTACCCCATTCGATGCCTCCCCGGAGCACAGTCACCTCCTGAAAAGCTGTCTAAGCAGCTGACAGAAATCTGTATTTTGACAGAGGCCTCTGTACGCTGTGTTTGTTCTGGAACAAATGTTTAAAATATTTATTTGGTATTATTAACATTGTGATGCCTAGCTTGAAACATGCTGGTACAAAGCATTCCTGATCATTTATTTACTGACTCTAAGACAACCCTGTTTGTTAAAGTTCATAGATGGCCGTCTGTATATCTGAATTATAACCAGTATCTGTAGCATGATCATGCAAACTTTGCTTCTTGTTGATGTAAATTTACACATGGAAAGAAAGTGTTTTGTTTTTTTTGTTAGAATTATTAAAGAATAAAACTGATTCAGCTGAGCTTAATTTTGTAAACTATGCTGTTTAATTTCTCCAAATTGTTGCATTTTTTATCAATTAAATAAATAATATAGTGGTAACTGTCCAGCAATTCCCTTTTGCAATGTAATTGGCTACTGTTCTGTACTATATAAAGGGATGGATGGCTAACTCATCATTGTCTGTAATGTTATCACAAGTGGACAGATGTTGACTATGAAGAACCTCATGGAAATGGCTAAATAAAAACTCTGCGAGCTCTAGAAGCAGTTCAATATGAGTTTTGGAGGAAAAACAACTAAATTTAGTTTCAGGCAGTTTGATCGTCCACGGCAAAAGGGTCATGAGATAATATATGATTTTACGAGCAGAGAGTGTTGAAATATATCCACGAATTTACTGAATTGACTATTGTACTTGAAGCCGTAGGATACAAGTGCTTTGTGTTCTTGAAAAATATTTTCTTCTAGAAAATCACTGCCTAATATTTTCCCTCGAGTACGGTGCCCTTGCTTGCATTAGAAAACAACTAAACAAAACAGACTAAACAATGTGCCGGGATCTCGCCAAATCTGCGACAAGTTGTTTTATATCTGCTTTCAGTAACTGATTCGTCCTATGACAGACACATCAAGACACGAGGCTGATCTGAAGATGTCATATTCCGCGAGCTTATTTTCTGAGACAGGCTGTCTGCGACTGATCTCTTACTGACATCATTCAGGATTTGTCACATCCCTCGCTCGGTCTCCGAAAGGAAGAAAATCTGCTTTATTTGCTAAAAACAAAAAGAGTGCACGTCAGACTTTTTTCATTTTCTGTTGTATAGACACAAAAGATAGATCTCTGGCTAGTGTAGAATGATAACACCCATGAAGCTTTGCCAGCCTCAATATAATTTGTTCGCTTTTGTGGATTGCCATATTGTCAAGTAAAATGGATGATAATAAAGTTATTTAGATAAGTGAGTCCCAAAGGTGAACAGTGCTCCACAGAGCACATACACCGGTTTCCGTAGTTGCCGCGCAACTATGATTAAACATTCATCTATGCTGCGCATTGGCCCAGTTTTCCTGCTACCGCTTGACAGAGCATCTATTGGTAGTTTGGGGGGCGGCGTGCAAGTTGTGCACCACGCAAAAAAAAAATGATGTTAAGAGTCATCAGCCTTAAAGCCAACACTGTTATATTTGTGGGTTTTAATTTTTTATCATGATAAAGTATTTTTGAAAAACTCATAGTCTGCTCAAGAGCGTGCTAAAGTCAATCTGAAATTCCAATTTAACAAAAAAATATTTATATAAATATAAGGCAAAGTAGAAACGACTTTGTTTTGTGTAGGAACAGATTTTTGGCAAAATATTGCAATAGATGAGGCTTATGCCAACACATGAAAAAAATGCAAGAACCCCATATCGGATAGTGTCACTTTAAGGAAGAAAAGATTTCAAATGGGTGCATTCGCGCGGTGGATTATGGGAAATCGGTGCTGGTTTGCAGGAAGTCCTGGGAAATGGCTCCACAGGTCGCATGTCAGAGGATGTAAACTACCGTAACCGTGTTTATCAAGTTGGCAACAGAGCAATAAAGGAACTGTAGGTCCTGTCTAATGGCGTCAATGTGGAAAAATCAACCCTTTTCTTCTTTTGTGTGCAACACAATTGGCGTGGTAGTTTGATTAATCCCACCCACTGTGGTCACAGTAGGCAAAATTGGGAGTGCGAAGCCATGTGTACCCAAGGATTTAACCACTTTCCTTCGTAACCAAGAGGAAGATCACTTATGAGATGATGATGATAATAGATTCTCAGAAAGAAAGACTTTTAACGAGAAAAGTGATCTAACCGGAGACCTCTAGAAACGGGCACAACGTCGCTGTCAGTGAATGCATTTTGAGGCACTAATGGAGTGAACACTCACACCCCTCTGCTAAGCATTCATCCTGCTCGGGGAAAGAAAATGCCAATACTTGGTATAGATATGGTGTCTTAGTTTTTGGCCATATTGGTGTAGTACACCTGCTTGTGTGTTTGTGTTTTGCCATCGAGTCTTACTACAAACTGAGCAAAATCCTGAATAAACTGTGCATCCTATCTGTTGGCGATTTTTCTGATAATTTGGGTTAAATTCTGCACAGAACACCCCGGGCTTTTTACCTTTCCCTGTTATGCTGCGTTTATTAAACTAGCATTGCTGATAGAAGTTCAATTTGAGGGAAGTGACAGATGTTGCTATAACAGCAATTTAAAGAATATATTTGTAGTCAAAGTTTCAAAGGAGAGGACCACATTTTCAGGAAAAAAAAACAAAAAAATACAAATGTCAGACCATGTATATGCTGTACACTTAATTGGTTGCTATGGTGCTTTAATAGAGTGCCGGTGGTTGCTATAGAGATTGCATTATGCCGCTGATTATGTGAAGTTACTTACTCCTGTTCAGTTTTTAAATTCTTTAAATATATTCTGTTTGTAACCTTCCCATTATGTCTCCACAAATAGTTAGTCATTTATCCCCCGCTGGCTCCTGTTTCAGAACAATGTGAGTTACACGTTCTAAACTCCGAGATGGGGTTTATTAAAATAGAACGGTGGATCAAAGAGTTACACGCTATAAACCTAAATATCCAAGTTTAAACACATGGGGTAAACTTTTTTTATTGTTACCTTATCAACATGTTACAAATGACCGTCCGTAAACATTTGAGGAGGAACACAAAACATTACAGTTGCACGCTGGTGAGTCTGTCTGTGCGCAGCAACGGTGGGTCTGTCTGTGCGCGGCAACGGTGGGTCTGTCTGTGCGCGGCAATGGTGATCTGGAAGAGATCCTTTTTTTTATTTTCATTTTGCCGTTCCAGTTGTAGAGATCTCTGATCTCTGATCTCTCCAGCTGGAGCATGGCTGTGTGGCCGGGCCCCTGGCTGTCTCGGGCCCTCGGTCCATGACCGATGTGCCAGAGTGGTCAGTCCGCCCCTGCCACTAAGGGATCTATTTGACATTTTAAGTGGGAGGCTGTTTGTGATGATTTGCTTACATTCCTTTTCAGTTTGTGTATAATTGTGTTTAACGATCACTAACAATCGCCTATAATATGCACACTCAGCATTTTTTACATTTTCATTAATTAGAAATCAATTTATCAAAATGTGTCCCTGTCACAACGTTACTCGGATTGATAACCTGCCCTGTACTTGCAGTAAGTGGGATGAGACAAAGCAGTTTTCTCCAAACTGGAGATGGTACTCTCGTCCTATGTGCATGATTTTCCGATGCTCTGCTTTGATCCCTTTCGCTTGGATGACTGTGCTTGGAGTTAGACAGGGGACAGATGGCTCCTGCTGGATTTCCCCGCAGGCAGCCATAACACGCAGAACTGACAGCTTTGTCCGTGGCCGCCATGCAATCCACCGCTCTGCATGTAGAGACACACATTCTTCGGAAACGTTCACTAGTGTAATTTAGCAAAACAGCCCAGGGCGACCATCCCAAGAAAACTAGATTGGTTCAAGCAGGTAAAATCCAATCTTTGCTAAAAGACATATGGATCTCAGTATATCAGGGGATGACACTCCACACCCCGTTATTTATCGGAGACACTCTTAAAATAATGTAATTATGTGCCAAGTGCATATCGGCGCTAAGAACAGCCTTCAAAATTAGTTTCCCTTTCACTGGAATCCTATTAAACATCTGAGGAAATTGTAAATTTAGTGCCAGACAGATTTAAGATCGAAGAATAATGAATTCACAACAAAATGTAAAAATTCAGGCAAAAATATATTTCGCAGCTTGTTGATTTTTTTAGTTTTTTGTTTGTTGTTTTTTTTGTGCAATTTAGTTTTTGCTTTTTGCAAATTGTTTTTTTTTTTTTTTTGCCAGTTCTCCACAATGCACTATAGTGAATAAACGTATGGGTAAATCCGTGCGAATTGGCAGAGCGGAACAGTTTGCCCAGTGAACTGTGTCTTTGGGTAAAATTTACTTGGATGACGCCATTGCAGATGGAAACGTTCTATAACCACGTCACACCTCCAAACCCAGTCCAAAACCTACAGATATTGCTGTATCTATACTACCGTCTGGCAGATACATAACACAGCTTAAAATCACAATTTTTATATTGATTTGATAAATATAGAGATACTGAATTGATGCTGTGATATTCTCGTAAATAACTTTGAAGATATAATCTTTCCATCCAAACATCCTATGTACACCACATGACAGGTTCACTCAGGGTAAAAATTACAGAATTCACCCATAATATATAATGTCCCCGAAGGCTAAATTTCCGTCTCACTGTGCAGAGACACAGTCTTCAATGAAACACACCCTGCAGCATTCTGATGCTTACATTTGATAATAAGAATAATATTGCATCACCTCTAACTGTATATTTCTAACTTATACCAAGGAAACCGTCAAATTGGCAAGGAATAAACCGTGCAATAAGGATAGCCTTAATGAATTTATTTCTACTGGGTCGTTTACCTGGAAAGTCTCCTCTTAGGAATGTAGGCGCACAGTGGTGAATTGTCCATTTTTTTTTTTTTATTTTTTTTTAAATGGTAGCTTCTGCCTTGTCGATATTTCCGACAAGAACAGTAATGTAAATACTGTGATTGTTGAATGGTTTAACCCATTCTGTGCCGTTTATGTTTAAAATACACACATTCTAAGTTGTTATTGCTGCTCTGTAAAAGTATTTGAATGGACTAATGCTCTCTGACATTTACATTCCTCAGTGGAAATCATGTCTTATCTTGTACGATTTGTAGAGACAGCCACAAATTCACTTGCACAGTGAATTCACTCATTACAATTCTAGCTCATACAGGTAGAGAGATGCTGGTTTAATAATATATTCTTTGGCACCATTCGTCATCACTGTGACTTTTCCAAATATTAATAAAATAATTTTATTTTATTTTTTTTAGAACATTTTTCAGTGATTCAGATCTGGAAAATATCAGAAATTCAAGTTAACACCTGCAGGTTTTTAATGGAAAGAAAAAATAGATTTATATTTGTAACTGTTCTTTTCTCCTCATTAATCATACCATCCACAATTAATTTTAGTTCCATGTGTCTGTATGTAAGCTGCCATGAACTGCACTTTCCAGAAACCCAAAAGAATTAATTAAAATCCAGACATTTTAATGCGAGTTTTTAATTGAGTATTGTGAATCAGACACAAGCAGATCAATTTCTAAAAAAGGTAATTATTGATATAGAACAGAGAAAATTTCAAAACGAGGTGAGAAAGAAGATGAATTATTAGATCAATTAAAAAGTATATTTTTTTTAAATTTAATTTTATTATAATTATAAAATGCCTTGTATGTGTCCATTTTTGTGAAGGAATTTGCTTTTGAACATCAAAATAGTATTTGAGAGTATGTCCGACTTGGACTGTATCTCCCAACTGTCTTGGATCCAATGGGACAGTCCTGATTTTAGAATTCTGTCCAACTGATCAGCATTGTTTTATTTATTTTTATTTTTTTAATTGGTCATCCCTCACCATCCCTTCAAATCTTATCTCCCTGTATACATAGATAACTTCTGGCTTCTTTCTTCAGGAAAAGACCGTCTACTTGCGCAGAGTTTAATGATTACCGCAAAAAAATGGAGGTAAAATATAATCTTGCCTGCCCTGACTTAGTGTTATCTTGCATTAATGAATAAACCACATATATGTTCTATTTTTCTTTGAAAAAGCTCTGAATCTGACCTTAAATAATGAGAGGAGTTCCTGGAAGACCTTGGGACATTTTTACACCGCATTAATGTTTTACTGTACAGATTATCATGTAGATTTGCTTTCTATTGGAGTCCTTTTCATTCTGCTATTTCAGGAATATAAAAGTACTGTCCTCTGCTCAGTAAGGTCTACACAGTAATAAATATTTGATAACTTGGTGAGAAAAAGTTTGTGAAACTAAGCGTAAGAGGGTCCCTAAGTGTCACACGGAAAAATGATTCTAAGGATTTGTATTTCTAAGTGTAATGTCGATGGCTGCTCCGGCCTGTGTGACATTGAGAGGACAATTGCCTATACAAAGCCTAATTTCTAATACTGTAACTGTGTAACATAATGTGTTTTATACGGTAAACTGTGGATTAATTAAACGGTGCTTTCTCAAGTTACATACAATCTGCTCACCCACATGCTGGCGATTACACCCATTTTTTAATACATGATGTAGAAATTTATTTTAAAATTATGAAAAAAACTAAAACAATTGTCCCTGCTTTTGATGCAAACCTCTAGACTTTATTTCGTAGTTTTCTGCCGAGACCAGGAAATATCTGTGCCAAAAAGAAGCTTGTAATTCTAGTCCATAGGGCATGAAGTGTCGACTGTTAACCCAGAGCTGCAAGCGTAAAATTGAGGTCTGAGTTTGAAATTTTTTGTAGAGACTGCAAGTATGACAATCATTGGCCTACAGTGAGATAGCTTGCATCTGCATCTCTGACCTACAAATCTGACAGTTAAACAGCATGTATATGTGCTTAGTGCACAAAGTTGATGGGTGGCTAGCAGATATCAAAGTTCACTGTGCACAGCCTCAGTTTTGCTTGGAGCAGGGATTTCTGAGATTTGTAGTTCAGTAGACAGCTGATAAATGAACTACAATATACACAAGCAAATGTAGTACTGATACTGCGTTCTACACAGTCCTACTGATGAGCGCTAGAGGTCTATGTGTACTGAGACAGTCACGCTATACTGGGATAGTCTGTTTGCGTTCTATACAGTCCTATTAATGAGCGCTAGAGGTCTGTGTACTGAGCCCGCCTTACTAGACATGTGCAATTCGGTTCGTCCGAATGGAAATTCGGATTAATTTCGGACATTCGGATGCTTCCGAATGTCCGAATTTTGGAAGTGCCGAAGTGCTTTGGACTTCTGAAAAGTGGCAAAATGGGTAGGGGTAGGATTGGGTTAGTTAGGAGTAGGGTTAGGGTTGGGTAGGGTTAGGAAAGTCTTGAAGTCCGAACCGAACCAATTTTTTTGGCCATGCACATCCCTAATCCTTACTATGCTGGGATAATCTGTGTTTATTCTATACAGTCCTATTAATGAGCGCTAGAGGTCTATGTGTACTATAACGGTCACACTATGCTGGGATAGTCTGTGTGCTTTCTAAACAGTCCTATTAATGCGTGCTAGAAGTCTGTGTACTGAGATGGTAACGCTATGCTGGGATAGTCTGTTTGCATTCTGTACAGTCCTATTAATCCGCATCAACGGTCTATGTGTACTGAGACAATCACACTATGCTGGGATAGTCGGTGTGCGTCCTGTACAGTACTATTAATCAGTATCAAAGGTCTATGTGTAGGGAGTTGTAAATGTAGTCTACTTATTATTTTGGAATTATCATGCACAGTTTTCCAGGTCTATTATGTCATCTTCTCAGCCGAGCTGACACTTCTAACGTAGCCTTGCAATGAATCTGACCACTTTCAAATCATAGAACTCTGCTACAACTTAGTACACAGCGCATTACACCAAAATAATATTTAATGTTAATGTCAATATTTTAAAGTGAAATTGTCAGGAGCATAATAATAAAGAGTTTTTTTTACCGCGTCTTTAATTGTACGTATTGTCATAATGTTTTCGTTTTTTTTTTTAAATAAATATTTTCAGTTTGTTTTTCCCCTCCAGCAGTCACAGCTCTCTTTCAGTTGATTGAATTCACATATTTTACACAGTATGCTACTTGGGCAGCTGAACTATCTTTAAATCTTCTTTTTAATTAATATTCCAGGCCACCGACATCAGGCGTTAAATTAGCCTTGACATCACAAGAAGACGGACAGTCAAATCCCTAAATTGTAGTGGTTTTGATGCTTGGTCTGTAATAGTTATGATGTTTGGAGTAACCCTTTAACCCCTTAACGCCGTTACGGCGTTCTATGCCGTCCCCGCTTCGGAAGGACTGCCTAACAGCCCAGGCAGCCCTCCCCCGGCAAAAGAAGCCCCCGGGGCCATGTGATCGCTGTCAAAGAGCGATCACATGGCCCCCTATAGCTGGCTGTGGATCTTCCAGCAGGGGGACTGTCTAAAATGTCAGACAGTCCGCCTGCTGGTGGGAGCTGTAAAAAACAAACAAAAAAAAAACATATTAAACATATGTAAAATTAAAATAGAAATGTATTATTTATATATATATATGTAACGTCATACAAAGTGTATTTTAATATTAATATAAGTACATATATTAGTATTAAAATACACTTAGAATGACGTTACATATATATAAAATTATATATATATATATATATATATATAGTAGATATATACACATATATTTTATTTATATATATATATATACACGTATAATTACAATAATAAATAAATAAAATAAAATATTGAAACAAAATTTAATATAAATTATATATTCATATGTAATTTCATTCTAACTGTATTTTGTTATTAATAAATATATAAAAAACAAATACAAATAACCTCAAATATATATATATATATATATATATATATATAGATAGATACATATAATTACATAAAAGATTACATTAGTATACACGTAGAATTTAAATATCTATAAATGCATATATATTAAAATTCTACATGTATATTTAAGTAATCTTTTAACATAATTATGTGATTTAATTAACATTTGATTGACATGCCTGACAACACTGGGAGAAAGTGCAGAGAATTTAATTCGCAAGCACTATATTTGACCCTGTAACTCTCCAAGACACCATTAAACCTGTACATAGGGGGTACTGTTTTACTCAGGAGACTTCGCTGAACTCAAATATTAGTGTTTCAAACTGGTAAACTGTATTACAACAATGATATTTTAAGTAAAAGTGAAGTTTTTTGCATTTTTTACAAACGAACGGCACTTTTATGGACTATATTATTGTTGAAATATGTTTTACTGTTTTAAAACACTAATATTTGTGTTTAATGAAATCTCCTGAGAATAACAGTACACCCCATGTACAGGTTTTATGGTGTTTTGGAAAGTTAGAGAGTCGCATATAAGGCTTGCATTTCATTTTTTACAGGGTCAAATACAGAATGTTCCATTTTCAAATTGAAATTTGCCAGATTAGTAATGTTACCTTTGAGAGCGTATTATAGCCCAGGAATGAGAATTACCCCCATGCCATGATGGCATACCATTTGCAAAAGTAGACAACCCTAGGTATTGCAAGTGGGGTATGTCCAGTCTTCCTAAGTAGCCACTTAGTCACAAACACTGGCCAAATATTAGTTTTTTGCTTTTTTCACACAAAAACAATTATGAATACTAACTTTGGCCAGTGTTTGTGACTAAGTGGCTACTAAAAAAGACTAAACATACCCCACTTTCAATACCTTGGGTTGTCTACTTTTTCAAATGGTATGCCATTATGGGGGTAATTCTCATTCCTGGGCTACCACAAGGTCTCAAATGTAACATTACTAATCTGGCAAATTTCAATTTGAAAATGGAACATTCTGTATTTGACCCTGTAACTTTCCAAAACACCATAAACCTGTTAATGGGGTGTACTGTTGTACTCGTGAGACATCGCTGATTACAAATATGTGCATTTTTTTGCGGTAAAACCTAACAGTATTATGACATTCACAGCTAAAATGTCAGACGGAAATACAAATTTAAAAAACAAATCTTCTTTTCTCACATGTTTTTTTACATTTTATTCATAATAAATTATGTTCCATATATGAATAGTTAATGATGAATTAAAGCCCTGTTTCTCCTGAACAAAATGATATATAAGTGTAGGTGCACTTAATGTGACAGCGGTGAATTACGGTTGAACAGTTTTTGTTTACGTTTTGTTTTGATTAGAACGTGCACTATTGACTCCGTCCTGAAGGGGTTAAAGTCCCTGCATCTAGAATGGAGTTAACGTTTTTGGTGCAAGTAAAATGCGTTTTACACCATGGGATTTAGTGCCTAAACACTGAATTATAGGCAACAAATGTATCCAAATCCGTAATTATTGCATAGATGTTTTAATTGGTTTTTCACTTAACTACAACTCATGGTTTAGTGGGCTTACTACTGGCTTGTTTGTGGCTGTACAATTGTTTGAATTGAAAATTGTTTCGCTCACGCGTTCGTGTTTGTACTGTGTATTTATTTCCGTTAATTAGGGAGACCATCTCACTGCGGCTGCACTAATGCGATTGGAGCATAGTTCGTTATATATGTAAATAGTGCCAGTTGCTGAGCAGAACAAGTCCAATGTAATGGAATCAATGTCTTTACCCTCTGTTTTGACCGAAAAGCTGGCAAAATATCTGTTTGTACTGAATGGATTGCTAATTCCATCAAAAGCGAGAGCCATAGAAGGTAGTCCAACATTTCCATAAACTGGATTCGCTGCCAAATATAATATTTGTACAGGAAACTAAATGCTCTTCAGAATCTCTAACGGGAGCTGATCAAAGGACAAATTCCAAAGACCTTAATTTAATCTGTTTTCCGATTCCGCCAGCTTTACGTTATGAACTCAAAATCAATGTGTTCGGCATATCGCACACAATCTGTTTGTAAATTAATTCTGACTGTACACTCCTACACGCACAGTCCCGTATTACTAAACCATCATTCAATACCGACTCCGTGCTTACAGGATTCACTATAGCATAGGTCACAATCAAAGCACTGCAGTTGTCAGGCCCAGGACACGTGCTCTCTGTGCAAATGGAGACGCTTTATTGGCATCATAACAGATTTTTTTTTCTTTTTTTTTTTTTTTTAAAATACTACACAAGGGAAGTCGTGTGTATATATAACCAAAAAAAACCAGAAGAGATATGAAACTGATAGTGAAGTACGTAAAAATAATTCAATGAGGTGAAGGTAAATAAAATATCTGCACTCACTTTTTGGGAGCTCTGGTGCAGCTCCAACTTAAGGTGGGGGTTATTCCACCCAAGTGTTTAAGTATATGGTGGAGTGCAGACTCTGGAGGTTCTTGTGGTAATAGCTTCTCTTGTAGATATGTAGGAGAAATCAGAGGTATATAGTGCAATTTGCCAGACTCAATAAAAAGATTAAAACTTTTTTTAAAATGTGTTCTGGAGCCTAGAAAGTGGCTATTGCGTGAAGTGGTATGATCACCGCTCTAAGATGCTGGTGATGATGGTCTCTCTCCGATTATATAGATTAAAGAGAACTAAAATGACAATAGTGTACACTGTAAAAATGGGAGATAAAATGAAATAAAATCTACTCACATTTAATAGAGCAAATAATGTTTGCTCTCTCCAACAGACATAAGTGGTATTATTCCCACTAAGGATATGGGGTTCAGGAATCCAGCAGAAAATGGGTCCAATAAAGTTTAAAGTAAATTAGATTTCTTTTCCATAAAATGTGACCCAACCCATCTGCACTAGTTTGATTAAAAAACATGCTGTGACATATGGCATTTAATAATCTCCATCAAAGTGTAAGATTTCTTAAAGATACAATAGACAAAAAAATAAAATAAAGGAGCACTTGGAAATCTATTTTTCATTCAGATTCTATTGTACATAGCTTTATTGCACAAATATTCTATAGTCCCTTTGTATGTTAGTTTGGGGCCTTCATCCAATAATCAATAAATCTTTGAGAATAATCTGATTACCCTGAATAAAGTAAAGATGAATAATGCAGGCTAGGTTAAACCGGGTTCCCTTTAAATCCATTTCTTTTGGAAAACAATTCTTTATTATTACTGGTTAAGACGCTCGAGATAATCCGCAACCTATTGAAAAGCTCAAAGCACTTTATGGATAATGAATATAAATGTATCGAGTAATTTCATAAATAATTTTGACAAGTAAAATGTCATTGGAAACACTGGATATGTTCTGAATTTCACTATATTTCACATTCTGTAACAAATTCAATGCCTCTATAAACGCAATTCTAATGCTAGATTAGGCAATAAAGTTAAACAAAGTAATATAAATTCCCATTATTATAGCGTTAAACATGCCTTAGTACATTCTCTTTCTAACTGTAAATTTGTGATATGTTTTCTGGGGATTCCATCTTTTATAACTTTTCTTACATTATTTCCCTTTTGTACAATATAAGGTCTGATCTAGATTTCAAGGTTGAAAAACTAAATCGAAACTGACCACCACATAAGCAGTACAGCACAGATTGTTTATATAGCTTCGTGTATATGTATAGTTCAGTTTATATTTAAAGGGATACTGTAGTGCCAGGAATACAAAGCTGTATTCCTGGCAGTACCGATCTCTATGCCTCCCTCCTCCCACCCCACACACCCGGTAAATAAAGGGTTAAAAACCCTTTATATACTTATCTTATCCCAGCGCCGATGTCCCTTGGCGCTGGGTTGAAGCTCTGACCCCTCCTCCGTCCCGCGACGAGCGGGGTCGCATGTCGGGCAAGTGCTGCGCGTGAATTAGACCTCCTCATAGGAAAATATTGAATCAATGCTTTCCTATGGGGAAAAAATCTGACGCTGCAGGTCCTCACGCAGAGTGTGCGTCCTCACGCAGAGTGTGGACGTCCAGCGTCAGACAACGGACCAAAAGTCCGTTATGATTCTGGAAGCGCCCCCAGTGGCTGTTGGGTAGACAGCCACTGAGGGCAGACTTAGAGCTGCAATGTAAACATTGCAGTTTCTCTGGGTTCAAAAGGGACACTGCACCCAGACCACTTCAACGAGCTGAAGTGGTCTGGGTGCCTACAGTATCCCTTTAAAACTAGACTTGTGAACAAATTATCAGTTGATACGAAAGTCCTTTAAATCTGTTCCTGAACAAATCAATCAGTCAAGGATATACTGGTTTTATTCAATGAACAAGACTTCACAGGTAAATCCCGAATGGATCGATTTAGTTCGGATATAGATTTTTAAAGAATTTCATATGTTAATACCAGCTGAAACGGATTTGTGCAGAAGTCTATATACAACGCAGTTTATTACAGTTCATTGTATTATTACAGCTCAGTGTGTTGTTACAGCTTATTGTATTATTACAGTTTAGTGTGTTATTACAGCTTATTGTATATTTACAGCTTATTGTATTATTTACAGCTCAGTGTGTTGTTACAGTTTAGTGTGTTATTACAGCTTATTGTATATTTACAGCTTATTGTCTTATTACAGCTCAGTGTGTTGTTACAGCTTATTGTATATTTAGAGCTTGTTGTTGCAATTCTGCGGCTCCGAGCTACCGGGTGCCATCCTCTCTTTGTTTGAGGAAAGAAAGATCTCTACGTTATCCATTGTGTAATACAGGCCTAGCCGTATTGCAATCTAAGCTGGTATGGGGAAGTAGATGTTCATACCGGCACCCGTGTTCAGACTGGAACGATCGTCGGCGCCTCAGCAGAAACAAGTACAGTTTGACAGCTCCCCATTGGAAGGATTCAGAAGACAGCTGGACTATAACCACTACAGCGCACAGTAGTGATTATAATGCTGAGATTACCCCTTTGAAGATGGCATGCCTTTTAATTTCACCTTTTAAATTCATTATCCATGAGAAAAAAATAAATAAATACCCACCGGCAATGATGCCTTTCTTCCTATCAGACAATACACTCCGGGAATGAAAGGGTTCTGGATGTCTCCTTCTCTACTGCAGTGATTGCCGTACGTCATTGTGGCGTGCCAGGTGATAGGATGCCATAAGGGGTTATCTATGGTTTCTAGCACAAAACTAATGATTTCAGATTATACAATGTGTCTAATAATGGTTACAGGGCACACCGCACATTTAAAGATCGATCACCCTGTGCTCCATCGACAGTGGCACATTTCTAGTAATTAGTGATGTCTTTACCTTTTTTTAAAAAATCCCAAAAAAGTACGTTTTTACCTTGTAAAAGCACTAAGCTTACTAATTGCCTCATTTCCTCTCCTGGTGCCCGGTCTGCTGGCAGAACAGAAGTTGTGACTTGCATAATAATTACAGACAGATATTTTCCATATATTTCCAGGTTCATTTGTCAAATCAAAGACAGAATTTTTATGATCTTGTAGAATCTATTGTGTGAGGAGATGAGAATAACCCAATCTAAGTAACTAGTCTATGATTACCAACCCGGCCATAATTTTAAAGATATGTGCTTTATGTCATCTTTATTGCCCCTGTCACAATTTTAAGCTGTTAAAATTGAAAAGGTATGAATTTTCTAATAAAGCGGTTGAAAGGAGGGCACTACAATTCCTGGAAAAGGACCAAAGTCTGATTTTAAATATTTTCAGTAGCATTGCAGTCTTACAGGGAACATAGACTGACGACTAGAGCGGTATTGGTCATTACTGAGCTGTAGAACTTCTGGTCACCTAGCGGATACCTGGAACCTTACTGCAAAGTTCCAACGGAAACCATTACGTCTCCTACTACTGGTTCCAAACCTCCAGAAATTGATCCCCAGGCAACTGATTTACTAGAGCAACAGTGCTTTTCCCAATTTAAAGGGACCTTAGTCACCAAAACAACTTTAGCTTAATGAAGCTGTTTTAGTGTATTGATCAGGCCACTGCAGTCTCACTGCTCAATTCTCTGCCATATGGGAGTTAAATAACTTTGTGAGGCACACCTCCCTGCATGTGACTTATACAGCCTTCCTAAACACTTCCTGTAAAGAGACATCTAATGTTTAAACTTCCTTTATTGCAAATTCTGTTTAATTTAAATTGCTTATCTCCTGCACAGCTAATGGCTTGCTATACCCTACAAGAGCCTACTGTATGTCATTTAACGTTCAATTTACAGAGCAGAAGATAAAAACGTCTAAAGTAAGTAACATCTGTTTCAAAATTAAATTATTTTGTTTTCATGCAGACTGTGTCACAGTCTGGGAAGGGCTGCATGGACAAAAACAAAAGTGATTTAACTCCTTAATAGCAAAGAATTGGGCAGTGAAACTTCGGGAACATGAGCTGTAAACTAAAGTTGTTTTGGGGGCTATAGTATCCCTTTAATGGAGAGAGACCCCTTTGACTGTGTCTAATAGTCTAATGAAGGTGTGTTTCATAATTTGTGTTTTGTGAATATAGATTAACTCGATTCGATATGGATACATTTATTATACATTTGTATTGCTTAGATCAGATTTGATTTCATTGATGGTCTTTATTATTTAGCCCCATGTAATATGGACGCTGTTACACTGCCTTAGTACTGTCTTATCCAATAATTAACATTACCCTGCATGTTATATGTGTTTAACTGGTGTAGGACTCAAAAGAACACGGTCATATGTTAACCAAACCATCAGAATAATCACTTCCAGGGCAGATATTAGGGACCATGTCGGAATCTATGTGATGTAAGGAATATTCTCGGGGTTAAGAAGAAGAAGAAGAATCTGTGTTATATAAGGAATATTCTTGGAGTTACTAAGAACATTGTATGAATTATGAGGAATATTCCAGGAATTATGGAGAAAATCCTTAACGGTTTATTGATTTAAAATGAAGTTGCTATTCAGCGAATTTCTTTTCCACCCACCTGGTTGTGGCGAGACCGGTCTGTGTTTTTCTTAGACAACTCAGTTTGCTATTTAACCTATGCGGGAATGCTTTGTGATTGTGAATTGCACAAACACTTTATAAATAATTTGTCTATACTCCTTTTGTTTGCATTGATGAGTTTTTCGTAAACCTATAACCGTTTCTAGTTCCACGCTGGAATCAGATTGATTTTTTTTCTGCTTGCTGATGTTACTGGTACAGTTTTTTGCTTTTATATTTTCTGTCTGAAGTGACTTTGTTACTTAGGAGTCTTAGCTCTGTGAACTGTATATACCTCAAATTTCAATTCAATAAATAGACGAGTAGTCTGCGAAACACTTGCATCCGCTGCTCCTTAATGTGACTGTTCACATCATCCCACTACGATCAACGTAGGAACCCCAAAGAGTCCAAACTCCCTTAGAGAGCATTACAGGGAAGGTTGCAACGAGCAATCTAATTTCTGTGTACCATTTAAAGGAACACTATAGGTTCAGGAACACAATCATGTATTCTCTATAGTGTTAAAACTACCATTTAGGTGGCTTGCCACGCCCTTGCCCCCTTAGAAAGGGTTAAAACTTGCATTATTTCCAGTGCTGACCCTGTTCCCCATCCACTTCTGTCTGATATCAGAATTCATGATAACAGCCAATCCAATGCTTTCCCACAGGGAAAGATTTGGACTGGCTGAGATTGTTCGGGAGGTAATATTTTCGTGAAGATAAAATGGGGTATATAGATTTTTATTTTATCTACTTAACCCATGGAATGTTAAGAATTATAAATCGTATTACAATAGAAACAAAATAATTAACAAACAATATGCCATATATTTCAGGGTTTTTTAACTGAACAAAATCTGCATTTCAGTTTAAATTGTTGTCTTTAATTTTAATTTTTTTTTAATTTAATTTTTTTTAGGTCATAGCAGGCAGTCAGGCCATTAGTTTGTAATATTTGAATCAGGTCCCAAAAATAGGTCTCTGTGATATTTTCGTTAATCCCCACTGATAGGCAATGGCGCAGGCATCATATTAATCACGCTGTTACCAGCTCCTCACAAAGGGCAGTATATTGCAGTAGCAGTGCTTTTTCCAGTGCAGTGAAGAGCCCTCTGACGCTGGAAGAGTCTAATTAATGTGTTTCGAAAATGTATTTTAATGGTAATTAACTTTCACTCGAAGAATCGGTCACTGAGCTAATTTTCCAACTGAAAAATGGGTCACCAATCAAATGCCACTTGCGTAATTGCTTCCTTGACAAAAAAAAAAAAATTAGAGCTCTTCTATCATGATGGGAGAAAGTATCTAACCCCCTTTCATCCCCCCCACCATTATCTGGATGATAAGTATCTTGCTTTCCACACCTGTGCATCCTTTGGAAGATTTATATTGATACAACTTCACAACGTATGGTCATATTGATGACATAACTATATAAATAGAGCCTGGTACTGTCTGCAGTGTTCCCTCTCGGTGCCCCCTGGGCGCTGTGTTCCACACACCGATCTATTACTGCCGACATATTTACTAATTTACAATTTAACTAGACTAAAAATAGTCTAAGAATTACCACGACCTTTCGTTTTAATACCTTTCAGAGCTTTATAAATCTCTCCCAGTCTATTTCTGTAAATTTCATTGTCGTGTATTTCTAAAACATTCTTCTCGCTTTGTACATGGTTGATAAAAAAAAAAAAAATAAATGAGGGAAAAAAAACATGAATATATTTACTATTTGGACCAACCTGTTATTTAACCTACACAGCGCGCCACTCTATCTACTAATACCCTACTGCGGATCTAAACTTTATAAACCCGAACAAAGATTTGGAGTGCAGGCGTTATACCAGGGGTAGGCAACCTTAGGCACTCCAGATGTCGTGGACTACATCCCCCATAATGCTCTTACACCCATAATGCTGGCAAACCATCATGGGAGGTGTAGTCCAAAACATCTACAGTGCGGAAGGTTGCCTATGCCTGCACTATATCATGAATTGTAGTAAATTAACTTTCAAATTAGTTGATTTGAAAAAATACATTTCCAGTTCCGCTGTAGTAACCTCTTGTTTTTGCCTAAATATTGCCATTCCTCTTCTAATGCAGTACAATTGGCAGTTTAGTGAGCTGGAAAGAGCTTCCTGGCGAATAAGTTAATTATAAAACCCGCTAGCAATACTGATGTTTAAAAATACCCTGCCTCCCCCAGTGAATTGCCAGCCCATTGCTTAGAGAACTGCCCCCTCCACTGCTGCTGAATGGGCGCTTTGCATTCATCTTTATGTTGAACTCTTATTTTGTTAGTAGAAAAATAATTAGTGATTGATGTATTTCACGGTTTGGTTCGCTCGGTGGAAGAGGAAATGTAGAATTCTCAAAGCTCTGTTGAAGAGCGCAGAACACGCCTTAGTCCAATTAAAATCTGCTTAATTACACTCGTTGTAACGCACGCTCGTTCCTCTAAGTTCTCGAAGGCGGTGAGGATAATCTTCAAACTGCAGATGTTTTCGAGTTACATTTCCCAAGATGCTTTGCCAGCTGCGCCAAACTTGGCCGTCGTTGCTCTGAGTACCCTCTGTGTACCCTCTTGGTGATATTGGAAGGTGTTATATTTTATGGTTTTATTTAGCGGTGTTATATTTGCATCACTTCTACAATCACCTGGACCTTATACATCTTCTTCCCAAAATCTGGGTGGGGGAGGAGACGCATAATTTTGTGCCCAATTTCTGGCACTTGCTGCAATTTCAGAGTCATGGAAGAAGGCCTGGTCAGCTGCCCAAGAGTTTCTTTGGTGGCTGTGCATAGTGGGTGTTTGTCCTGGCAAGGCCTTTCTTTTTTCAATCTCTGCATTGGGCTCTGAGTATTTGGGTTTAAGTTGACCAGGTGCATCGTCCTGTTACATTGGTTCCCAGGGCTGTCTTTAATACTGATTGGACCCTGGGCAAACATTTACTTGGGCCCCCTGGACCCTTTCGTCCCCTCCCTGGCATGCAATCATGCCCCCCACCCCAACGCAGAGGCGGAAATAAAGTAGCGAGGGCTCTGGTGCATGCATTATTATGGGCAAGAGGGGGCAAAAGGTAGATCCCCATCTGTCGTGCAACTATAACAATGCTTTGACAGCTGGGGCTCTACCATTTTCCCATGCATACCGGCTTGTATTTAGCACTGAGCAGTATTTGTCTGTTTGAGTGCAAGCATGTTTTTTTATGGATTATGTGTGAATGTCGGGTCGTGTTTGTATGTGGAGATAGCATTTGAATGCAAGCATGCATTTATGTGTAGTGTTGGTTTATAAATGCACTGGTGTGTTTATATATAATTTTGTTGTTTAAAAAAGGAGGTGTGTTTATATGTAGTGGTGAAGTTTGAATGCAGGTGTGTATTTGTGTGTAGTGTTGGTGTTTGAATGCTAAGATGTATGCACATATACACATGCACTGCCACAAACACACGCACACACACACTGTGATACACATACACACACAGAAACACTTGCAGATACACAGATATACACAATCATACAGATGCAGCTATACAGACACATTTACACACTAACACACACACATACAGACACACAACCTGACACACATGCACACACATGCACACACATGCAGATACACTGACAATATACAGATACACAGACACATACATTGACAACATACAGACACACAGATACTTAACCTGACAAATGCAGATACAAACACTGATACACATGCAGATACACACATTGGCTACATACAGATACATGCATACTGACAACATACAAATACACACACACAAACTGACAGCATACAGATACACACACAATCTGACATACACAGACACACTGTGACAGACATACTGACACTGTGACAGACATACGGACACAGACATACATACTGACACACAGATACGTAACCTGACAAATGCAGATACAATCACTGACACACATGCAGATACACACATTGGCTACATACAGATACATGCATACTGACAACATACAGATACACACACACAAACTGACAGCATACAGATACACACACAAACTGACATACACAGACACACAATGACAGACATACTGACACTGTGATAGACATACGGACACAGACATACATACTGACACACAAACAGTCATACATACCGACACACACACACACACACAGACATACATGCAGACACACACACAGATATACATACATACATACATACACACACAGACATACATACTGACCCACACACACTGACACACTCAGACAGACATACTGACACACTCAGACAGACATACTGACACACACACAGACATACTGACACACACACACAGACACACTGACACACACACACTGACACACACACAGCAGACATACTGACAAACACACACACACTGACATACATACTGACACACACACACAGACATACTGACACACACACAGACATACATACTGACACACACACACTGACACACACACAGCAGACATACTGACACACACACACACTGGCATACATACTGACACACATACACAGACATACTGGCACACACTGACATACTGACACACAGACACTCTTCAGTTTCCTACCTTTGCAAGAGGCTTCCTTCCCTGGGGTCCAGTGTGCTGGCTGGGGTAGTTGGGGGTCTGGCTAACCCTCCTCACTGGATCCTGGCTCAGCCTCCCGCGGGGCCCGATGTCTTTGAAGTGGGAGGAAGTGATTTGCAGACGTCACTTCCTCCCATGCAGCCGTTAAGCAAGGAGCCCGGTCGCGCTATTAAAGGGCCACAGCGCCGACCGGACCCCTGCTGGAACATGCTCACCATCATGCTAAGTGTATGGGCCACCCTGTGGGCCCCCTTAGTGTGCGGGCCCCGGTGCAGCCGCAATACCAGCACCGCGGGCCCATTAGGGAAATCATTTTGTTTTCATGTGGGCGGCGGGACCACTGGGCAGCTGCTTTGGGCCCCCCAGGAGCAACTGGGCCCGGGGCAGCTGCCCCGTTTGCCCCACGTTAAAGACGGCCATGTTGGTTTCTTTTAGCAGGTTGCTTTGGGGATTTCTTTTACAGATTGGAAAAGAGTCTTTATGCTTTGCAGGTATTCATATGTAGAACAATCAAGGAACATTCAACGATCATGAAGAATATTCTGTTTGATATAAGAAATACTCCAGGAATTATGAATACAATTACATTATTGCTACCAATTTGTTGATTGGAAATAAAAACCCTTTTTTTCTTTCAGTTTGTTTTTCGAAAATAAAATAAGGTTGTAACAAGCATTTTAAACTCTAACGGAGCTCTGGGTATTTTTTGTGTACTATTAAACGTTTTTGTACAGAAAAAATGAGGTATCGACTTTTATTTTATTATCCACTTAACCCATACAAAATATGACAAATAGATATATATGCACAATATAGTATATTAAAGATATTTTCATTTTATCAAAGGTTCACCAGCTGTAACAAAGTGCATGTCAGATTGATCAGTTTTGTGTACCTCCGTCAAACTCTCTTCCAGGCTCTCCTCTGGGACACAGGAGTGCTTCAATCCTTAGCCACCACAGCTTGGTTGGGGTCTCTCCGTTGCTTACCGCCCTGCAACAGGGTATGGCTTCAACTGATTAAGCTCTATTGCAGGGAGTATAGCTGATCCACCCAAACACTAGCCCAGACTGAGTGAAGGGTGTAAAGGAACTGGTTTATTATGGCCAGCATTCAGTTCCATTCGCATGAAGGGAAAGTACTGAACCAGGGGTACCCAGGGCAAGGAACTAATGGATGCTGGGGAGGTTTAACTCCCGAACACAGTCTTTGTATATGGCCCATAGTCCTTGGGCAAGAGGCTAGCTAGCAGGCTCCCCTAGAAGCCCGTTGCATAGGCACGTTCGCCACATGTACCCCATATGGTTTTGGAGGGGAGATTTTTCCTGCAGTTGGAAGCAGATATTAATCTAGACTGCGGTTCTGTCGGAGTTTTTTTACTAGAAGATAATTTAGAAATTTGCATCAGAAAAGTTTGAATTATTCTGAGAATTATTTTTATGAGCATTATTCTTGTTCAACTAACTTGGCCTAAAATTTGGAATTCACTTTAAATTTGATAATTCACATTTTAGTAAATATATTTCTGTCCGTTTACTCTGTAATTTGGATAGATACGGCAGAATGTAAAGCAAATTGGCCCCCGGGTTTGGTGTCTTGTCTGCTTCTATAAAAGATATTGGCTAGAATCCCATGCAATATAATCCCGGCATCCTTAAAGTCTATGCCCTTTTCATATCCCGCCACCACAAGTAGTGCCAAGTTTTAATTCCTATTAACCCATCAATGCCGGGGGCTTCTGTTTCCTAGTCTGGCACTATTTACGAACACATAGAGCAGACTGATTGAGAAACTTAATCAACGTCCCTATAACACATTGTTGATGGGCTTCACTCTCCCTTTAAACAAGGTCACCGGTCAAATACAGTATTAAACCCACTGGAAAAAATCCAAACAGGAATTGAATATTTTAATCCCAACAGCCGAAGTTAGCGCCCATCAGGAAGTGATACTGTCTACCAGGATATAAACACAAGCAGAGACTATTATCCTTTAGAGGGATTTTGCAAACGCCTTAACTACTAAAGCCTACTAAACAGATTTTTATTATTTTATTTTTTTTCAAATTGTTTTCAAGTATTTTGACAAAAAACATCATACAATCATCTGGACATGTCACCATTTGCGTATTTTATTTTCAATATTTATAAGAAGTGTGTACGCAGCGTCAAAAGTGAATCGGGCACGCTGCTAGGGATTTGGCGATTCGGTTAAATCATGCGGTGTTCCATCACTGCCCCTTGTCCCTAATATATACAAAGAATTTTGGAGCTATGTTTATGTGCTAAATAATAAATGTATGATGTATACCGCTAACCGCTTGAGATTATATTTCATTTAAAAAACGGAAACATAAAATTTTCTTCATTCATGGAATTCATTTAACTGGAATAGGGAAAAAAAAAAAATTCCCCCTATCTCCAATTCCGCAGCACAGAGCAGACTTTTTTTCTTGTTCTCTGTGTGTATGTATAGTTTATATAAATATTAATATCTTTTGGTATAAATATAGCATGGGATCTGTGCCTGGCCGGCGTCGAGGCTGAATGAATTGCTGTGTCTGCCACTGTTGCTGTACACAGAGAGCCAGTGATTGTATGGGGAGATGTGTTTGGCTGGTAACCAGGGGTGGTGCGATTTGCACACACTGGGCCGATTCAGCAGGTACTTACTGCCCTTGGAAAGTGCTTATCCGACCCCTATCCAGAAAAAGCCGTGTCTAGTAAAATGATCTCACCTGTTTCTTCTTGCAGTGAAAAAACAAGATTCTGATGAAAGGCTTGACTCAGAACTCCTGAAAGGTGAATTAAAGTTAATAAAGTAAAACTCACAGATTGTAATCAGACTGTTTCTCTAATAAAACCACTCAAGGTCCAGCTGGCAGTGTACATACCTCCCAAGATGTCACATTTATGGCATTTATACCTTGGGACAAGGGGGGGCCTGAAGTCATGGGAGGGGGCATTATTGAGAAAAATTAGAAGATGGAACAGTGTCCTGGTAGATATTTAATGCAATGCCGTTCTACTTATACAAACTTATGAAGAAACACTTTGCAGCATATTTAAAGGAAAACTGTTATTTTCCATGATTTTTAACATTTATTTATTACTGTGTTTAACAAATGGGTATTTGCGAGGTGTTCGGAAAAAATTTAATGTAGAAATCCAGACCTCTTTATCCTGCAACTGGGCGCCTCCATCTTAGCTCTCTGTCAGTCATTGTTTTAAGCTCCGGCCTTTACACCTTGCAGTCAGCATAGAGAGAGTATGCAAAAACCTACATTCTATTTGTCCTCTTCATTTGCAATGTGTGCCCTGGTTGTGCCTTGTCTGACCTGGATATTGATGTTAGTTTCTAAATCTGTAATATTTGAAAGAAAACTGAGCATCTCATGATAAAAAGGTTAACACAACTTCTATGCAGTTTAAAATTTTTTTTTTATCATTCAATAATTTCATTTCCAAATGTGAAGGTTTTCCTTTACGTTTTATTGCTGTGGAGCTCTGTGATATGCTCACATTGCACATTACTGTGACTTTTATTGATGTGGAGCTCTGTGATAAATGCCTTACATGCTGTACTTCAAAAAACATGTAACTCTTTGTAGGAAAGGAGGTAGGGGGATTTGGTAAAAAAAAAAAAAAAAAAAAAAAATTTTTTTGAAAGATTATTTCTAAACATTTGGAGATATACAGTCAGGTACATGGTAGTTGTAACAGACCGTTTCAGCACACAAGGGGTTAAACCTGTTTAGGCGATCTTCCCCTTCCATAACAGCGACTGCAAGCACCAATCTCCCGAACTGCAAACTACACGAATCTTCCAACTCCCGAACAGGAAACACACAAACACTGGAAACAGCCAAACAGGAAAAGCATACAATCAGCTTACACTCCTGGCAATCAGTATACAATCCAATTCCCCCAATAACGAGACAACACTTCATTTTGAGGGTCAAGCAGAATCTGGTTTACTGGGGCTACCTGCCTGGCTTTTATGCAGGTCTTCCACCTGGTGGACACTCCCCTCGGGGACCAGATGGAAGACTGGGATACAGGACAGACACTGACCAATTACAGACATACAGTGTAAACACATTCCCACAATACATTGTAATCCCTCCTCTCTATCCTAGAGATAATTGGGAAGTAATCCAATTATCTCCAAGGACAGAGGCAAGACTCCATTAACAACATGGCAGACAAAGGACAATAAAAGACATTAAAATATACAATGTTAAATTTATTATATAAAATACACACATGTAACATATCACCAGGTAGCTTAGATCTGAGCGCACATTATTACCGCTCAAATCTCACACATACAGTTCAATTGCCATGGAGCCAAAGTCCCTTATTACACTAATAGGCTCCATGGCATAGCTATCTGGGTTAAAGCATTCACATAGTTAAAGTCCTGATTGATCCGGCATTCGGCTAAACGACCAGAGTTAGAAGCAGAGAAGGCTGACGGCTCAGCGGTGTTCGCGAGTAAAAGTGTCCGCTTTCAGTTCACTGAGTCTGGGCTGAACACCACTGGCCGTCCGGGAGCTGCAGAATACTGCCACCGTGCATTAGCTATGTGTAACCGCGACCACCCGGTGTAGTCTATTAAGCTGCGGCTAACCGCCGTTTCTGGGTGGTCAATTGACGGCACACGCAAGCTTCAGGGAGGCAAATTGGCGGCACATGCCAGCTTCCCGGTGGTCGCGCCTTCGTTAGTTCGGTAGATTGAATCTACTGAACGCCCTGGCAGAAAGGCACGAACAAGCCTTTCTGCAGGGAAAATAAAGTGTTTTAACTGCCGGTCCATAGTCTAAGGGCAGCAGGCGGGCAACCAGACTTCTCCAGTGCCCAGTGGCGAGGTTGATTCCGCCACAGTAGTCATCTAGTGATTTGCTTAAGGTAAACAGTGATGGAAATTACACCCACACATCCCCAACATTTCAAACATACCTAGAAGGACACTTTAATTTTGGATGTGGGGGTGTGGTGTGGCCAGGTGCGGGATTGCTGTGTCATTGTTGTTGAAGTTTGTCCGTATTTGTTCAAATAATACAAAAATTACCCTTTTGCATTAGCTGCAACTTTTATAAAACCAAAATGGTGAAAAACTGGGCAGACTGCATCCAAAATCTCATACACCATAACCACTGCAATAAGCTGTAGACACTGGCAATTCTATATTGTTTATAACTTATAAGAGATAAAGTTTAAAAGAAATAGCATGGTTTTATAATTTAGTTTACCCATTTTTGATTACTTGGCCTTTCTGTCGAGGATGATCTGCAGTTTGTTGGTAAATAATTTCTTTAGACCTGGTTTTGTTTAGTCCATATTTCTAGGGACAATACTTCTGAACGTTTAGTGACGCTGTTTCTTTAAATCTTTGTTTTTAAGTAAAATTTCTGCCGCTTGCAGGTAATTCACTTCCAGCGCTTTACACAAAATTTCCAAAGGTACATTTAAGGTAAGAACTGGCGGCCATTCGGTTTATGTTTCGCAACATAAAAATGTTTTAAAGATTGCGTTTTCAGTCTATTTGCTTATAATTGCAGCCGATTCTATCATTTCATACACGGCAAATATATGAAACTTGGAAAATACATCATTTGATTTCCAGCAGAACATTTGAGAAAGTAAACACATCCCGCTACCTTATTACCAGCAGCAAATATGCGTGATGCTTTTCTGTAGATTTTTGCATCGCCGCCTCAAGAGCAACTCCTCTACGTACAAGCCATATGTCCTATTTCCATTTCAAGCAGAAACATTTCTCTAAAATGATAAATGAAATAACCACCAATCTTATTTTCTGGGATTTTCCTTCGAATTTAAAGAATTTTAAGAATCTTAAAAACTATAATCTTATACCATTTCCATGTGTGTCCTGGCTGTGGATTATAAGTGAGCAGATTCGGCAATGTTAACCATTTAAAAGCCCATCAGGAACATTCTTTGTACAGTCTGAGAAATGTAAAGATTCTAATGCCATTTGACATTCTGCCTGTTTCTCCAGAAATATGTAACATTCACTCTAGCAATTCACCAGGCACGCAAAAAATCTTCCTATTGCACGTTCAACCTAGGAATCTGCTCATTCGCTGTGGGAATCTGCCAATTCACCATGAGAATCTGCTTTTGGATCTGTTATATTATTCTTTGCCAAAGTGGTCATTTTTTAGCGGACATATTAACTCACGCTAATATCGTTATCCCATGTCTGAAAGAGGAAAAAATAGTGGCGAAAATCCCTGTTTCTGTGTGTTTCCTTTGATAAATTGTTCTAGGGACGTTCCGAATATTTTTTAATTATTTTTTTTTTCCAAAATGCTTTTAAACCGTAAAGATGATAGTATCAGTTCTGTCTTAGAAGGGTTAATGTAAACAAATATTCCCTCTTGGAATATCTAGCAATTAAAACATTGTTTTTTCTGACTCATTAATTCCAATCTAGAAAGGTAGAGGAGAGAGATTCTTCAACTCCACAGATCTCACAAAACGCGTCTTTAATAAGCGGTAACTGCTAAACAAAACATGCTCCATTTCACTCTGTCACAATGTATAACGCTGTCTGTGTACACTTAATTACAGATTTTAGGATTGTGTTTGGATAATGAAATATGAATTTTTTTTTAAGACTTTGTTGCATCCTATTAGTATTTAAAGAGACAGGAGGAACAGCTTGTGCCATTACATGTTCTCAGACTTTGTACTGTAGAGCAGACTGTTGGCTATCCCCATCTCTCCTCCTGTAGAGCAGACTGTTGGCTATCCCCATCTCTCCTCCTGTAGAGCAGACTGTCGGCTATCCCCATCTCTCCTCCTGTAGAGCAGAGAGCAGACTGTCGGCTATCCCCATCTCTCCTCCTGTAGAGCAGACTGTTGGCTATCCCCATCCTGTAGAGCAGACTGTTGGCTATCCCCATCTCTCCTCCTGTAGAGCAGACTGTCTGCTATCCCCATCTCTCCTCCTGTAGAGCAGACTGTCGGCCCCATCTCTCCTCCTGTAGAGCAGACTGTTGGCTATCCCCATCCTGTAGAGCAGACTGTTGGCTATCCCCATCTCTCCTCCTGTAGAGCAGACTGTCTGCTATCCCCATCTCTCCTCCTGTAGAGCAGACTGTCGGCTGTCTCCATCTCTCCTCCTGTAGAGCAGACTGTCGGCTATCCCCATCTCTCCTCCTGTAGAGCAGACTGTCGGCTATCCCCATCTCTCCTCCTGTAGAGCAGACTGTCGGCTATCCCCATCTCTCCTTCTGTAGAGCAGACTGTCGGCAGGACCGGTGCCTCCTATAGGCCAACTAGGCAGTCGCTTTGAGCGCTGCTTAACCCCTTAATGACACATGATATGTGTGACATGTCATGATTCCCTTTTATTCCAGAAGTTTGGTCCTTAACGGGTTAAAGGGGGGCGCCGGCAGGAGCTTTACCGCTCTGCTCGTTTGGCCGCCCCTCTATGTTTGAATAATTCTACAAATTGTGCCGCCGGCCATGTTACCGGGCGCTAGGGACACTTACATGTCTGCTGACTAGCACCCGGTGTAACACGGGTCTGGCGGCATCCACCTCAGCCTGCTCAGCTAGGCCTCCTAGAAGCACTCCTATTGCCGTAACAGTGCTAGGGCACTTCAATTTCCCGCTTCCACCCCTTGCCCTATAGGTGGGGACAAGTGAGCAGTATAGCACACTGTCAGCAGTCTCTGTTCTCCTTCCTTATTCTTTTCTTCAGGCAGTGGTTTCCTGTTCAGATTCCTCTTTGAAACACATTATAAGCTACTTGTACATATCAGTGGTTTAATGTCACCTCTGGCTCTTGACATTCCCCATATCCTTTTATAAGGGGTCTGTTTATCAGCAACAGCCAAGAAAAAAAACTGTTTATCTTGTAAAACCTCTAATAAACCATTTCACAAAGTATTAAATTTGCTGCTTTTTGTGTGTAAATGGTTTGCAGATGGCCAGCGAATACAGGGCAATGGCATTGTACACTTGTTATCATGCATTTCTGGAGCCTGGCTCCGAGTTTCCTCTGTTACATTTGCAGCCCGTCAATCTGGAAAACCTGCGCGTGATACTGCCTGCTGATGGATGAATTTGTTCTACAGGACCATGTCCAAGACTGACAAAAATCCTATTGCTAAAAATGAAATGCCTTCGAACACATTGTGTGATTGGACGAGATAATATTCTATTTGTCAACTAGTAAATAAGACTGCGAAACGCATTTCCACAGATTATTTTCTGTCCCCAAACATGAACAATGACTGCTTAACAAATCTCTAAGTACGAAGTCAAAAAGACAAAACAAAACGCTTAATTCATGCAGCTGTTTAACCACTTAGACCCAAGACAAAAGTTATGTGTTGTCTTTAATGCATAGTTCACTTAATTGATAACACAGCCACAAGTGAATCTACCTGTAATTGTATCCCTTTTTCAAATATAATGTAATCTGTAAATTAATGAAAATCTAAGCTGAGTAGGCCATTGTAAAATAGATAGTTAATAGTATACAAAATTCTCAAGTAGACCTCACATTCAAAATTCAATGCTATACAATAATTCAACAAGGAGCTTAGTACTTCTTATAATTTTATCTTTCTATGCTTGACAGGCGCATAGTCGCCGTATGGGCAGGTGGAATTCCCCCCAAACCTTACCCCAAAAACACACTGACACTGATGTATGGGTCAATCTGTCCACAGCTTTATTTATATTAATAACAATAAATTAAAGTCATTGCCCAGCCCCTATCCCGCCATATAACATCAAATGTCCCCAAAATAAAAGGCAAAAACCCATTATTTCTGTAAATATAAATAACCTCAACAACCATAATAAACATCATCAACATAATGTAAGTGCCAAACTTTGTTAAATAACCACAGTAGGGGCATACTCGGATACCCCTACCACACACCAGGTTCTGAGCCACCACCAAGCTCGAAACCTACCAAGGTTCATAACGAACCTGTTTAACCAAACTCTTCACCAGAGGCCTAACTGCCCTATTCTATTTACACTACCCCAGAACCTGTTTGTCCCCTAACTTTTCTCTCTCTAGCCCTGCCGCTGTGACCATACGGGAGCGAACACCCCTTACCCTTACAAATGGTAGGGTGGGAGGGACAACTTAGGCCAGGTAAGCAGATTAAAAGTGCTTGTCACTAAAATGGCTGCCTAATTATACTGGGCCAACCCCCTTTCACACTCTCACTCCACTCCCCGCATGGGGCCTTCCCCCTATGCCCGCCTCCTAGCTCTGTCAAGCCCCTATTCCACTAAGCTGTGCTTGTTCCATAGGGTTACATGACTTACTATAGTTTAACATAACACATTATGGCCTGCACAGCTTTTTTTGAATCTGAGTGAATGTTACATTCATAGGTTTCTGTGTCTATCAGAACAGGATATAAATGCTTCCTGACGGATATCCGTTGGAATTCGTAACGTGCAACAGATTTCCTGTAGGATTCCATTACTAAATATACGCCTGTCCGTATCATACATCGTAGAATGTTCACGTAGGTTTATTAAGCTGGTGGTGCGTTCGTGTGACCATCTCAGAAGCTCTTCACCATACATATTGAAATAGATCAGAGAATACTTCTTAATGTGTTTCAGCAATTCCATAAGAGAAGCTGTTTTTAAAGCGCTCCCTGATGAACGCAAGATAAATTAAATGTTTCCCTAGTTTTGAAAAGTTTTAAAATAACTTTTTGCTTTATGCGGGTCTTTGTTTTGGGGTTTTTCATTTGTATTCAACTTAGGAGCAGGCAGCCTGTCAGTAAGCCTTTTCCATGTCCCGATTCCCATTTCCCAATTTTTGGAGGTATGTAAAGACACCAGCAATATGGAAACGCTGTCTCATATACTGCCTCCAGTGTAATGCTTCTAGAGAATTGAATAGAATGTAATGGCCAACATAAGAGAAAATTAAAATATCTGACATGTTTGTTTTTCAAGTAACACATTTTTATATGTAATATGTCTGTTTTTATATTTTATGGGATTTTTTTTTCAAAAGTATTTTTAAAGGAAACGTATATAGCTGGACAGCTTGTAAAAGGTACGTTTGTCTCTCCGAAATCAGCAACCTGTTTATAAAAGAGAACCGTATTGCGCTTACGAATGTAGGACACGGGATACAAGTCTGTCAGAAACCCTAAGGGGCGCAGATAATAAAACCATTTATTTTCAATTTTCATGACCCTTGCGTTGACACACATTCCATCTGGGCTCCTTTCCCTATATTCTTCAACAGGTTATTGGTGAGAGATTTATGTCTCCCCTCCCGAATGCTGTGCTGGGGGGGCAACGTCAAATCAGCTGGAACAAGCAGCGTAATGTAAGAACAAAATATATAGTTTCAACGAAAGCAATCACTTTCATGAATACAAATATAAATTGGGCTTCACGGATCATTAACGATGTTGTTTCACCAATACATTTCCAAATTAATTAATCTCATAAGACGACATTTGTTGTGCTGAAAACCCCCCACTCGTCTTATACTCGAGTCAGTGTCTGTATTATAGCAACTTACATTGCCATAATACAGACCAGGACCGCCGGGCTCATTATAAGCCCGGCGGTCCTGTTGGGGGCTGGCAGCGAGCTGTTACCTTTCCTGCAGCTCCTGTCAGCTCCCTTCTCTCTCCTCTGTTCCAGTTAGCTCCCCTGTCAGCTCCCACTGTAAGTCTTGTGAACCCGTGGCAACGCTCCGTGCAGCACTCAGACCGCGAGACTTACAATGGAGGAGAAGGGAGCTGACCGGAACGGAGGAGAGAGAAGGGAGCTGATAGGAGCTGCAGGAAAGGTAAGTTACAGCTCTCTGCCAGCCCCCCTCCTACACAGCCCATCCACTGGACCACCAGGAAATGAGAGCCCCCTCCCTGGCCAGCTAACAAGCAGAGAGGGGGGACGAAAAAAATATAAATGAATAATATAAATAAAAATATAATATTAAAATAATAATTAATAAAAATGCCCACCCCCCACACACTGCACTCATACACACACACTGTAATCATACACACACCACATTCATACAAACACACTGCATTATATACACACACACATTGCATTCATACACACACACTGCATTCATTATATACACACACTGTAAATAAATATTCAATTAATATAATTTTTTGGGGATATAATTTTATTTAGAAATTTACCAGTAGCTGCTGCATTTCCCACCCTAGTCTTATACTCGAGTCAGTAAGTTTTCCCAGTTTTTGGGGGTAAAATTAGGGGTCTCGACTTATATTCGGGTCGACTTATACTTAAGTATATACGGTATCTACGTTTTGTAATTATTTTAGATTTATAGATTGTCTATATTGTTCTGATTGTACCATGAGATTGGTGTCCCTTGCAGTGCACTTTGATTGTGCCATAGGTCAATCCAAGATCTGCCAAAAGTCAAGTTGGAGGACACTACAAACATGTTTAAAAAAAAAAAAAAAAGGCTTTCTGAGCCTTCAGAAAGAAAGGACGTACGATAACATGGAGAAAAACAAATGGTGGGTATGCGAAAAATCCTAGTAAAGTAGGACTTTGATTATGAATTATTAATGCGACAGATAAAGAAACTGCAAGGGGAATGTATGGTCAGGGCTAATCTCCAATCCTGGTAACCATTAGGCTGGGGTTCATCATAGGCGTGCGCACGGGGTGTGCCGGGTGTGCCTGGGCACACCCTAATCCCCGTGGCACGCCTATGGTTTGAGTTCTGCAAGAACAGCGTTCCTGCACTTTTTTTGAGCAGGAAGGCTGTTCCTGCAGGCACTCAGCGCCCCACTCACCTCTTGCCCCTGTCATGGGGGGGCAAGAGGTGATGGATTCCCTCCCCCGCTCTCCATCTCAGCCGCGCGCTGATGCCGGGAGCCGGAATATGACGTCATATTCCGGCTCCCTGCTCCAGCAGACAGCCCGTGTGGCGAGAGGGAGCAGAGCGCAGACAGCAGAGAGCTCCCTCGCCGCGGCTGAGATGGAGAGAGGCGCCCGCCCCACTGGACCCCAGGGACAAGTCCACCAGCACTCCAGGTAGGAGGCTGGGTGGACATTTTTTTAAAATTAAAATATAATTTGTTCTTGTGTGTCTGTGTGTGTGTCTGTGTGAGTGTGTGTGTGAGTGTCTGTGAGTGTGTCTGTGTGTGAGTGTGTCAGTGAGTGTGTGTGTCTGTGTGTGTCAGTGAGTGTGTGTCTGTGAATGTATGTGTGTGTGTGTCAGTGAGTGTCTGTGTGAGTGTGTGTGTGTGTCAGTGAGTGTGTGTCTGTGAATGTGTGTGTGAGTGTATGTACGCATATATATATATATATATATATATATATATACACACACACACACACACAGAGCCGGCGCTATCTGAGTGCCGGCTCTGCTCTAAGCCTCCATGGGCCGGCGGGGAGACCAAAGATCTACCTCACCGGCCCACAGCAGCATGGAGGGAGGCAGGAGAGGACCCAGGGAGCTCTAGACAGAAGCTCCGCCAGGTTCCTCTCGTGATATCTGAGCGTTGCTGCGGCAACGCTCAGATCTCGCGAGAGTTAACTCTAGCCCTGCAGGCTAGAGTTCACTCTCCACTGGACCACCAGGGATGGCACATGGCAGCAAGGATTTACTAATCTGCCAAATCCCTCCAAACATACAGCACACACACATACAGCACCTACACACATACAGCTCACACACACAGTACACTAACCGCACCCTCACAAACACACACAGCACCTTTAAAAAAACGCAACACCCTCACACACAGCACACTAACAGCACCCCCACAAACACACACACAAACAGCACCCCCACAAACACACACACACACAAACAGTACCCCCACAAACACACACACAAACAGCACCCTCACAAATACACGACACTCACACAAACAGCACCCTCACAGGACAAACACACACACAAACAGCACAGTCACAAACACACACACACACACACACCCTCACATCACACTAACAGCACCCTCACATCACACTAACAGCACCCTCGCACACACACACAGCACACTAACAGCACACAGCACACTAACAGCACACAGCACACTAACTGCACACACAGCAGTGTGTGTGTGTATATATCTATATATAGATATATACACACACACACACACGCGGCTTGTGCTTTAGGTTGCACACCCTAATGCAATAGGCTGCGCACGCCTATGGGGTTCATACAATGTTTAACAGAAGCTCCTAAGATACTGTACTTGTTATGTGCAAGTAAGCACTAATGCAAGAGAGAAAATTAAACGTTGTTAAGGCAATCCTTATCAGTAGATTCCCAATAAGTTCAAAACCTAAAACAACATGAATAGCACAAAAAAGTAAGAATTATAGGAAGAGTTGTAAAAAAAAAAAAATGCAAAAAATAGAGAAATACCACATGAGGATACCACATGAGGAGCAGTCCCATCGCAATCCGTAGTTACCAGGTGGACGAACCAGCTATTGAAATAGATGGTTTGGAGCCGTGTATATTTAGGAATTCAGAAAAAGGAAGAGTCCCACCCAGTAAGCCAAAACGTATGTCTTGTCTTGTTAGTCTCTCCAGAGCTGTATTGGAGTCTGAGTGCTGTTTAAATTAATTAGGTATTTGTTTTGGAGTGTGCAATCTGTGGGAGTTTATCTATGCAGCACCACGCGGTGTACTGATATTAGGTATTAGTCATTGTCCGTTCGATACACCTGGGAGTTAGCGTGGTATTTCTTTGTTTGTCATTGCAGAGGAAAAAAAATTCCATTTTGTTTTGTGTTATTAAAAATAAAGTTATCAATTCATATTTAAATTTTTGAGATTTTTAAATGTCCATCCTTTAATTTAGACAAATAATAGTAATTATTACTATTTATCAACTACCAATACATTCCGCAGTGCCGTACAATAGGTGGACTAACATACAAGTGGTCACAACAAGACAATTTAGACATACAGGAACAGAAAAGGCTGAGGACCCTCCTTAAGCAAATTCATAATCGAAGAGGAGTGGGGTAAATGACACGAGAAAGATGTATTTCTGCATACCTCCCACATGTCCCTATGTAGATAGAACGGGATCAGAAATGATTGAACTATTTAACATAACTGTGTGGTTTTTTGTGTTTTTTAAATCTTGAATTCTGTTACAAACTCTCTAATTTTATTCTCTATTAGGTTCACTCCGATGGACCGTAGATTTTAAAACGTACTCTTTTAATGATACATACAAGAAATGCTGACCTGTGTAAGAGTTAGGGTTCTATAAGGGGGCATTCAACAGTCCCTTAATATTTCATTTCACAGTGATGGCTTTTTATAGCTAGACAGCTTGTAAAAGGTACGTTTGTCTCTCCGAAATCAGCAACCGGTTTATAAAAGAGAACCGTATTGCGCTTACGAATGTAGGACACGGGATACAAGTCTGTCAGAAACCCTAAGGGGCGCAGATAATAAAACCATTCATTTTCAATTTTCATGACCTTTGCGTTGACACACATTCCATCTGGGCTCCTTTCTCTATATTCTTCAACAGGTTATTGGTGAGAGATTTATGTCTCCCCTCCCGAATGCTATGCTGGGGGGGCAACGTCAAATCAGCCGGAACAAGAAGCGTAATGTAAGAACAAAATATATAGTTTCAACGAAAGCAATCACTTTCATGAATACAAATATAAATTGGGCTTCACGGATCATTAACGATGTTGTTTCACCAATACATTTCCAAATTAATTAATCTCAGAAGTAATCTTTAGCCTAGAACATCAAGCATTTCACAGGATATTTCTGTTGAACATTTAGACAAGAGGTTCAAAATATAATAATTTGCACTGAATAACTCTTCTGATACATTTTCTATGATGATTGCTGGCCTCACGGTTACTAGGGCAGCCGACAGGGCAGACATTCCGTTTTGTGAATATTTATTTTGTTATAGCAAATGGCTTGGTATAGGGGAGAAGCTGGCATAAAAGGCTACCACTAAAATATTCTTCTTACAAAATATGAGTGAATTAAGGTAATTTTTTACAGTCTGTTTTTTATGCAAGTCAGTGAGTCTCTTCACCTGATCACCATGTATTTAAATTGGTTTGTAGTTCAAGGAAGGAAAATGATTTGCCTAATAGTATCTGGAATTCCACCGATATAGTGTACAACGCGCACAGCAAAAACCTGGCAAAACAGAAAACACTTTGTCAAGTGTTCCTGTTGGCAAAATTTGCCCCTTTTAACCCAACAGCCTTACTAGGATTACTACAAGACCTTATATTTCAGACTGGGCCCCTTAAAACAGCATTAACACCCAGCACTCCCAAGCAACCAAGTTCTGCTGAATCTTCAGAGCAGAGGTATCATCTCTGGAAGATTGCCCACCCTCCCCTTCCCACACCATCCCACCCCATGGTCATCAGCTTATTTATAGATAGTGCACATCAGCAGGTTTCCTTAACACACCAATCAAGTCATCAAACCACTCCTCACCTGAATTCTTTTAACACACTGCATCCTTACAATGGTTTAAACACTTATTGATATGTGTGTGTGTTTGTATATATGATCTACATATCTATATAATACACATTTTCTCTAATGTTCTCCCTTCTATTTTTCACTTTAACACTAACTTCTGTCATTACTAAAATATCCCTATCCTTTCCCTCACCTGTCCCTGGCAACACCATCATCATTACTTCCACCTTACTCCCCTCCCCTCTCTATTCATCCCATGCACTCTACACATACCTTTCCAGCCTATCTCCACCAACTCTCTCCAAATCCTCTACATACATACCCTCCTACAAAACTTTCAAATCCTACTCCCACCTTCACTTCCTTTCTATCCTTCTGCTCCTAGCAGCTGGTGATGTCTCCCCAAACCCCGGTCCCCTCTCAACAGACTCAGCACATACTAACCCAAGGATCCACACTAATCTCATACCCATCTCTTGTTCCTCTAAATCCTCCTTCAATACTGCCGTCTGGAACGCACGCTCTGTTTGCAATATAACTAAATCCACTGCTGTCCATGACTTCTTCATCTCTCGTTCAATAGATTTACTAGCCTTAACAGAAACCTGGCTCTCCCCCTCTGACACTGCCACCCCTGCATCTTTGTCCTTCGGTGGTCTCCAACTTACCCACAACCCAAGAAATTCTGAATGTAAAGGTGGTGTTGGGTTTCTCCTCTCCCCTCACTGCTCTTTTAAACCTCTTCCCACCCCCCCTTCCCTCTCTTTCCCGTCATTTGAAATACACTCAATTCGCCTTTTCAAACCCTTCTCTGCTAACATTGCTGTTATTTACCGTCCCCCCTCTTCTCTTCCTTGACCACTTTGCCGCCTGGCTACCCTATTTCCTCTCTTCTAACATCCCATCCCTAATTCTCAGGGACTTTCCATCCCTAATTCTCGGGGACTTCAATATTCCTATAAACCCGCCTTTGACCTCTGCAGCCAATAAACTACTTTCAATTACCTCCTCCCTCGGGCTATCACAGTGGGCAAATTCTCCCACCCATGTAGCTGGCAATACCCTTGACCTAATCTTCACTTATGCATGTACTGTATCTAATATCTGCAACACTCCGTATCCACTCTCTGATCACCACCTCTTATCGTTTGCTCTCACGTACCCCCTCACCCAACAACCTCCGCCTAACCAGCCTCAACTCAAGAGGGACCTTAATTCTCTTGATCTCCAACAGTTGTCAGCCGACATTGATTCACAACTGCTGTCCATCCCTTCCCTCTCCTGTCCTTCACTGGCCATCTCCATATATAACTCTACTCTTACATCTGCCTTGAACACTGCAGCGCCACTCCAAACAAGCACCTCAAGGAGGACCCGCCCCCAACCATGGCATACTAAATCAACGCGCTACCTGCAAAGATGCTCCCGTTGTGCTGAACGCTCCTGGAGGAAGTCTCGCACCCAGTAAGACTTTCTCCATTATAGATTCATATTGTGTTCATACAGTGCAGCCCTTGCTCTTGCCAAACAGTCCTATTTTTCCTCTCTCATTAGTTCATGTTCTCCCCTCCTTGCCTTTCTGTTTCTCAATCACACATAGATCATGCCTTTCCTACCCTTCAGACATTCTCCCCAGCCACTGACCAAGAGGTGGCTGCTCTTCTTTGCTCCTCTCGCCCCACCACTTGCCCCCTCGATCCTGTCCCATCTCACCTTATCAGATCTCTCTCCACTTGTCTTGTGCCTTCTCTAACACACATCTTCAACTGCTCGCTCTCTTCTGGCATCGTCCCTGCTGACCTTAAACATGCCACTGTAGTACTAAAAAAACCATCCCTCGACCCGTCCACCCCCTCTAACTACCGTCCCATATCACTGCTCCCTTTTTCCTCAAAGCTTCTGGAAAGACTTGTCTTTACCCGTGTGTCTCATTTCCTCAATTCCAACTCTCTCCTTGACCCCCTTCAATCTGGCTTCCGCCCTCTCCACTCTACAGAGACTGCCCTTATCAAAGTTACTAACGACCTAATCGCAGCTAAATCCAAAGGCCACTACTCCATACTAATTCTTCTTGACCTCTCAGCGGCCTTTGACACCGTTGATCATGCTCTCCTTCTTCAAACTCTGCAATCGCTTGGTCTCTGTGACTCTGTCCTCTCGTGGTTTTCCTCTTATCTCTCCCAACGCTCATTCAGTGTCTCTTTTTCTAATACTTCCTCCCCTCGCCCTGTCTCAGTTGGAGTCCTCCAAGGCTCCGTCCTTGGTCCCCTTCTATTTTCTCTTTATACTGGCTTTCTTGGCAAACTTATTACCTCATTTGGATTCCACTACCACCTGTACGCTGATGACACCCAGCTATATCTCTCCTCCCCGGACCTCTCCCCTGCTGTCCTGCAACGTGTCACTGCTTGCCTTTCTTCCATCTCTGACTGGATGTCCTCCTGCTTTCTGAAACTCAATCTCTCAAAAACTGAGCTCCTTGTCTTTCCTCCTTCTAATACTGATCCTCCTCCTTCACTCTCCCTTCAAGTTTGTGGTACCAACATCAGCCCATCCTTGCAAGCGCGCTGTCTTGGCATCATACTTGACTCTGGGCTCACCTTTGAGCCTCACATCCAGCATGTTGCCAAATCCTGTAGATTCCATCTTAAAAACATAGCCCACATCCGCCCCTTTCTTGCACCAGATACTACAAAGGAGCTTGTCCATGCTCTAGTAATTTCCCGCATGGATTATTGTAACCCTCTCCTGCTTGGTCTTCCCAAAAGCCGTACTGCACCGCTACAGTCCATAATGAACGCTGCTGCTAGACTGATTTTCCTCTCTAGTCGGTTCTCTCACACCTCACCCCTCTGCCAGTCCTTACATTGGCTTCCTGTGTGCTATAGGAGTCAATTCAAGGCACTAACTCACACCTATAAAGCACTGAACAACTCTAGCCCCTCTTATATCTCCTCACAGATCCATAGGTATGTCCCTTCTCGGTCTCTCCGCTCTGCCCGTGACCACCTCCTGTCCGTTGTCCGCACCCGTACGGCCAACTCACGCTTGCAGGACTTCTCGCGGGCGGCTCCCTTCCTATGGAATAGCCTGCCTACCGCCATCAGACTCTCCCCTAGTCTTGCATCTTTTAAGAAGTGCCTTAAAACCCATCTCTTTAGGAAAGCTTATGGCCTCCAAGACTAACCCCTACCTCACATACCTGTCTCTTGCCCTCTCCTAAAGGGCAGCCCACCTTATTTGATTGCAAATTCCTGTCCTAATGTGTTTTACACCCCACCTCCTATAGAATGTAAGCTCGATTGAGCAGGGTCCTCTTCAACCTATTGTTCCTGTAAGTTTATTTGTAATTGTCCTATTTATAGTTAAATCCCCTCTCATAATATTGTAAAGCGCTACGGAATCTGTTGGCGCTATATAAATGGCAATAATAATAATAAATAATAATAATAACCATGACACACAGTCAAGTAGAAGATATTTACTATTAGGCTTCAAGTAACCCAACAGTAAAAAAAAAAAAAAAAAAACCTGGCCCCAGGTGCCACTGAATCAGGTGTGTGACAGCAGCAATCAACGTACAAACTATTCATTGTTATTGGAGAACTCTGCAGTGCTCTCTGCTTGTTGAATGGAAGTATGCACATTTGCATAATGCAGGTATGCAAATGAGGGCAAGAGTGTACGTGGTTAAATGTGTATATTTTGGTTTTATTGTGTTTGAAAATGTTATTTGTATAGTTGAGGTATTAATTTTAATTGCTCGATTACCAATGTTCTATGGATTTGTATTTTAAATGTTTTTTGTTTTTTTCACCACTTGCTTAAAGACTAGTCTCCAAATGTGTGTTCATTTTGGAACTGTGGATTTTAAGGGATCTCAGTAACAGAGTCTTTGGACCTGTTGGCTAGCTGCACAATCTCTCTAGCAATCACTATACGCAAAGCTGCAATGGAATAGGTAGATAATTATTTATTATGATTTACGCCACAAATAATTAGTGTGCTTTATCCGTTGAGTTTTTCACTGTCCTAACACTCAGCTTTATACCACATAAAATGCCACAAATCCCCATTTTGCCATGCACATTTTTATATACAATTACAACACAATATGTTCTATTTTTAATAATGGAATATTGCATTATCATGAGTACCCCGTACCTAGAAACATACTATACTGTCCCTTTAACTGACAGCAAACCTGTTATATAGTGTCTTAATTAAGTTGTCCATTGATTACAAAATTCCCCAATTCTAGTTGTCTTTTTCACTCTTCCCCTTTAATTCCAACTTTCTCCATTAGACATTTGGTTATTGGCCCCAACTGGAAGTCTGGGCCTATTGATGATGCTTATGTAACTGATATAGATAAAACCTATATTACAAAGGATATGTGGTACAATGTGTTGTCTTTATCATTGAGAGATCGGAGTGGTTAGTGCTCCCATTGCTGTGGCCAAGGCTTGCAGATTCAGTTCCAGGCAAATTATTTTAGCCTTTCAATATTCCCTTGTGGCTGTAAACTAGACAAAAACAATTGTACCCTCTCCGGTTAATGTAATACATTTTTTAGACAAGAAATAGTGTACCTGAGGGAGGAGGGGTTAAATGGGAAAAGATAAGCTCTAATAAGAGTGTCTGCTAATAACCAAAATTAAAAAAAATAAAATAAATTTTATTAGTATTTTACAAACGTGCTTCTGTACAACAAGTGGGTGGTCTACTTGGCAAAACATAAAATAGAAAGTTGTAGAAACCAGTCTCTACAGAAAATCTGAGGAGAGGTATTCTAATCTCAGTTGCCGATGTCGAGTATGATACTATTGGTTGCTGTAAGTTAGCAGTGCAACCTGTTAGGGAGTCATGTAAACCAAATATAATACTGGTGAAAATATAGCCCTGCACACTTCTGTGTCAGGGTATATATATCAGGAAGAGACGGCACAGAGAAGTACTGACCATGAAAACGGAAGGGCACACCCTAATCCCAGCGGCACGCCTATGTATATTGAGACCGGCAGGGGAGATATCAGGATCTCCCCTGTCAGCTCATGCAGAGCCGGCGCTATCCGAGCGCCTGCTCTGCTCTCAGCCTCCCTCCCCACCGACCCACAGGCAGGGAGGGAGGCAGGAGAGGACCCGGGGAGCTCTTACCAGTAGCTCCGCCAGGTTCCTCTCGCGGGATTCTGAGCATTGCCGTGGCAATGCTCAGATCTCGCGAGAGTGAACTCTAGCCCCGCAGGCTAGAGTTCACTCTCCACTGGACCACCAGGGATGGAAGCAGCAGAAAGGATCCCCCCTCCCAGGCATAAGGTAGGAAGGGAGGGGGGATATTTACTAAATGGCCCCCACACAATCACCCAAACATACAGCACCCCCCACACACAGCATCTACACACATACAGCACACGCACCCTCACACACACAGCACCCTCACACACACAGCACCCTCACACACACAGCACCCTTACACACACACACACTAACAGCACCTTCACACACATAGCACCCTTACACACTAACAGCACCCTCACACACACACTAACAGCACCCTCACACACTAACAGCACCCTCACACACACACACACACTAACAGCACCCTCTCACACACACACTAACAGCACCCTCACACACACAGCGCCTTCTCACACACACACACAGCGCCCTCACACACACACACAGTGCCCCCCCCACACACACACAGCAGTGTATATATATGTGTGTGTGTATATATATGTGTATATATATATACACACATGCAGTGTGTGTGTTTGTGCTTTAGGGTGCACACCCTTATACAATAGGCTGTGCATGCCTATGAAGGGAGGGAGAGGTGAACTAAACGGTCTGTTGCAGTGTATATAAAACAGTAGTTATACACTGGAGAAATCACTGTAATTTACTTGGGTGCTGAAGCGGTACCTAATGCCTAGGTCTTAACTCTTAGAGTAATCACTGTAAATAGCGTTGGTGCCAGAGCGGCACCAAATGCCTAGACCACCAGCTCTTAAAGGACCACTATAGTGCCAGGAAAACATACTTGTTTTCCTGGCATTATAATGCCCTGAGGGTGCCCCCACCCTCAGGGACCCCCTCCTGCCAGGCTCTGGGGAAAGGAAGGGGTTAAACTTACCTCTTTCTCTAGCGCCGGGCGTGGAGCTCTCCTCCTCCTCGCCGCCTCCTCTCCTCCTCTTCGGCTGAATGCGCATGCGCGGCAGGAGCTGCGCACGCATTCAGCCAGTCACATAGGAAAGCATTCATAATGCTTTCCTATGGACGCTGGCATCTTCTCACTGTGATTTTCACAGTGAGAAGCACGCAAACGCCTCTAGTGGCTGTCAATGAGACAACCACTAGAGGCTTTAGAGGCTGGATTAACCTATTTATAAACATAGCAGTTTCTCTGAAACTGCTATGTTTATAAAAAAAAAGGGTTAATCCTAGCTGGACCTGGCACCCAGAACACTTAATTAAGCTGAAGTGGTCTGGGTGCCTATAGTGGTCCTTTAACCCCTTAAGGACCAAACTTCTGGAATAAAAGGGAATCATGACATGTCACACATGCCATGTGTCCTTAAGGGGTTAAGTAGAAAGGTAAAGTAGTTTGTTGTTTTGATATTAACAAAAGTGCCTGAGTCAGCTGTGAATACAATTGCGGCACTAGACTGACGTACTGGAAATGAGAGGTCTGGAAACGAGACTCTAGGTAAAAAGATAGAGGTCTCTGAGTCACTACCTAAATCCTTACACAGTTGGCTAATGCTAGAAATAGATCAGTTAGCAGTGATACCTGAATAATAGTGAATCAATGTCTAAACTCCATTATGGTAAAGGGAACTAATAAGAAAAATACATTTTTTATGTAGATCATTTAATATTTCTCAATAAGAAATATGCCCTTAGCGAAGACGTGGACTAACACTTGGATTACTACAAAAACATTTTTACAAGTGCATCTCTTATAAACTAGATAGTGGAATGAAACCTACACTATATACTTTATAAGAGATACACTTGTAAAAAAAATTTTTGTATTTATTGAAGGTGAAGGTTGAAAGGTATACCTTCACGTGTGCTTTTAGAGCTGCTGGTTTTACAGTTTATTTTGAAGTGCTTTGGGAGCTATTGTTGTTAATATAAAAAGAAGGACTGGAAGGGTTAAGTTAAATAAACAGCCCCACTTACAGACCTAGTATCCTTGGAGAGGCTGCTTTATCATGGATAAGTTTAAATGCCTTTGTTTATTAAGAGCAAAACAGGAAGCTATTAATGGTATTAATCCCTAATAGGGCAATGAACATAACATAATGTGAATAATCAAATATTGAAAAAAATAATAATAAAAAGACAAAAATAATAAGTGGTTTAAAAATAGGACCAACCGTTCCATCAGATAAGTCCAAACAGTTATCATACAGACTAGGACTAGTTTTATAGAATGTTGCAAATCATTGCAACAGAATTGCTTGTCTGTATCTAGTACTGAAATAGATCTTAGTCTATAGGGTATATTGGTATAAATCAGTGTTTAATTAGGGGCAAAACGGAGGACATTGTAGTGCATAAGGTCATAAGTGACTTGAAATAAATGATGTGTCAAGTTGCCAATATGGAAATCAAACGTATGTATACCCCTTGGGGATGATGGATAGATGCATAAAGATAAAGAGATATTTGGGGGAATATAAAGCACTAAACACCTTAAGACTATATAGCCTAGAAGGGACTACTAGCCGAATCCATAATTACTTACATTTGTTTGTCACACCTAGTTATTAATATACCGTTGTACAGAACACTGGTGAGACCTCACTTGGAGTGTTGTACGCAGTGCTGGAGACCGTATCTTCAGAGGGATATTGATACCTTAGAGAGGGTTCAGAGAAGGGCTACTAAACTGGTTCATGGATTGCGGGATAAAACTTACCAGGAAAGGTTGAGGGATCTTGACATGTATAGCTTGGAGGAAAGGCGAGACAGGGGGGATATGATAGAAACATTTAAATATATAAGGGGAATCAACACAGTAAAGGAGGAGACTATATTTAAAAGAAGAAAAACTACCACAACAAGAGGACATAGTCTTAAATTAGAGGGACAAAGGTTTAAAAATAATATCAGGAAGTATTACTTTACTGAGAGGGTAGTGGATGCATGGAATAGCCTTCCAGCTGAAGTGGTAGAGGTTAACACAGTAAAGGAGTTTAAGCATGCATGGGATAGGCATAAGGCTATCCTAACTATAAGATAAGGCTAGGGACTAATGAAAGTTTTTAGAAAATTGGGCAGACTAGATGGGCCGAATGGTTCTTATCTGCCGTCACATTCTATGTTTCTATGTTTCTACATCTTTGACTTCCCTGATTCAAGGGGCGTGGTCTATCAGCTTTAAAAAGTGGCGCAGCACAGTCCACAACTATCTCTTGACAAAGACGTATGGTATCGCGGAAATACGCGTCGGGCTAAGTTCCCGTCACTGTGGACGCTCTTTATTACGACAACCGTTTTTTATTTATTCTCTCCCTTTCAGGGAGAATCTATTGGGAATGACTAATAGCATTATTTAGTATCCCTCTGGGATAGGCACAGCTGGTTTGAACCTTCTGACGGTCAGTAAAAGGATACCCTACACCCCAAATATCCATTAGTATCCTCTAAGCAAGGATTGCTTTTTAGGTGACTGACCTACTTAGTTACTCAACTAATTATTCACTGCTATTAATGAATGCTAGCTATTTATTTGGGAGAAGGTAGTTCGCTTTTGGGTGTTTTAGCTGCCTACCTGAAGTCCCGACACTACGGCCGTGACAGATGTATTTGGCAATTCTACTACACTCCAATAGACCCCCTACCATTCTCTCTGCTTATCATTTTCACACAAACATACGTATAGGTATATACAGGTGATACTCGAAAAATTTGAATATCGTGAAACATTTAATTTATTTTAGTAATGCAACATAAAAGGGGAAACTAATATATGAGATAGATGCATTACATGCAAAGCAAGATAGTTCAAGCCGTGATTTGTCATAAGTGTGATGATTATGGTTTACAGCTCATGAAAACCTCAAATCCACAATCTCAGTAAATTAGAATATTACATGCAATCAATAAAACAAGGAGTGTACATAGAACAATATCGGACCTCTGAAAAGTATAAGCATGCATATGGACTTAGTACTTAGTTTGGGCCCCTTTTGCAGCAATTACTGCCTCAATGCGGCGTGGCATGGAAGCTATTAGCCTGTGGCACTGCTGAGGTGTTATGGAAGACCAGGATGCTTCAATAGCGGCCTTCAGCTCTTCTATAAAGCTCCTCTGCGGAAGGAAGCATGAAGTGCTTCAAAATCTCCTGGTAGACTGCTGCGTTGACCCTGGACTTAATGAATCACAGTGTACCAACACCAGCAGATGACATGGCTCCCCAAATCAACACAGACTGTGGAAACTTCCTCCAGACTCTGGGTCCTTGGTTTCCAAATGAGATGCAAAAGTTGCTCTCATCAGAAAAGAGGACTTTGGACCACTGAGCAACAGACCAGGTCTGTTTTTCTTTAGCCCAGTTAAAACGCTTCTGAGGTTGTTTGTTGTTCAGGAGTGGCTTGACAAGAGGAATACGACATCTGAAGCCCATGTCCAGGATCCATCTGTGTGTGGTGGCTCTTGATGCACTGACTCCAGCCTCAAAGTCCCCAGCACTTTTGAATGGCCTTTTCCTGACAATCCTCTCCAGGCTGCAGTCATCCCTGCTGCTTGTGCACCTTTTTCTTCCACACTTTTACCTTCCACATAACTTTCTATTAATGTACTTTGATATAGCACTTTGGGAACATCCAATTTCCTTCGCAATTACCTTTTGAGGCTTTCCGTCCTTATGGAGGGTGTCAGTGATGGTTTTCTGCACAACTGTCAGGTCAGCAGTCTTCCCCATGATTGTGATTCCTACTGAACCAGACTGAGAGACCATTTAAAGGCTCAGAAACCCTTTGCAGGTGCTATGGTTTACTTAGCTGATTAGAGTGGGTCACTGTGAGCCTAGAATATTGCACCTTTTCGCAATATTCTAATTTACTGAGATTGTGGATTTGAGGTTTTCAAGAGCTGTAAGCCATAATCATCGCACTTATCACGGCTTGAACTATCTTGCTCTGCATATAATGCGTCTATCTCATATATTAGTTCCCCCTTGTACGTTGCATTAATGAAATAAAGAACTTTTTCGCGATATTCTAATTATCAACTGTACTATTGAGCGAATTACTTTGTACAGCTTATCACATAGTGCTACATAGAGATACTATCCGATGGTAACATTATTGGGATATTATAATGGGGGAAAGTCTATTACGGCTGTATTTATTTTGTCTGTTTCCCGGTTGATCTAATAGTCAACCTGGTGTTTGCTGCTTTATATTTTCCCAAATATCTCTTTATCTTTATGCATCTATCCATCATCCCCAAGGGGTATACATACGTTTGATTTCCATATTGGCAACTTGACACATCATTTATTTCAAGTCACTTATGACCTTATGCACTACAATGTCCTCCGTTTTGCCCCTAATTAAACACTGATTTATACCAATATACCCTATAGACTAAGATCTATTTCAGTACTAGATACAGACAAGCAATTCTGTTGCAATGATTTGCAACATTCTATAAAACTAGTCCTAGTCTGTATGATAACTGTTTGGACTTATCTGATACAACGGTTGGTCCTATTTTTAAACCACTTATTATTTTTTTCTTTTTATTATTATTTTTTCAATATTTGATTATTCACATTATGTTATGTTCATTGCTCTATTAGGGATTAATACCATTAATAGCTTCCTGTTTTGCTCTTAATAAACAAAGGCATTTAAACTTATCCACGATAAAGCAGCCTCTCCAAGGATACTAGGTCTGTAAGTGGGGCTGTTTATTTAACTTAACCCTTCCAGTCCTTCTTTTTATGTTTAATTTGGGGTTATGCCCTAAGTATCCCACAACGTCTGCAACTCCGGTGGAAGGTTTTTTTTCTTTCTCACCATTGTTGTACTTTTCTTATTGTTGTTAATAGTTGGATGACGTTTTAAAATCATTGAAATGATATGTCCAGGGCTGGGTGGAGTAAGAAATCCTACTTACAAACAAGTGGTAACATTGTTATTGAAATCATTTTCTGGGAAAAATAAATAATGCTGGCTTCCTTGATAATGAGGCCCAAGCAGGACTTGATAGGCAAGGTATCCAAGACCCCCCAGGAATCTCATATTGACCCCCACTTGCAGCTATAACGAGATGTTTAATTATTAGCACAATGTTCTCCATTCTGTATTCTGTTACCAGCGCATTTCGTGTAACATACCTTTGGATCCTCTTGCACATTTTTATTGTAAACATGTTTGATGGTGAAACATAATGACAGACATCTCCTGGAGAGACCACATCAGGCTATGTATTTATTTATGGGCTGGGAATAATCTACCCCTATTATGATCACGAAAGGCCTATTAATTAGGGCGGGAAGTAGTGAGCAGATTTAATTGCATTGTTAGAGCTACTGGCTGTCCTACGCCTTAGGTAAAACTATCAATGGCTCTTAGCTACATTACTTTGTATTTGCAAAGCAGAATGCATTCTTTCCGGCTATGTTAAATTATTAATGCTCTCTACATGGCAAACATCACACAGCCTTGACTGATATTGCAAATTCATTAGGAGAAAATACAGAGGAATCCTTTTCTGTGGGATTTTAATTATCTGTGCAGCTTGTACTGTATTGCTGTATTGATTGACAAAACAAGTCATTGTTGGATTCCGAAGAACGCTTTCTATTTCTCAACGGCTCAAACGAAACTTATTACACTGAAACGCTAAAGGGTGTAATCAGTTCAAGGCTATGCTTCATTCCTGAATGAATTTTTAAAAAAGAATGAAAGACCAACATATTCAATACCTGGAATATAATACAACGTGCCATGCATTCATGTTTAATCTCCACGAACTGTGTTTATACAACGATAGGGAAAGACGTGTAGTCTTGTACTGTAAAGACATAGTCAGTCAAATATTATGTTTCATCACAAAATTTAGAATATTGGCATCATAGAAAATCTCTTCACTTTTTCTACTCGAACCTTCTTAAAGGGAAATTATTTAAATTATATTTAAATATTTAAGTAAAGATTAATCGTAAGCCTTAAAGACCAGAATAGGTTTGAATTGTATAGCAAGTGAGGTGGACATTAGATAACGTCTTTCTTCCGGTTTTCGCTCTATTGGTCGCTTCTCACTTGATCAACATTTAGTTGCTGTCCCCTAACCATCAATCCTTTTTATTTTTTACATTTTTAAATGTATTTGCCTTTGCGCCACGAACAGAACTCTAAATCATGAAAGAAACAAAACTGTTTATTCATTGTGCATTTTGTTTGTTTAATGCTGCGATCCTTTGGCTATTTAGAGTTACGAAATTCGGATAAGCTGCCGATCGCCCAAAATTTGGATAAATCTCAATTTGTTTGAAAATTAATGCACAAGTCTATCTTATATTATCCTTTAAATATAAAGCCATTTCCTAAACAGAAAATTGTTTTTTTTTACAAAAAGAATCCTATTTCTGAGCCAAAAATATAATTTGGCGGAGTGTAAGAATTTTTATTATTTATTTATTTTTTTTACCAATTTATTTTATTTTTTTATCCTAAAATCCAGTCCCTTCTTTTCATGTGTTTAAAACTTCCATATGCATCAAGACTGTTATAATTTATTCGGACTGCATAATTACATGATAATCTAAAATAAAATGACCGTAGGATATATTGTATATACTATGTGGTTTATGTGGCAGTTTAGCTTTCGGAAATCCCATAAAACCATCCTCTGTCCAGCTCTGTAGTTGCAAGCTTCACTTGGTGGCAGGTTGGTTGCCCCCTTGTCATGCTGTAGAGTGGAATGTGGCTCTTTAAATGTCACGACACTCTGTATCTCAGACATAGCTAGATATTGTTACAGCTGAAAGAGATGTCTGTATTTATTTGTTGAACAATGTACACGTTCGCTCTGTGACTTTTCCTGCAGCGGTAATTGTATCTCTCTGTTATTAGTGATATTATCAGCAATAAATATGGCAGCAAACAATGTGCTTTGCCAAGCAGCAATACGAACTGCGAGGAAATTGAGGGTGCAAGATTCCCAGTGACTAACTGATTATACGCGGCGAGTAGATTGCAATGTAGGTGCATGGTGCGGAAAATTATTAGTTTGATCGGTAACATTTCTCTAGATGTCTGATAATTTAATATTTTCATTTATCTTATATGGAATTGAAAGGTTTATTTTTTTGTATTCTGGGGACTGAAATAGCTGTAGTGGTTTTCTTTTTGTTTTGTTTTTTAAACTGAAGTGCTAAATATTCAAAACATAGAAAGGTGGCAATAGTAAATCAATTGCAGGCTGTCAGTGACTTAGAGGCTGTGATTACTGGTTTTAGGATGGTTCAATGGTTTTGAAGATTTTGTTGATGATATATTAGAACTTAAATCTCTGTAAACTTGTAAGAGAGCTCAGTTGGTTATTGTGCCAACTGTACAATAATAATTACAAAAATAAAAAATGTGTAGCCTCTTCTAATAAACTAGTAAGGCGAGCAGGGCAATATTTCAATACCATAAGTGGGGAATTTACTTTAAAGGGACACTCCCCTGCCCAAATACATGCACGCAAATAAAGTAAATTTAGTTATGCATTTTTTTTTTTATTGGGCGAAAATCTAAAAAGCTTGCTGTAGCTGCAGATCTCTTTTATGCAAGCCCTCCCCTTCTAACCTCACCCAGAATTTTTGTGCTGTCCAATCACCGACTTCCCGAAGCAACTCAATGAGAAGTCTTTTGCAAGGCAGGTTCTCTGTGCAATTGCTGCCTCTCAAGTTTAGCTCCACTGAGCTAAACAACCAGAAAGTAACAGGAGCTGTTGTCTGATTGGCAGCCAGGGAGGGGGTGTAACAAATGTAATTTCTATTCAAATCTGTAACTTTTGTTAAATGGGAAAAAAAAAAGGACCCGCTTTTCACACATAAAGCACTTCAGCAAGAAAACTGCTTTAGGGGTTTGGACCTTAAACCCAGGACATCCAATCATTCACGTGTGTACTGTGGCCCAGTATGAGCTGTATAAATGTCATTATAACATGCTTTATCGTATTTCTAGAAATGTGTTTTAAGAACTTATACTGGGTGACCTGTTGACCATAAGCCCACACTAGTATGTAAGTGGAGTGCTTAGTGGTAAGTATATATACTGTGTGAAATCATTCACTAAGCACACAACTTACATACTGCTGTTGGCTTCTGGACATCAGCTTACCCAGTATAAGACCTCTTTTTTTTTTATATATATTTTTAGTGTAGTGTAAGGGACGAACCCACATAAGTGTTGTAGCAGCTTACTCTATATAACATTCTATCATTTGTTTGCATGCACCTCTTTATGACCGGTTCTATAACATTGTTTTTATGTTTTATGTAATAAATGTCAGCAGCAATCTATAGGGAGATGGAGATGATTAGTGGGACAGTGTTATGTCTTTTGTGTCTAACAGGATAATTTGCCGTATCAGTGAAGTATTACCAACCAGTGTTTAAATGATAGGACAGCAAACCATATAGAGAAACCACCCTGTGGTTATTCTGTGTTCTGTGCAAGAACTGTGAATTCCCTCGCCTTCAATCACAAAATTCTAATTTATGGACAATCCTGTTGTAGACTGGCAGGCAGACTGGGAGGGGTGGAGATCCGCCACCAAGGACGCGAGACCCTCCAGGTTTGTTCAGTACACGTTAACGTTGTATGATCCATCAAGACTGCTGAAAGTTCTCGCATTAAAAATGAATTACATTTCTCCAGAGGTTAGAAGCATTCCACCATACCACTATATTAATCAAAGCATAACCAGAGAGATCCTGGGACAGAGGGAGGCATGTATCAACAACCTTAATGGAAAAACTAGTTGCTCCCTGTTATTTTTCTTATTTGTACTTTAAACTCCAAAAATCAATATTATATTTGTCAATATAACTGAGAAATATAAAAAATAGTAAAGACACTAACACATTTGTAATGTCACGTGCACAAAACTTGCGTGTTAAAAGAACATATCACAGTGTATTTCTAACATGCGATTAACCACGTGCTACGTCTTCGATTTAATATTTTTGGATGAGCTTTTAAAATGACCTAAAAATTTTTGGAAAATATTATTTTTTGATATGTTTATATATTTTTCTGAGATTTTAATATTTTGAAAAAAATACATTTAAAAAGTTTCTCATAAATTTTTTAAGTGGAGGCCTAAATTAGAAAAATATTTGGACAATAAAACAAACTAAAACGTTGATGTTTGAATATCGGTGATGAATACAAACATTATTTTTCTTTATTCACTGATATCTGGGTTAACATGGCTCCCAAAGTATCTGGAGCAGGGACATTTTAATGGTATCCATGGTAAATGTTCCACAGTTCCATATTTACTGTAGCAACAGACAGTTTTTCGCTTGATAAACGCAGCCAATAGAGGCTTGGAATCTGATGGCCAGTGAAAGCTCATAGCGTTTGTCTCATTTGTATTTTGCTGCACAGGTGTTTCGTTGTTCTTCATTTGTTTCCACATTTAGGAATGTTTTAACAGTAATTGTCCTTTTGAGTCTGTGTAAAATGTTTCATTTTTCTATTTTGCTTTCTCCAATTTATCATTTTTTTCAATTTTATTTTTTTTTGTCCATTGAAAGTTATGGTTTCACCTAAGAATTATCACAACGCGTGGATTCATTCACTAAATGGTGAATTGTGGGAAGTTGTCAACCAACCTTTAAAATCCGCTCTAAAATGGTCAAACATTCAATTCACTTGTCAAAGCACGCTAGTTTTCATATACCATTCTAGCTCCGGGGTAATGTGATGTAGGTATTACATTAAATTGTAAGCTCTCAGGGACAGGTTCCGTATATGCCTGAAAAACGCAGTAGTGTACAACGAAGCATGTTGGCGTGCCTTACAGAGAGTAGAGATAGGCTCTAATGTCTGAACTAGTTTTCACGTGACCCCCTGAAGGACTATAGTGGATAATTATAAAGCAGTTTGTTTACATTAAGCTAGAAGGAAAATAAATACTCCTATAAGTTCTAAAGTGGAAAATTCACAAAGTAGAAAAATAAATGCATACTCTCTCAAATCTCAATGTTCTCTTTGTGCCAGGGAGATATTTTCTTTGCATGGATTTTTATCTGAGTCTGGGATGATAACGGTTTGCTCCGTTTATGTGAGATATCAGTCCATCTATAAATGTATTTATATAGCTTTCAGGCTATAGAAAAAGTTGGTGGTAGCAATACATTTTACAGGCTGAATGCAGGAATTCCAGTTTCATGTCGCCAGATTCAGAGTCCCCCCCCTGCTCACTTGAAACAAAGAGCCAGGCTCCCTGCGGAGATAAAGATCTATCTAAATTCCTGGATTTTGTCACACGAACCATACTGGAGCGTCACACAATGAACAATGCATTGTATTCCTGACCTCTCTGTTTGTACTTTAACCTGCAAATCCTTATTCTTTGATTCAGGACAGAATCTCTGAGCTTTTCACTACATTTTCCCTAATTGTTTTCCATCAGGTAAAGCAGAGCCCGATCATAGGATACGAAAGTAAACTTCAAAGCTTTGCGAGGAGGTGCGGAAGAATAATTTCCCTGGGCTGGTCAATAATTTCCCTGGGCTGGCCCCGAGCATTAAGTATCAATCCTCTGTCTTCTACAGACAAGGCTGACTCCACCAGTAACCAGACCTGAGCCAGTTTGGGTGTCTTGATCATTATGTGCATCAGAGAGAACTCGTCACATGAAAGAAACTCTTAGCAGGAATAAGGCTAATAATGAGGGGGCAAGGCATGTTTGATTCCATGATTTATAAAAATAGTTCAGACATTTTAAAGTTAATCTAATAACACAAAGTATCTTCTATTATCTTTCTCTTGTGTCAAGCAATTGTTGCCCAACAAGCATCTGGCCTCCAGTCAATCTATCCTAGATTAAGTCCTGGATTCAGTCTGTAGGTCCCATCATCACAGGACATTCTATCCCCATATACCATCGAGCAGACTTGCTCCCCCATCCCCACCCCCAATCAGCCATTCCTTTTTTTGTCCACGTTGCATACTTGTTAAAGCATATGTTTGGCTGTGTTTTTTTTCCCCCCATCAATACAGATCTTTTTAGCATTCCTTATAACTAGCCTTGGAAACCAGAAGAAATCTTTCTAAAATGCCTTAACAAATATTGAACCATTTCAGAAATATTACCAACGCATATTAACTGGTCTTTTTCTGTGCTTTTGACGGATATATTTTTTTCAGCACTTACCTGTGTGTCGTAGACTGATATTACACTTCACAATGGCTTGCTTAAGTGCAGTAATGATGTCCATTGTAACTGTTTTAGCTGCAAGTTCAGCGCTTGTAATGATACTCGGAATATCAGTAATTTCACTTGTATTGCAAGGTCACATGAGTCCCTCAGATCTTCTGTTATCTCCTCTGAACCATTCCTAGGAGACCACAGCTCTAATTAATCGACCACGAAAGCACAATTCATTGTGAGAGTGAGGGCAAACTCCAAACACACATTAATTTTTAAAAAAATTTTTGCTTAAGTTACAAGATAAGACTATCTTTGTTTTTTTTATTCCTCTTTATGTGAAATGGCACCTATCGGGGAAAATGTTTAGTCCATGTATTAAAATTTCATATATTCTAGTCTTGTTCATGAAATTAATTTCCCCCGAGGCTTGTTTTTCATTTATCTTTCTGATATCTCGATTTCTATTGAGTACAATACAAGACTGACGGCTGTGAGGGAAGGCCAATTCTTAATATTTATTGAACCAGGCATAGCCCCATGGCAAGCTATATTTTGGTAGTTTATTTCCAGTACATATATTCCAGAATACAGGGATGTCGGTTGCATTAAAATGTTAACCTAAAAAGTATAAAAATAGTTGGCAAAAATACACATTCTTACTTTTTAAACTCCTGCCTAAACCTAAACATGACATCTTCTTTTATTAGTTTCTAAGTTGTGAATTCGTCATGGTGTCTTCAATTCTCCATTTTACTATTCTTTGCAGTTTCACAATACCATTCGTGCAGTTGAAGGATTATTGGTTGGTATTCTACACAGCTGGCTAACGTCACTGAAACGTCACTGCTTTAGCAAAATGTGTAACATGGGACATATATATATATATATATATATATATATATATATATATATATATATATATATATATATAAAATCAGGAGAGAGAGTAAGCGCTAGATAACAAACAAGGCAGCAACCCTTAAAGGGAATCCCTCAAAAACCCTTCAGGTACAACAAGAGTGAAAAACAAAAATAAAGGTTGCGCCAGATAAAATATATAGTAAAATATGGGAGAAATCCAAATAAAAAAAGTCTTAGCTGAACAGATCTTCCTTAGATCAGATAGTCTGTACAGTGTTTAATCAGGAACAGTGTCCTCACTGTCCTTTTCCAGGGGGATCCAGTATTATGAAAAGATAAAACAAATAAAAACACAAAATAGTGCAGTATGTCTAATAGGATACAACAAATGATAAAAGAAGATGGTAGTGCACTCACATGTATTAGAGCTATGACTAGCTCTAGTGTGGAAAACGTACAGCGGTATGATCCCCGCTTATGGGATATAGTGCAGGCTTCTTCCTTCAGGGGGTATGTTCACCACTCAAAGAAAATAAAAAGAGACGACCAATAGTGCTCTCTGGATAAAACCGTAATAAACAAAATATATAAAAAGGTACTCACAAGAGTGGAGCAGGCAAACTGCTCCCTGGTGATAGCGCTGGTGGTATGATCCCCACCTCGGATTGCTTGGAGTCCAGTATAATAAAAATGCCAGATAAAAATAGTAAAATGCCAGGTAAAAATATATAAAGTGTATAAAAGATAATTGGCACAGTACAAGGTGACCAAAAAATCTTTAATGAATAAAATACACAGTATAAAATATATATATTTTTTATTCTTTCATATGTTAATTTTACTATTCCGTTTATAAACGCAACTTTTTAAAATGCGATTTTCACTACAAATGAAATCTATTCCAATAAAGCTTAATTTGAAAAGAAGAAACATATTTAAATCAATAAATTCAATGCATTGACATAGCATAAATTGAACAATGCATGTAAAAAAATATAGATCTCAATCTCCATGTAAAACTGCCTGTGTCTATTCCTACAGATTTTATATTCATAATAAACAAAAGTCTCCAAAAGTAAAACTCATCCTCTGGTTTCTTCTTTGGTGGGAAAGGGACACTTTTTAATTAATTTTTAGTGGTGACAACTACCCCGAGGGAAATTTTGAAGAAATAAAAAGTAGCAAATCCTCATTGTGCGATTCAGAGGGAACATGCAAATGAAAAACTCTTGAAGGACATTTTTTTTTTTCTGCCTTTTTTATGTTTATTTCAAAGTCGCTCAGCACAGAAACTATATCTGCATTTTGAGCAGCGAATTTGTATGCACGCCATGCGGCCTCCTTCCAGCTCCCGGGGTAAGCACTATTTTCCCTTCATATCATACCAGGGGCCTTCCCTCTGAAAAGTGACTTCTATTCTTCCCCCTGTGACAGTCCTTATTGCGAAAATTTTCAAAGCAGATGGTAAAAAAGGCATCTTTTCACAAAGTTAGTATGCGCCGAAAACTTCAGGGAAAGAACACTTCTTAGTCTTCCTCATTACAACACTCAGCGTTGCCCCTGATCATCCTTATGTTTTTTTTCTTAGTGTACCTTGAAGGCAACAGTCACTCTCGGCAAAATTCTGCCTACCTGGGGGTTTAATCTTTTTTTTTTTTTTAAATAAGAAACTCTGAATATTTATTGCATCTGATTTGAGCGAGGAACTGTCAAGATTCAATTTTTTTTTTGGGGGGGGAACATGACAAAATATATATATATGTATATATATATATATATCATTTTTTTTATTTCTTTGTTCCTTCTGTATGTATTTTCTATTAAAGGGACACTGCCCACATAAAAAATAAAAACCATTTAGTAGATATATCCCCAATTTAAATGTGTGCATTTAATGACACATTTTTTCATTAGGGATATATCTAAAAACAGTTTATAAAACCAACATATTACTTGTCTGTAACCTTTACAAGCCCTCCCCTTCTAACCCCGCCCAGACATTCTGTGGCTGTCCAATCACAGACTTCCCACACAGAATGCAGCTCATTGGGAAGTATTTGCAAGACAAGTGCTCTGGGCAATTCCTGCTTGTTGGGCTTATCTCCACTGAGCTAATAAAACCAGGAAGTAACAGAACCGGTGGTCTGATTGACAGCCATGGGGGTGTCTGAAACTGCACGGTCCTCATGCCTTCAACCCAGCCCGTCATTGGTCACTTAGTAGATGTAGTCTCACACATAATTGGTCCAACTTTGAGTGGCAGTGATAGACTGAGAGCTGGAGGGGTTAGTTAGCCAGAGGTGGGATTGCCCAGCAATCTCAGTTTATCTAAACTGCCCAAAGTTAATATTGGCCACATTGTAAGCATCCCGACCAACAATAAACTTGACACTTACCTGCTTTCAATCTGACATTTCATTGTAGAATAAGGATGAAGGGGGCAAGTGTGGGATTCGGCTATCAGTGCGTTTTCCTAATTCATTGATTATTCTTTTTCAGAATACTGTAAAACATCAATTTGTGTTATTTCAATATGTTTTTTAGATTCTATATTCTTCTTAGTTTGAGAACTGCGTTTTCTAATTATTTACCTAAAGTGACTGGAACAGTTTAATGTTTTTGAAATATTGTATTTCTTTGCTTTTATTGCTCTGTCTGTGGGTAGACCTTACACAACGAGCGAGTCATTGAAAAGAATGTATCCCTTTGGTAAATTTGTGCCATTCGTCCCATTAAGAAGAAATTGTCTTTTAATTATATAGGTGTTACAAAGGCTCTTTTTAGCAAATTTCGTTTTCAGCGATAATCTCCATTTAAAGAGCTTTAATAAGCCGAGGGAATGCCATAAAACATTTCTGGCTTTTTTATTTTTATTCAATTCCCCCAATCACACACAATCTGCAAAAAAATCAACTGCAAGTTCCGAGTAGGGATCGGTGGTTGCTATGGTAACAATGCTAAAACAAATACTTTCTGTAACAGAGTAGAAAGTTATGGTAGCTGGACAGACAGAACTGTCAGAACCTTATGGATAATACACCAGAAAGCCACAGTGTATTGCGGTTTAGTGCTCCATCCACTGGCGCCCTTGTACAATAGTTTAAACCTGCTTCTCAGAGAGCTCAGACCAGCACCCCTTACAGTGCTACCTGCTGGTAGAGGGGTGTGTGTTCCTTTAAGAATCCCAGGCCTGAAACCATACATTTCAGATATCCTTTAGAGACTGGTTAGGAAGTGATTATCTAGACTGTTTATTAAACTATATTAACTACTGATTGGGCAAGTGGTCTACAAGAATATACACTGTACATTACTGTGAGTTTGATTGCCATGAAGCTTTGTGATACACTAATACACATAACTGTGAATTTTATGACCATGGAGCTCGGTGATACACACAGCACAATACTGTGTTTTATTACCGTGGAGCTCTGTGATATACTCATACACATTGCACATTACTGTGAATTTTATGACCATGGAGCTCTGTGATACTCACACACAGCACAATACTGTGAGTTTTATTACTGTGAAGCTAGCTCTGTGATACTCATACATATTGCACATTACCATGAGTTTTACTACCATGAAGCTCTGTGATACTCCCAAAAGCACAATACTGTGAATTTTATGACCATGGAGCTCTGTGATACACAGCACAATACTGTGAGTTTTATTACTGTGGAGCTCTGTGATACACTCATACACATTACTGTGAGTTTTACAATTGTGAAGCTCTGTGATACACTCATACACATTGCACATTACTGTGAGTTTTATTACTGTGAAGCTCTGTAATACTAATGCATGACAAATCTTACATTAGGACTCTGTTACAGTATGATGCAGGGTATCACTCTGCCGTAGATCGTGCAAACAAGTTACATTTATAAAAACTGCAATATTTAATATTTTTGCAAAATGAATTTGAGCAGAAATAAGAGTACAATTACTTACAATTACAAATAATTTGCTTATTACGTCCTGTGTTTAGCGCTGCCTGATTTATTAGCTCTCTATAAATTAATGGTATTAAAAATAAATTATGGAGAAAATAGAAACAATTCTAATTCGCTCAGTAAATATGTAAGGCGCAGTAACTATCATGCCTGTACGCTTAGTGCAAAATAACAAGAGCTTGCTTTATATAATAATGGTATAGAACAGGACGTGCATATTTTCTAATTTATCGTTGAGTGCATTATGATATTTAGGCTTACTGGCAGGTGGGTGAAAGAGGAAGACATGGTGTTCTGCCCCCTGCAGGTCATGAGAGAAACTCCATCACTCATTCTGTATTTAGTCACTAACTTCGGCATTTATTTATAAATATTTTACCAGGAAGGATACATTAATATTTCTCTAGATTTCAAGTATGTCCTGGGTATTGTGAGACATTAACGGAGAAATTGCGAATTTGAATACAGGGTGAAACTATAAGCCCAACAACTACTGCTAAGATATAATATTCTCGAATTTTGGCGATTTGACAGTAATTGAACATTTTCGGCTAACGTAGGAAATCTGGAAAAATAGCTGTATTTACCCATTGTGGATATTTTAGACTAAAAAAAATGTCCAGTATTGTCACACTCCTCCTCTGTCCCAGGTTAATGTATAAACTATCCTTTTTTTTTTTTCTTTCCCAACAATTTTGATCTCTATCCTGTAAAACCTTCTAGTTTATACTATACGGCCGCCCAGCCACAGCGCAAAATTGTTTTAACGTGTAATATTGTCTTCTGCCATGTTCAGAACAATCCGAGTTTGAAAAGGAAGTCGAAAGGACACATTTATTTAGTTTGAGTTGCACACTTGTAGCGGAGAATGTGTGCTCTGACTTACGTTAGTTGCAGTACCCATAGGATAGGTGATACTTGCAGGGAATTAATTTGTAAAGATCCACCAGAAGTTCCCATTAAACATTTGAGAAAATGTCCTATACAGTGAAATAGCGTTGATTAATTCCTTTCAGGAAGGACGGTCGCCCTACACGATCACTCCTACATTGATCCTTTTTTTTTTCTTGCAAATCTAAAAAGTAACAGATCAAGGAGAGCTTGGATGTGCTACATTCTTCTATTTGTTTGTTTTACATTTGTTTAAAGTTCCTGATGATTATTTAATATTATGTTATCTAAAATGGTGGATAATATTTACTTTAGAAATGAACTTGTCTGCTTGTGATGGGATAAGGTAATGTTGATTGCTGATCATGCTATTTTCTTAGTATCATTTTTACTAATTAACAGGCAGAAGAGAACAAACCTATTTGAATTGATTTAGTGCGCACTAGCTAATTCCTCTGCTCCAACCGCAACAGGCAACGATATTCCCAAGATTCCATCTAACGGAGACACACAAAACCCATTTTGTTGATTTAGGGTCTCTGCATCCACGCTGAAATTAACATTTCACCATGTGATACAGGAGCCAGTCCTGAATACTGTAGAACATTGCCAATTGATTGAATTTCTGATTTTGGTAAGACCTTTGTGGACCCTCTTGGCACTTTTACCTTGGGACTGATTACTGAACATTTTTCTTTCCAAAATTCACATCTCACTGACTTTTCATCAATAGGCAAGAGGGGCAAGAGCTCTTCCTTTGACTTAAATGGTGCGTAAGAGTGACTATGTCTACACAGACTATGAATGTGTTTGGCCTGGAATTTTGTGAATAGCCTTGACACATTGGCTTGTTGATGGCTGCCCAATGTGCGCTGTGGGTTCCACTGCTCAGCCATTCTTTTACCCAGAGCTATTGGTCTGCCCTCTCAGGGGCAATGTGATGCCCTTTATAGATTATCTGAATAAGCCAGGGGCCATTCATGACACAAGGCCTCACTCCACCTATGGGGATAGAGGTGTCTGAGCATTAGTGAGTTTAAATAAGGATACCATTTTGTTTTCCTCATATCGGTGAGAATTTTGTTTTCCTCTTTCTGCATGGGACATTCCTGCTACATATAGTGACAGTTTCCACACAGGTTTTAAAATATCAGATACCAAAATGACTGACATTCTGGCGCTTTCATTACTAGAACTGCCAGATGTTCTGTGTTGATGTGCCACACACACAGGTGGCTTTAGTATGCGAGAAGCTATTTGAATGGGGACTGGTCTACTGTGAGAACATGGGACGAGTGGACGCACATGCAGCCAACCGGCCATCGGCATGCACAAAGCACTAACGTGTTTCCATATTTTTTTTTGTTTAGTCGTGAGCATTTTCATTGATGCTCTTGAACTAAGTGTTTACCCTGAGAAAATGATAGCATGATCCAAATCAGAACGATCCCAAATATAAACCGCCCCACTGGGTCCAGGAAAAAAAATGGAGTAAAAACGATCTGGTTGTGGTTGTAAAATTCACGAGAGCTGATGACCATTTCTAGTTTTCAGCACTTAACCCACGCACTTCACTCCATGGGTTAATTTTATGATTGCAAAGTTGTTCATGCTCGTGTAGTCCATTTATTATCACTGTGTTCCCCTGCCATTCTTTTAGTGTTGTCCCTATTCCCTTCAATGTATTATTTAAAAGGCATTAAGGTTGCACATAATTAAATATAGGAATCGGCCGGCATGCATGTTCTCAAGCCAGCAATATAGCTTTATTTTCTCACAAAGTAAAAATTAATCCTTAAAAGCCTTTTAATCCAAGTTCAAACCGCAGCTTTCTGCTCTCATTCCGGTTATATTTTAATGGGCAGGAATGAGAATGCCTGGATTTTATCCAGGATTCCATTCAGGGATTGGCGGATTGCTCCAAACTGGCAGAAAATCACATTCCTCTTCCTTTCTTTTATTTTTATTTGTTTTATATTATTTACCAGTTGTAAATATGAACCTATCTGAACTGTATGAGTTATTCCAGGTAGTTGGAAAATGTAATCACTTTGTGCTAGAAATATTAAAGGGGCAATCTACTGCCCAAATAACTAAATCACTGTTTAGTGTACATATACCCCATTGGAAACATGCATTATGTTTATTGGGTGTATATCTAAAAATAGATTGTAAAAGCTGCAGTTCTCTTGTCTGCAGCGTTTGCAAGCCCTCCCATTCTAACCCCGCCCAGACTTTCTATGGCTGTCCAATCACAGGTTACCCAAAGTCTTTGCAAGACAGGTGCTAGGCAATAGGTGCCTATTGAGTTTTTTGCTCTACTGAGCTTAACAAACCAGGAAGTAAAAGGACCTGTTGCCTGATTGACAGGCAAGAGGTGCAACAAGCTTCATTTATAAAAGTGCCAATTTCTGTTGAAATCTGCACTTTTTGTAAAATGAAAAAAAAAGTGGACGCACTTTTCACGCAAAAAGTATTTCAGCAAGGTGTCCCTTTTAGGAGTCTGGAGTGTCCCTTTAACATAACATTGAAATTTACAGAGTAATTTGTGTGCTCTAGCAGGGAAAGGTGGGATTTTAAAGGACCACTATAGTGCCAGGAAAACACTCGCCTGGCTCTGGGGGAGTTAAAACTTACCTTTTTTCCAGCGCCGGGCGGGGAGCTCTCCTCCTCCTCTCCGCCTCCGATCCTCCCTTTCGGCTGAATGCGCACGCGAGGCAAGAGCTGCGCGCGCATTCAGCCAGAATCATAGGAAAGCATTTCAAAATGCTTTCCTATGGACGCTTGCATGTTCTCACTGTGATTTTCACAGTGAGAAACACGCAAGCGCCTCTAGCGGCTGTCAATGAGACAGGCACTAGAGGCTTTAGAGGCTGGATTAACCCATTTATAAACATAGCAGTTTCTCTGAAACTATGTTTATAAAAAAAGGGTTAATTCTAGAGGGACCTGGCACCCAGACCACTGCATTAAGCTGAAGTGGTCTGGGTGCCTAGAGTGGTCCTTTAATTCCTTCTTTACTGATATTGACTTTATAAAGACAATTGTTAAAGTAAATTAAACATGCACCTGTTACATGAAGCTGTGACCTTCCCCGTGGCTCAGTGATCGCTCACACGTTCTGTGCACGGAATTTTGTGTGTTTAGCGCAGTTAATAAGCAGATGTTTACAGATGCATTTCTCACATTTGCATGGGTAGATTTTGCAAAAAAATAAATATGGTGGTAAACAAAATACTCCACCGTCATTCACTCAAGCACACCAAAGTAAAAAACAAAACGAAACGGCTGGTTTGGAGGGGAATCGAATCTGATTCCCATGATGCTCAGTCATATTTCTGGCACTCCAGCTTTTGTGGCACCTGACTCCCATTATCCTGAGCCAGCCAGCTGCTATGGCAGTTGAAGGTTACAGTAGATACCCTGTGTATGGCAAAAGCCCACAGATGCAGCAGCTTATTATAGAGTCGATCTATCTTATCTGATGTTTTTGATGAAGTAGTTCTATTTTCCACTAATTGTGGAGCATATTGTTTGAATTTATCCAACAAAGTGAAAATATCATCCAAGAACTTTGAACATTAACAGTAATTCCTCCAAATTAATACTACAGTAGGTACAATTATTCAATAACCTACCACCGAACATTGCAAATGGACAGAGGGGCAATTTAATTTTAGGGGTTTGGCAGGGGTGGGGATGGTTCTGAGTGTAAATGGAGGTGTGGCCAGGGGCGGGGTTGTTCTGACTTACTAATAACAATTTATGGTACTAAAATGTAATTTAGATCAAGAACAATGTATCTTATTTCCACAGACTGGATTCTAAACACATTTATTGTAGAGTAAAGGCACACTACTGGGAGTATTATTGCTGTTGGGCTCTGTTATACACTCAGACACATTACTGGGAGTATTATTGCTGTGGAGCTCTGTTATACACTCAGAGACATTACTGTGAGTATTATTGCTGTGGAGCTCTCTTATACACTCAGAGACATTACTGTGAGTATTATTGCTGTGGAGCTCTGTTATACACTCAGACACATTACTGGGAGTATTATTGCTGTGGAGCTCTGTTACACACTCAGACACATTACTGGGAGTATTATTGCTGTGGAGCTCTGTTATACACTCAGACACATTACTGGGAGTATTATTGCTGTGGAGCTCTGTTATGCACTCAGACACATTACTGGGAGTATTATTGCTGCGGAGCTCTGTTATACACTCAGACACATTACTGGGAGTATTATTGCTGTGGAGCTCTGTTATACACTCAGACACATTACTGGGAGTATTATTGCTGTGGAGCTCTGTTATACACTCAGGCACATTACTGGGAGTATTATCGCTGTGGAGCTCTGTTATACACTCAGGCACATTACTGGGAGTATTATCGCTGTGGAGCTCTGTTATACACTCAGGCACATTACTGGGAGTATTATTGCTGTGGAGCTCTGTTATACACTCAGGCACATTACTGGGAGTATTATTGCTGTGGAGCTCTGTTATACACTCAGGCACATTACTGGGAGTATTATTGCTGTGGAGCTCTGTTATACACTCAGGCACATTACTGTGAGTATTATTGCTGTGGAGCTCTGTTATACACTCAGTCACATTACTGTGAGTATTATTGCTGTGGAGCTCTGTTATACACTAACACATTACTGTGAGTATTATTGCTGTGGAGCTCTGTTATACACTCAGTCACATTACTGTGAGTATTATTGCTGTGGAGCTCTGTTATACACAGTCACATTACTGGGAGTATTATTGCTGTGGAGCTCTGTTATACACAGTCACATTACTGGGAGTATTATTGCTATGAAGCTCTGTTATACACTGACACATTACTGGGAGTATTATTGCTGTGGAGCTCTGTTATACACTCAGGCACATTACTGGGAGTATTATTGCTGTGGAGCTCTGTTATACACTCAGTCACATTACTGTGAGTATTATTGCTGTGGAGCTCTGTTATACACTCAGTCACATTACTGTGAGTATTATTGCTGTGGAGCTCTGTTATACACTAACACATTACTGGGAGTATTATTGCTGTGGAGCTCTGTTATACACTCAGAGACATTACTGGGAGTATTATTGCTGTGGAGCTCTGTTACACACTCAGACACACTTCTGGGAGTATTATTGCTGTGGAGCTCTGTTATACACTCAGACACATTACTGGGAGTATTATTACTGTGGAGCTCTGTTATACACTCAGGCACATTACTGGGAGTATTATTGCTGTGGAGCTCTGTTATACACTCAGGCACATTACTGGGAGTATTATTGCTGTGGAGCTCTGTTATACACTAACACATTACTGGGAGTATTATTGCTGTGGAGCTCTGTTATACACAGTCACATTACTGGGAGTATTATTGCTGTGGAGCTCTGTTATACACTCAGTCACATTACTGGGAGTATTATTGCTATGGAGCTCTGTTATACACTGACACATTACTGGGAGTATTATTGCTGTGGAGCTCTGTTATACACTCAGTCACATTACTGGGAGTATTATTGCTATGGAGCTCTGTTATACATTCAGACACATTACTGGGAGTATTATTACTGTGGAGCTCTGTTATACACTCAGACACATGAACAATATGGAGCTTCAAAGAGGGACAGAGGGATTTAGGCCCAAACTAGGGATTGTCCATCCTAAACAGGGACAGTTGTGATGTATTAATTGATTAATCAAGTGGATGCAGCACAGTATATATAGCAGGCAGATAGTTTTAAAAGTTTATATTTTGAAAACCAAACCACAACATTTAGACAAAATAGACCAACTGTAACTATAGCAAAGCTGGAGAGAGATTGCAAATCACATTTTTTGGTCTAAATTTTGTGTCGTAATTTTCCGTAAGATTTAATTTTAAGTGATTGGACCCATGAGTATATGTTCTGTCTGTCAATCTGTATGTGTGATGTTATAAAGAAATTGTAAGCCATTCTCTCATAAATTAAATAAATCTGGTAATGAATGTAATATAAAAACAATACAAACGCAAAAATAAATCTGACATGCTTCTTGGCCACTAACTGTATTTAACTAGCCAGTCCAGGTTGCTAGTTCACGTCTAGTTATATAATAAGTCATTTTGAGGAAATGGGGTCACACCACAACAGATGGGTTGGTGGTTTTTGCGGAGAAGTGATGAGTTTCGCTATGAGCTCAGAGAGTTGGACTCTGGTTAAAAATACTTTATTAACTATGTCTGTGTAAGCGTGCCTGCACTATATTTATAATGAATGTAACGTTACTATTTTTTTCTCCCTTCCAATGTCCTTATTCTAGTTCTATCCGATGGCTATTTCCCATCGGTTTCACGCAGTGTTCTGTGTGTGTGTTGCCCTGCGGCTGTTAGCTTTTCTAAATAAGTATTTGCTCGCTGTGTCAAATGACATGTCAGTCTCCCCATTAATAGAACGCCTGGCCAGCCTCTCCCAGTGACACGCAGCCCCGGCTTATTGCAAGCCTTGCAGATATGTTTTAATAAGTACTGCTCGGTAGGAGATCGAGCACTTATTGGCTTTGTCAGACCATGACTCGTTCCTTCCCTGGGCTCACAGAGAAATAAAATGTTCTCTGACGCGTGCATGGAAAGGTGCAATATGTATGGCTTTCTAGCAGACTATTCCCATTGAACTCAGAATGCACTGAGATGATGGTATGTGTGTGCGGAAAGTCCTAATTAGCTCTGCTTAGAAGTTTATAAAATTACAAACCACCAAATATCCTATTTGTAGTACTCATGGCCCAAAATAACACCCTAATCCCTTGGTAATTTTCCTTAGTACTGTCCCTTTTTTTTAGGAGCTTAGTGTGTATGAGTGTATCACAGAGCTCTACGGCAATAAAACTCACAGTAATGTGCAGTGTGTATGAGTGTATCACAGAGCTCCACAGCAATAAAACTCACAGTAATGTGCAGTGTGTATGAGTGTATCACAGAGCTCCAAAACATTTAAACTCACACTAATGTGCAGTTTGTGTGTGCATCACAGAGCTCCACAGCATTAAAACACACACACACACACTGTACATCAGTGTGAGTTTCGTTGACCTGGAGCTCTGTGATACACTCATACATACTTCACATTAGTGTAAGGTTTAATGCTGTAGAGCTCTGTGATCTTTTCACACATACTGCACAAAGCAATAAAACTCACAGTAATGTATTGTGTGTTGTATTTAGTTTGTGTCTCTGTAATGCACACTTTTATTTTGTCTTTTACCCCCTGTATTTCCAAATGCAGCTATCCTCTCCATTGGAGGTAACGGCCCAGTGAAGAGACTCTAATTTTAAATTGCAATTTGAAAAGGTGATTTAATAAGGCAAATATAATTTCTCCAGAGCATCTTGTTTACAAGTAATTGAACCATTAATTAAAAAAAATGCCACTTATGTATGATATTCCGCAGCCCTTTGCAATAATGTCCATCTCCAGATCAGGTGGTCCTTGACCGCTTACTAATAAGGAGAAATAGCGCATTTAACTTTTTGAATTCATACAATGGCCCCACCTAGCTTCCCCTGGCAGGGGTATGGTTAAACATGGCAATAAGCTGCATTTTAAAGAAGGTGGTTGAGAATTCAAGAGATCTGAAAGCATTGCAGATGTTGAATAGTAAATCGAGCTTGTTCACGACATGATACGGAATAATCAGCGCCGAGAGCTGCCAGGTGTATACAGGTTTAATGAGAATTCTTTGTAAATGTCACAAGTGATTCAAATCATCTTCCTTCCTGTGTCTGGCTGGGAGGTGAGGGGGCAGCCCTGAATCTAATCAAATGCGGATTGGAATTTGTGCTCTCAGTTACGTTTGTGGGATTTAAGATAAGTTGACTTGTTACTTAAATGTGTTTTATTTTTTGTTAATTTTAATGATTTTTATTTATTTATATTTTCCTTTTCCACAAAGTAATTCCTGCTGATTCCCCAAAAACTGCACCTGTTTTGTCATGATAAACCAAGAGCAATCCCATATCTCCCAAGTGTCCCTATTTAGGAGGGACAGTCTCTATTTTGGCCCATATCCCCCTCTCCCTATTTTCTATCCTAATGTCCCTCTTTTCTAGGAGCTCCATATTGTTGGTGTGTCTGAGTGTATAACAGAGCTCCACAGCAATAATACTCCCAGCAATGTGTGGTTGATTTCTAAACACATTTATTGTAGCTTAGTCTGTGTAAATAAGATACATTGTTATTGTTATAAATTACATTCCAGTTGTATAAATTATCAGTAAATCACCTAAAATGTATCAGAACAATCCTGTCTCTGGCCACACACTCACTCACCCCGCTAAAATTAGTGTCACTCTTCGTCCATTTGAAAAGGGAGAAATGCCATGGGCGCATCTCTGATATGCAAATGGATAAGTGCATTATTTTATTTATAAAACGTGAACTGATCCAGCAGGGCTGCCCAGCAATAATACAATTTTATAGAACTGGAATTTCTTTTTCTTCTGCACAGAAATTCTCTATAATTAAAATCCTAAAATCTGTTCTGTAGATATTGTCGTGCTCCCATTGCTGCACGCGTAATGACTATCGCTGAGGAATATCACAAGGTGGAGAAAAAAAAAAAAAGCTAGAACAGACAGCTCCAGATGGGATCAGTGGATATATGAACTTTTAAAAAGGCAAATGTCCTAATTTTCCTATACTCTCTATGGAAAAATCAGTTAAATGATGTGAATCCCAAGTGTCTCGGTGCGTAGTTGAAGTGGCGCACTCAGGAGAGATAAGGATTCTTAATGCCGCACTTCGGAATGATAAGGGTGCTTAGCCCAGCACGCCTGTTTTTGCTTGTTTTACTGATCTTTTCCTGGGCAGCTGCTAAAGTTGTGAAGTTTGGGATATATGATCAGGGCTGTGGCATATTGCAGATAATGTGTTATTTCCCCAGCCATTTTAATTAAGCGTTCCAGCTTTTGCTAATTGGCTGCATCCATTATGTGTAGAGATTTCCACCTGTGTGTAATGGGTTTCTGGAAATCCATGGCTCTGCAGAAAGCTGCACACGGCCATTCATCTTACATCTCAACTTAGGAATCCTCATCACACAGGGTCTTCACAGACTGTGCGTGGAAAATTCCATGGAAACGACACAATATTCAGTAAATTAATAGTTTATGTCGCTGTAGAGTGTACCCCTCACAAAGCAGGTTTCTGGAATCTGAAAACGTGGGTACAGGTGGGTCTGGATGAATGATGGTTGATTCTGCTACCTATGTCTGTGGGTAAAGTTCCTTAACGGGACACTCTAGGTTCTGTAACATCTTAATGAAGTGGTTATAGTGTCTAGAATCTCCTGGCACCATCCGTCTATTCGGCATTAAATCATTTTTAATGTTTTAATACTAAATGAGAGTCTGCAGCAGTCTCCCCTCTGTGCTGCTTGGGTTAATGAGGAAGCATTAGCATGGGCAGCAATGGGTGGCTGTGATTGGCTGAGAGTGTCAGCTGACTGCTTTCAGCCTATCACAGTGTCCATTGCTGGTATGAATTGGTATGGCTAGAAGGAAGTGGGTAATCTCTGTTTCAGCCACACCTGCAGTGCGTGCCAGGTTGTGGGTGGACAGGGACCCTTATTCAGTGTTAAACTGCTCCAAAACGGTTTTACACTGAACGGAGGGGCAGCATCACAGGAAACCAGGCACTATAACCACTTCAATTCAATTAAATGGTTATAATGCCTACAGTATGCCTTTGATGCATTTATGTTGTGGTGAGGAGAAGGGCACAATGCTAGAAGGCAATTAAATGAAATAATATAAAACTTGCCTGTCTGGTATAATATGGGGATCTTAACGCTGTGAAAGGTAATAGTACATTGCGTTTTCTTAGGGTCAGGGGTCAGTACTTGCTACATTGTTACATGAGAGCCTCTAGCACTCTGTGCTCATTAAACTGTCCAGTTCAGTGCAGGACAGACCTACAGAGCCATGGATCAATATCTCGGCATCTAAAGAAGTAGAACTAGCAATGTGTAGTATCTGCTTCCTAAAATCCATGTTAATGTGTCCAGGGAAAAATGGGCATTGAACATACAATTTGGTTCATGAATTGAAGATAAACTTTGTGTGTGTGTGTGTATAAAATACGTGTGTAATTTTCAGTCTTCACTGTAAGAAAGGTACATGATTAAATGCTGTAATGAGTTGTTTTAATTTGGTTTGGGAGGGGGAGCATATGTTTAACCCCAATATAAGGGGTTAACAAGCACGGGGAAGTTTAAAATGCAACTATTAAAAGGCAATTTTAAAATGTATTTACATATTCTCATGGTCTCCTATGGTTCAAAACCGTACTGCTGATGTATGGAACACTGGCTCACATTGACTAAAGGGTTATGGCCTATAGGTCAGTGTCTGTTGGTTAATGACTGCTTGGGGTTACTGTATCACTTGTGCAGAGGAACTTTTTTTCACTGTTTGTTGTGGATAGGATTAATCTGATAGGATAACAAACTATGTTCCCTCTGTGACGGCACACAGGAGCTAAGAGTTGTAATTAATCATAGGGCAAGCGGTTAAGTCATGGTCCAGTATGAGTGGATCTCCAAAAACCTATTTTTTTTTATTTTTTATTTTTTTTTATATTTGTGTTTGATATAAAGTCTGGTTGGTTTTAAGAACAAACTAATCAGGTTCTCACGCGCTGATTTTCTCCTCTGTCACATTAATCATATCATGTTTAATTCCACTTTGAGACTCGCTGGTACACAGCCCATGCCACCAGAATTTGGTTAACTCAGGCAATTCCTACCGCACATACATGCCAAAAAAATATCCTATGTTTTGGTAGTCAGATACTTGCATTTTAGTGTGGTTTTTATTTATTTGTTTTTTTAATATTTAATCTTGATAAACTTGTTTAGCAGAGTATTGGATGTTTTGTTGACTGCCGGGGAGAAGAGATGAGAGAAATCCTGTGAAGCCGGGAGCTTGCATGACACGGTGCGCTGAACATATGCCCTCCAACAGATGTAAGGACGAGGGGATTACCAAGTGCCACACACAATCTTGATCCAATTTACGGAGAATTAATCAAAGTTTTGCTTGAGTGAAAATAATCCCACAGTTCACTCAGTACCAGTCTCCTGGGAAGAAGTTTGCATTATATGTGCATTGCCAAGTGTAGCAAAGCATTTTTCTCTTAAATTTCACAAATCCCATTCTGCTGACTTTCCTTTGCATGTATTCATAGTTTTTTTCCCATCAGATCAAAGTTTAGATATTCACCCACATCTTCTCTTGAAAACAGGTTTGTTTTCTGAACAAAGCCACGATCTTACCATTGTTCATATTAAAATGTATTTACTATGTTGGTACATGAAAAGATTTATTGGAAGAAATAGCATCTTGGAACAGCACTCAATAGCCGTGTGAATGTAACTCATCACATAGACTGCATCGTTAGATTGTGTAACGAGCAGTGTTAATTATGAGTGGCCTGAACTAATAAAGAACATAGCATTGTATTTGTTATGTATTAGAGACTTTCTGAGGCATCTTTTAGAATCTAATCGCCATGGAAACATGGAATGTTTTTGCCGATTCCTCCACATTTACCACTTTTCCCTAGAATTACTCTTTAAACTGACCCTCTACATATGTTCAATCCTGTTAGCAGCGACCAGGGGCTAGGGTCTGCTCTTCAATATATGGCCGTAAACAGTGTCTACAAGAAGATATAAAACTGGTTCATGGAAATGGAGAGGATATAAGATGGCGATCGGAATACCATAATCTTTCTCCTTTTTTGCTTTAAATAAGGGTACATTATTTTCACGCTGTTCTTTATTTAGCTTTAGCGTACAGAGAGGTTGACAATAAATGATCACAGAATTTCAGGGACTGTAAAAGAGATATCAACTCACCCAATCTACGATAACCTAAAATAAGGGTTTGCAAACCACATGTCATGTATCCTTTGTATCCATGTGGCAAAAAAGGAGATAACTACCTTCCGAAGATCGAGGGGAGTGCCGCTTGGCGGTATTCTGCCATGCCTGGTTTGCATGGCATGTCGGCCGCTGCAGACCCACGCGATTATATAGCCACACGTCAGTCCACGGTAAAGACTACGTCGATGAGCGGGTGGCGTCACGCAAAGATGGACACCCACGTTTTGGGGTCCAGGGCTAGGTGCAGCCAATCGGATCTGCAAGAGGGTTATTTAAACTCACTTATTCCTTGGCTCATTGCCCTGTCGTGGTTTCCCTTAGATGGTTATCAGTGAGTGTGTTCCTGATCATGTTATTCTGGTTTTTGACTTTGGCTTAGTTTTGACTTCCCTGATTTCTGGTACCCTTGACTTCTGGCTTTTCCTTATCGCTGTGTCTCGTTCTCTGTCCCTAACTTTGGCTAGTTTTCTGACTATTCTCGGGCACGTTAAGTCCGGTCATTCTAAGGTCCGGTCAGACGTTACCCTTAGTTCTAGGATGTGATACTATTCTGCATGCTGGATCAATAGTCCTGACTCCACAGACGTCTTCCATTTACTTATTATCTTAAGATGTGACTTTAATCCATCCTCACGTACAGTTAGTCCACTGCCCATGTGATAAGGTGTGACCTACCACCACCTTCACGTAGAGTTGGTCCATTGTCTTGAATATTATCCTTGTCATCTAATGCTCAAAATCAGCTTGTGTCTCCTGCAACGTGATGAGAATTTAACCTAAATTAATACATTGTCTCAATCTCCCTTTCCTAGAATATATCTACAGTAACTAAAATCTCACTACCAAGCAAAGTAAGGGACATTTTTTTTCTTTTTCTTTATGAAATCTAATTTTATATAAATAATTGAACGTTCAGTAGTATATTTAAGGTTTACTCACTAATTTAAATAAAAATAACAAATTAATAAGGGAGTTAAAAGCTTTAAAGTAAATTTACAAAATTAAAAAAAAATCCAATACTGCTATTTTTCCATCACCTAAAATTAGCAATTTTCCGTTTTTTTCCTTAATTTCCAGTTTAGTGAACGTGCACCATTTATGCAAGAAAAAGTTACTTTGCGCATGTTATGTGCAAGATAGCTTTGTGCAACTACAAAATGAGGTGTGAGATTGTTTTTGCTGCAGATGCTGTGCATTGGGGGTGGGCGTTGATGAGGATAGATGGAGGTTTGTGCATTTGAATTTTTTGTGTAACCCAAACGCCAAAAACTCAGTGAGAATTTTTGTGTCTATTCTGATAATTAAGGCATTGATTGTTGGATACGTTTTTCAAATTATTTAATATTTTTGGATAAACTTTAAAAATTATTTTTTTTAGCAAAATATTAAAATACTAAATATATCATATATATCATATCAATATATATGTATATAGATATAATAAAAAATAGCTAAATATTTTTCATCCTATTAACTCACTTTAAAATATTACATCATTTTACAAGCTTATCCCACAATATTAAATTGTTCATTTTTTCCCCTTTACTTACTGTAATCATGAAATAGTCAGATTTCTTATTAGATTGTTTGTTTCTCCTTCAAAAACTAATGGGACGGGATGATTTGATAAAAGCGATGCAGTTCTGACCTTTTAAAGCAGGAAATTACATGGCTGGGACTTGTGTTCTGCCGAGAGGATTCTGCAGCTCATTGAGCCTAAATTGCAGAATCCTAACAACACAATATGTAATGATTTTCCAAGGACAAAGCACGCTCACTGCATCGCCAAGGACATAATGTTTGCTTTATTTCCTATATTTACAGTGCAGGGCAGGAAACAGCTTGGGACTTGCTCAGATCAACTCTTTCCACATGCTGGATATTTATGGCATTTTTCAAGAAACTGGAGTTGTTTTCGCTCTGTGTGGGAAAATATCCAGAAAACGATATGCAGTGTGCAGGACAGGGTTAAATTACTTCCTTTGGGATGTAGATATATGTTCCACATCAAGCAGGCATCAGAAGGAGCCGAGACAAGAAGGCTGGCGGAGGCCGAGACAGGCAGGCTCAAGGAGGCTGTGACAGGCAGACTCACGGAGTCCAAGGCAGGCTGGCAAGCGGAGGTCGAGACAGGCAGGCTGGCTGGCGGAGGTCGAGGCAGGCAGGCTCCCATAGGCTGTGATAGGCAGACTCCAACAGGCAGAGTGTGATGGAACTCCCATACTCTGACCGAGAACCTCCAATCAGTTCGCTTCCTAACTACTTTCGGGGACCTCCAGCACTTCAGCCACAGTCGCTGAAGCTTGACTGGGGTCTCTCAGGAACTCTTCTACCTGACCAGGCTGGAGCTTTCTTCTGGGCACATATCATACCATCTGCTTAGACTGTGATCAGCTACTGCCTTTATAAAGACACTTGTGGCTCTCAAGCCTAGCTCTCTTTTTAACTTCTTCTGGAATACATAGACCAAGCAGCCAGCCAACAGGTCTGACGACTCTGTTACTGGGATCACTGAATAAATCAACCAGGTTGCACAGTTCCAAAAGGAACTAACATGCAATACTGTATATAAAACAAAGACTGGCCTATGCCATGTTGTCCTTAAGCATGTGGTGATAACCATAAACATATAAACAAACATGCATAACTTAAAAACCACATCATAATACTGCATCAGATATATAATACAATCACAACGTTCCAAACTATAGAAATACATGGATATACAGATGCAAATGGACAGTTTTTTGCACTTTTTTAATTTGCATATTGTAATTATACAAATCAATGCATTTTCCAGTTTCACCAACAGAGGACAATAGTGAGTCATCACAAGCCTGAAAAAAATCCTCTTTTAAACAAATTTATCCCAACCTTCCAATCCCAAACAAGAGGGGAAAGCAGTCCGAATGGCCCCCGTGTTCCTGCCTCCCCAAAACAGGACCCATAGTCAGTGGCAAGGAGCCTGACCCGCAGTTATCTCCAAGTGCCAAGGTTATGCAGGATTCCATTACACCGAAATAGGGAGTCTCAAGGAAGCAAAGACAGGGAGTCTCCTGCAGCCGGAGGCATAGCGAGTAGGGGCAGAATTTACTAATACTAAGTAATCTTTACTTAGTAGTAGTACATTTGGCTGAAAGACCAGTTTAGGTCTTTCAGCCTTTTGGTAGATAGCTCCCTAATAACATGGTAATTAGGGAGTTATCTACTAAGCAGCTGCAAGATGCAGCCACGGCACGAATAGGACCGGAGTTTCAAAGTCCCGAAATGCATCCTAACACGAATGGAAAAACTGTTCTCATTCTGTTAGGACAAAATTCGGTAGTTTCACCGACGTTCTGTCTAAATGACAGGACGTTCGGGTATACTGACCGGAAGCATCGCAAGATCATGGAGGAAAGGTGAGAATTGTGGGAAAATCGCTCTGACCACCGGAAATGAAGCACACTTTGTTCCTCCGCTGATCATAGCTGGTCAGGCTTAGGAAACCTCCATAAAACAAATAGTCCCTACTTTGTCTTATGATTTTAAAGAAAACTAGAGCAGACAGGAAGAAATGAAGAACAGATCCTGACAGAGGGAGAGAAGAAGAATCGATTGGGGAAAGGTAAGTTCGGCATGACAGTGCTGCTTTAATACAGTATGTGTTCACACTGACTGAGACATAGTAGCTAACCAAATGAAGAGAATGATATTAATAAAGTGCTACAAATTAATAAACTAAAATAGGTATAATGTTAAGTATGTATGTGTGTAATTGATGGGAGGATAGTGATACGATACTCAGCCAATATACTCTACTATAGTTTCTGTAAGGGCCACATAACACAAAGACACAGACTGCAGAAGGGACTGTTCCCCTTTAACTGAAAATGTACGTTCCATTTTTTATTTATTTTTTTTTAGCCATTTCATCATTTCATTACATATTGGAAATTCGTGCACACATGCTAAAGGGATGTGGCTCCACTTATGTATCCTGAGCAGAAACGTAAAATAAATAAATCTTTCTTGTAAAATATATTTCTATATTATATAGTATAATATATATCTATCTATCTAGTTACTGGTCATTTAAACCTCCTTCATTAAGTTTGTATTCGCAGAGCCGGCCCTGACAGATGCTTCCAGGGAGGTGAGGGTTTGGAAACAGAATGACATAGAGCTCACATTCAACCTGTTTAATTCAGCTTTGGCTTTGTCCTTCCTGCTGTAATACGAATTTCCTTCTCTGATTGAAAACAGGTCAATTGAAGGTTTCTTCTGTGCGTTGCCTGAGCCATTCTCCCTTCCCTCCGGCCTAACTGGAGAGAGAGTCTCCAATGTAACATTGTAACCGTTACTTAAGTTGGAAAATGGACCATCAAGTTAATCCATTCACCTAGGGGCGTACACACGATCCATGGGGCCCCGGTGCAAAAACTGATCTGTGGCCCCCCCCCGTGGTTATACCGCGCGGGCCGGGCCGCAACACATTGCTGCGAGCACCCGGTTGCAGGGGTCTGCAGGTCGGCCGGGCCCGATCGCACCTGCGACCCCTGTATGTATGCCGCCACTGTACACACACATACAAACACACACAGAGACACACATATATACAGACACAGGGGCGGGCTGACAGGTCGGGCAGATCGGTCACTGACCGAGTGCCCGAGTCAGTCAAGGGCCCTGCAGCACATCTATCTATCAGAGATCTCCACAGTCAAAAGGAAGGTTGCAGGGGCCCATGATGATATAGGGGGCCCCTGCAACCCGTCACCCTGCAATCCCATTCCCCCATTCAGTGTGAGACCTGGCAGCATACCTTGCTCTCACTGCCAGGTCTCCTCTCTCTCTCCCTGCAGGATGGCCAGGCCCCTTGGAGTGATGGGCCTGGTCGCAGCTGCGAACCCTGTATGTACGCCACTGCATTCACCCTTGTTGATGCTGTCAATCCAAACTATCCAAGATCTGTTATGATTGATTATGAAATCACCATTATTGTTGATAAAATATTTAAGATTGTCCGGCTGCTACGGCAACAAGCTATTGCTACCTTCAACAACTTGTGACGTGATTACAGTCTAGAATTATTCAGCCCTGTCAAAATTAAGAATGATGTAAAATACAGTATTTATTTTTCTGTGAATGTTTTTTTAAAAAGTATGTATGCATGTGTGAATACAGATATTTTAAAAGCAGGCTAAGTGGCATTGGACCTTTTAGAAGAAGATCTCAAAGCTTTCGTGATAAATGGATTCATTAAAGTATCTCCATTTTCTGTATATTTTAACTGCAATTACAACAGGATTTGTGAGTAAATTAACTTTTAACTTTTTGTGATCAAAGCGAAGATATAAAGCATTTAAATACATTGCCGGTGCACTTAGTCTCAGTCTGGGAAGCACCAGAGCTACTTGCATTAATCTAATGAACCACAAAACTGGCACAAGATGGAATAAAACCACGAGGGATAAAATGTCGCGAGTTGGACTTGGGAAAAAAAAATGTCACTGTGTTCTTTGTTCTGTAGCGAACGCAAAATGTGTTTTTGTTTTTTTTTTTTAAATCTGAGAACGAAAGCAATGAAATGAAAAGAAATAAAATGTGTAGTTTTCTGAGAATTGGCTCACAGACTGAAACTTTAACAATTTATAGCTCTTACGGTAAATCTAAATGTGACGGCAGTCCCTGGATAAATGCCCTGGCAGAATACATGGTAAACGGGGCATAATATGTGATAAATTCTACGATGACTAACCAGAGGCGATGGAGAGAGGAAGGGACACGTTGCAGCTTAAAGGGGAGTTTTTGTACCCCTGAATTTTTTTTTTTATATTAAGTTTAATTATTTCCTATGTTTAACAAATATCCGTCTGGGAGATCTGAAAAATTAAATTAAATGTAGAAATTCACCCGGCTGTATTCACCTCTTTCCTCACTGAGCGCCTCCATCTTGGCTCCCTGTCAATCATGGTTATAAGGTTTGACCTTTCGTCTTTGCAGCTGTCTGTCATCATAGAGACCTTCTCACAATCTGCGTCAAATATTTTCATAGAGACAGAGATAGTCTGTGGCCCTGGGGAACTTGGTTTAGAGAATTATTTAAAATAGAAACCGTTTTTGGTTTCCCTTGATCCAATGCAATGTGTGCCTTAGCTGTGCCAGGATTAGATTGGATTGTGATAATACACAGTTAAAAGAAAGTGGAGAACTTAGAGAAAAAATTCTTGATTCTTGGAATGCAACTCTTAAAGGGACATATTGAGGATTTACTTAATCCAATA
>OW240923.1:90111510-90122246 GCA_933207985.1 Pelobates cultripes | reverse complement strand
AAAAAGTTTTTTGTTTTAAATGCAAGCTATTGTGACCACCAGATATAAGTGGTGGCACTGACTGGAGAAATGGGCACAGTATCCGCTGTGAGCCTGACACAGAAGCTGGCAGCAGTGGCAGACAACTGACTGCTATTCAATCTATAAAAGTGAAAAAAGTTTTTTGTTTTTAAATCCAAGCTATTGTGACACCAGATATAAGTGGTGGCACTGACTGGGGAAATGGGCACAGTATCCACTGTGAGCCTGACACAGAAGCTTGCAGCAGTGGCAGACAACTGACTGCTATTCAATCTATAACAGTGAAAAAAGTTTTTTGTTTTTAAATCCAAGCTATTGTGACACCAGATGTAATTGGTGGTACTGACTGGGGAAATGGGCACAGTATGCACTGTGAGCCTGACACAGAAGCTGGCAGCAGTGGCAGACAACTGACTGCTATTCAATCTATAACAGTGAAAAAAGTTTTATGTTTTAAATTCAAGCTAGCTATTGTGACACAGATGTAATTGGTGGCACTGACTGGGGAAATGGGCACTGTGAGCCTGACACAGAAGCTGGCAGCAGTGGCAGACAACTAAGTGCATTTACATTACATAGAAAAAAAAAATAAAAAAAGCATACCCTTATCCCTAACCTAGCTATGCTTTTCCCTATCTTATGAACAGCAGCTACACTTTCCCTCCTCTTACTAAGCATGCAGCTTGAGAATGAATCTAAAATGGATGCTGTCCAGTAGGTGGGAGGGTCTGCTAGGGAGGCTGTGCTGCTAATTGGCTGGAATGTGTCTGCTGACTGTGAGGTACAGGGTCAAAGTTTACTCAATGATGACGAATAGGGGGCGGGTCGAACCGCGCATATGTTCGCCCGCCGTGGCGAACGCGAAAATGCTATGTTCGCCAGGAACCGTTCGCCGGCGAACCGTTCGGTACATCACTAGCAACGATATTCCCAAGATTCCATCTAACGGAGACACACAAAACCCATTTTGTTGATTTAGGGTCTCTGCATCCACGCTGAAATTAACATTTCACCATGTGATACAGGAGCCAGTCCTGAATACTGTAGAACGTTGCCAATTGATTGAATTTCTGATTTTGGTAAGACCTTTGTGGACCCTCTTGGCACTTTTACCTTGGGACTGATTACTGAACATTTTTCTTTCCAAAATTCACATCTCACTGACTTTTCATCAATAGGCAAGAGGGGCAAGTCTTCCTTTGACTTAAATGGTGCGTAAGAGTGACTGTGTCTACACAGACTATGAATGTGTTTGGCCTGGAATTTTGTGAATAGCCTTGACACATTGGCTTGTTGATGGCTGCACAATGTGCGCTGTGGGTTCCACTGCTCAGCCATTCTTTTACCCAGAGCTATTGGTCTGCCCTCTCAGGGGCAATGTGATGCCCTTCATAGATTATCTGAATAAGCCAGGGGCCGTTCATGACACAAGGCCTCACTCCACCTATGGGGATAGAGGTGTCTGAGCATTAGTGAGTTTAAATAAGGATACCATTGTGTTTTCCTCATATCGGTGAGAATTTTGTTTTCCTCTTTCTGCATGGGACATTCCTGCTACATATAGTGACAGTTTCCACACAGGTTTTAAAATATCAGATACCAAAATGACTGACATTCTGGCGCTTTCATTACTAGAACTGCCAGATGTTCTGTGTTGATGTGCCGCACACACAGGTGGCTTTAGTATGCGAGAAGCTATTTGAATGGGGAATGGTCTACTGTGAGAACATGGGACGAGTGGACGCACATGCAGCCAACCGGCCATCGGCATGCACAAAGCACTAACGTGTTTCCATATTTTTTTTTGTTTAGTCGTGAGCATTTTCATTGATGCGCTTGAACTGAGTGTTTACCCTGAGGAAATGATAGCATGATCCAAATCAGAACGATCCCAAATATAAACCGCCCCACTGGGTCCAGGAAAAAAAATGGAGTAAAAACGATCTGGTTGTGGTTGTAAAATTCACGAGAGCTGATGACCATTTCTAGTTTTCAGCACTTAACCCACGCACTTCACTCCATGGGTTAATTTTATGATTGCAAAGTTGTTCATGCTCGTGTAGTCCATTTATTATCACTGTGTTCCCCTGCCATTCTTTTAGTGTTGTCCCTACTCCCTTCAATGTATTATTTAAAAGGCATTAAGGTTGCACATAATTAAATATAGGAATCGGCCGGCATGCATGTTCTGAAGCCAGCAATATAGCTTTATTTTCTCACATAGTAAAAATTAATCCTTAAAAGCCTTTTAATCCAAGTTCAAACCGCAGCTTTCTGCTCTCATTCCGGTTATATTTTAATGGGCAGGAATGAGAATGCCTGGATTTTATCCAGGATTCCATTCAGGGATTGGCGGATTGCTCCAAACTGGCAGAAAATCACATTCCTCTTCCTTTCTTTTATTTTTATTTGTTTTATATTATTTACCAGTTGTAAATATGAACCTATCTGAACTGTATGAGTTATTCCAGGTAGTTGGAAAATGTAATCACTTTGTACTAGAAATATTAAAGGGGCACTCTACTGCCCAAATAACTAAATCACTGTTTAGTGTACATATACCCCGTTGGAAACATGCATTATGTTTATTGGGTGTATATCTAAAAATAGATTGTAAAAGCTGCAGTTCTCTTGTCTGCAGCGTTTGCAAGCCCTCCCATTCTAACCCCGCCCAGACTTTCTATGGCTGTCCAATCACAGGTTACCCAAAGTCTTTGCAAGACAGGTGCTAGGCAATAGGTGCTTATTGAGTTTTTTGCTCTACTGAGCTAAACAAACCAGGAAGTAAAAGGACCTGTTGCCTGATTGACAGGCAAGAGGTGCAACGAGCTTCATTTATAAAAGTGCCTATTTTTGTTGAAATCTGCACTTTTTGTAAAATGAAAAAAAAGTGGACGCACTTTTCACGCAAAAAGTATTTCAGTAAGGTACACTGCTTTAGGAGTCTGGAGTGTCCCTTTAACATAACATTGAAATTAACAGAGTAATTTGTGTGCTCTAGCAGGGAAAGGTGGGATTTTAAAGGACCACTATAGTGCCAGGAAAACATACTCGTTATAGTGCCCTGAGGGTGCCCCCACCCTCAGGGTCCCCCTCCCGCCCGGCTCTGGGGAGAGGAAGGGGTTAAAACTTACCTTTTTTCCAGCGCCGGGCGGGGAGCTCTCCTGCTCCTCTCCGCCTCCGATCCTCCCTTTAGGCTGAATGCGCACGCGCGGCAAGAGCTGCGCGCGCATTCAGCCGGAATCATAGGAAAGCATTTAAAAATGCTTTCCTATGGACGCTTGCGTGTTCACGCAAGCGTCTCTAGCGGCTGTCAATGAGACAGCCACTAGAGGCTTTAGAGGCTAGATTAACCTATTTATAAACATAGCAGTTTCTCTGAAACTGCTATGTTTAAAAAAAAAAAAAGGGTTAATCCTAGAGGGACCTGGCACCCAGACCACTTCATTAAGCTGAAGTGGTCTGGGTGCCTAGAGTGGTCCTTTAATTCCTTCTTTACTGATATTGACTTTATAAAGACAATTGTTAAAGTAAATTAAACATGCACCTGTTACATGAAGCTGTGACCTTCCCCGTGGCCCAGTGATCGCTCACACGTTCCGTGCGCAGAATTTTGTGTGTTTAGCGCAGTTAATAAGCAGATGTTTCCAGATGCATTTCTCACATTTGCATGGGTAGATTTTGCAAAAAAAAAATATGGTGGTAAACAAACTACTGTCATTCACTCAAGCACACCAAAGTAAAAAACAAAACGAAACGGCTGATTTGGGGGGGAATCGAATCTGATTCCCATGATGCTCAGTCATATTTCTGGCACTCCAGCTTTTGTGGCACCTGACTCCCATTATCCTGAGCCAGCCAGCTGCTATGGCAGTTGAAGGTTACAGTAGATGCCCTGTGTATGGCAAAAGCCTACAGATGCGGCAGCTTATTATAGAGTCGATCTATCTTATCTGATGTTTTTGATGAAGTAGTTCTATTTTCCACTAATTGTGGAGCATATTGTTTGAATTTATCCAACAAAGTGAAAATATCATCCAAGAACTTTAAACATTAATAGTAATTCCTCCAAATTAATACTACAGTAGGTACAATTCTTCAATAACCTAACACCGAACATTGCAAATGGACAGAGGGGCAATTTAATTTTAGGGGTGTGGCCAGGGGTGGGGACGGTTCGGAGTGTAAATGGAGGTGTGGTCAGGGGCGGGGTTATTCTGACTTACTAATAACAATTTATGGTACTAAAATGTAATTTAGATCAAGAACAATGTATCTTATTTCCACAGACTGGATTCTAAACACATTTACTGTAGAGTAAAGACACATTACTGGGACTATTATTGCTGTGGAGCTCTGTTATACACTCCGTCACATTACTGGGAGTATTATTGCTGTGGGGCTCTGTTATACACTCAGACACATTACTGGGAGTATTATCGCTGTGGGGCTCTGTTATACACTCAGACACATTACTGGGAGTATTATTGCTGTGGACCTCTGTTATACACTCAATCACATTACTGGGAGTATTATTGCTGTGGAGCTCTGTTATACACTCAGTCACATTACTGGGAGTATTATTGCTGTGGAGCTCTGTTATACACTAACACATTACTGGGAGTATTATTGCTGTGGAGCTCTGTTATACACTCAGACACATTACTGGGAATATTATTGCTGTGGAGCTCTGTTATACACTCAGACACATTACTGGGAGTATTATTGCTGTGGAGCTCTGTTATACACTCAGACACATTACTGGGAGTATTATTGCTGTGGAGCTCTGTTATACACTCAGTCACATTACTGGGAGTATTATTGCTGTGGGGCTCTGTTATACACTCAGTCACATTACTGGGAGTATTATTGCTGTGGAGCTCTGTTATACACTCAGACACATTACTGGGAGTATTATTGCTTTGGAGCTCTGTTATAAACTCAGATACATTACTGGGAGTACACATTACTGGGAGTATTATTGCTGTGGAGCTCTGTTATACACTCAGACACATTACTGGGAGTATTATTGCTGTGGAGCTCTGTTATACACTCAGACACATTACTGGGAGTATTGTTGCTGTGGAGCTCTGTTATACACTCAGACACATTACTGGGAGTATTATTGCTGTGGAGCTCTGTTATACACTCAGACACATTACTGGGAGTATTATTGCTGTGGAGCTCTGTTATACACTCAGACACATTACTGGGAGTATTATTGCTGTGGAGCTCTGTTACACACTCAGTCACATTACTGGGAGTATTATTGCTGTGGAGCTCTGTTACACACTCAGTCACATTACTGGGAGTATTATTGCTGTGGAGCTCTGTTATACACTCAGACACATTACTGGGAGTATTATTGCTGTGGAGCTCTGTTATACACTCAGCCACATTACTGGGAGTATTATTGCTGTGGAGCTCTGTTATACCCTCAGACACATTACTGGGAGTATTATTGCTGTGGGCTCTGTTATACACTCAGATACATTACTGGGAGTATTATTGCTGTGGAGCTCTGTTATACACTCAGACACATTACTGGGAGTATTATTGCTGTGGAGCTCTGTTATACACTCAGTCACATTACTGGGAGTATTATTGCTATGGAGCTCTGTTATACACTGACACATTACTGGGAGTATTATTGCTGTGGAGCTCTGTTATACACTCAGTCACATTACTGGGAGTATTATTGCTATGGAGCTCTGTTATACATTCAGACACATTACTGGGAGTATTATTACTGTGGAGCTCTGTTATACACTCAGACACATGAACAATATGGAGCTTCAAAGAGGGACAGAGGGATTTAGGCCCAAACTAGGGATTGTCCATCCTAAACAGGGACAGTTGTGATGTATTAATTGATTAATCAAGTGGATGCAGCACAGTATATATAGCAGGCAGATAGTTTTAAAAGTTTATATTTTGAAAACCAAACCACAACATTTAGACAAAATAGACCAACTGTAACTATAGCAAAGCTGGAGAGAGATTGCAAATCACATTTTTTGGTCTAAATTTTGTGTCGTAATTTTCCGTAAGATTTAATTTTAAGTGATTGGACCCATGAGTATATGTTCTGTCTGTCAATCTGTATGTGTGATGTTATAAAGAAATTGTAAGCCATTCTCTCATAAATTAAATAAATCTGGTAATGAATGTAATATAAAAACAATACAAACGCAAAAATAAATCTGACATGCTTCTTGGCCACTAACTGTATTTAACTAGCCAGTCCAGGTTGCTAGTTCACGTCTAGTTATATAATAAGTCATTTTGAGGAAATGGGGTCACACCACAACAGATGGGTTGGTGGTTTTTGCGGAGAAGTGATGAGTTTCGCTATGAGCTCAGAGAGTTGGACTCTGGTTAAAAATACTTTATTAACTATGTCTGTGTAAGCGTGCCTGCACTATATTTATAATGAATGTAACGTTACTATTTTTTTCTCCCTTCCAATGTCCTTATTCTAGTTCTATCCGATGGCTATTTCCCATCGGTTTCACGCAGTGTTCTGTGTGTGTGTTGCCCTGCGGCTGTTAGCTTTTCTAAATAAGTATTTGCTCGCTGTGTCAAATGACATGTCAGTCTCCCCATTAATAGAACGCCTGGCCAGCTTCTCCCAGTGACACGCAGCCCCGGCTTATTGCAAGCCTTGCAGATATGTTTTAATAAGTACTGCTCGGTAGGAGATCGAGCCCTTATTGGCTTTGTCAGACCATGACTCGTTCCTTCCCTGGGCTCACAGAGAAATAAAATGTTCTCTGACGCGTGCATGGAAAGGTGCAATATGTATGGCTTTCTAGCAGACTATTCCCATTGAACTCAGAATGCACTGAGCTGATGGTATGTGCGTGCGGAAAGTCCTAATTAGCTCTGCTTATAAGTTTATAAAATTACAAACCACCAAATATCCTATTTGTAGGACTCATGGCCCAAAATAACACGCTAATCCCTTGGTAATTTTCCTTAGTACTGTCCCTTTTTTTAGGAGCTTAGTGTGTATGAGTGTATCACAGAGCTCCACGGCAATAAAACTCACAGTAATGTGCAGTGTGTATGAGTGTATCACAGAGATCAACAGCAATAAAACTCACAGTAATGTGCAGTGTGTATGAGTGTTTCACAGAGCTCCACAGCAGTAAAACTCACAGTAATGTGCAGTGTGTATGAGTGTATCACAGAGCTCCACAGCAGTAAAACTCACAGTAATGTGCAGTGTGAGTGTATCACAGAGCTCCAAAGCAATAAAACTCACAGTAATGTGTAGTGTGTATCACAGAGCTCCAAAACATTTAAACTCACACTAATGTGCAGTCTGTGTGTGCATCACAGAGCTCCACAGCATTAAAACACACACACTGTACATCAGTGTGAGTTTCGTTGACCTGGAGCTCTGTGATACACTGATACATACTTCACATTAGTGTAAGTTTTAATGCTGTAGAGCTCTGTGATCTTTTCACACATACTGCACAAAGCAATAAAACTCACAGTAATGTATTGTGTGTTGTATTTAGTTTGTGTCTCTGTAATGCACACTTTTATTTTGTCTTTTACCCCCTGTATTTCCAAATGCAGCTATCCTCTCCATTGGAGGTAACGGCCCAGTGAAGAGACTCTAATTTTAAATTGCAATTTGAAAAGGTGATTTAATAAGGCAAATATAATTTCTCCAGAGCATCTTGTTTACAAGTAATTGAACCATTAATTAAAAAAAATGCCACTTATGTATGATATTCCGCAGCCCTTTGCAATAATGTCCATCTCCAGATCAGGTGGTCCTTGACCGCTTACTAATAAGGAGAAATAGCGCATTTAACTTTTTGAATTCATACAATGCCCCCACCTAGCTTCCCCTGGCAGGGGTATGGTTAAACATGGCAATAAGCTGCATTTTAAAGAAGGTGGTTGAGAATTCAAGAGATCTGAAAGCATTGCAGATGTTGAATAGTAAATCGAGCTTGTTCACGACATGATACGGAATAATCAGCGCCGAGAGCTGCCAGGTGTATACAGGTTTAATGAGAATTCTTTGTAAATGTCACAAGTGATTCAAATCATCTTCCTTCCTGTGTCTGGCTGGGAGGTGAGGGGGCAGCCCTGAATCTAATCAAATGCGGATTGGAATTTGTGCTCTCAGTTACGTTTGTGGGATTTAAGATAAGTTGACTTGTTACTTAAATGTGTTTTATTTTTTGTTAATTTTAATGATTTTTATTTATTTATATTTTCCTTTTCCACAAAGTAATTCCTGCTGATTCCCCAAAAACTGCACCTGTTTTGTCATGATAAACCAAGAGCAATCCCATATCTCCCAAGTGTCCCTATTTAGGAGGGACAGTCTCTATTTTGGCCCATATCCCCCTCTCCCTATTTTCTATCCTAATGTCCCTCTTTTCTAGGAGCTCCATATTGTTGGTGTGTCTGAGTGTATAACAGAGCTCCACAGCAATAATACTCCCAGCAATGTGTGGTTGATTTCTAAACACATTTATTGTAGCTTAGTCTGTGTAAATAAGATACATTGTTATTGTTATAAATTACATTCCAGTTGTATAAATTATCAGTAAATCACCTAAAATGTATCAGAACAATCCTGTCTCTGGCCACACACTCACTCACCCCGCTAAAATTAGTGTCACTCTTCGTCCATTTGAAAAGGGAGAAATGCCATGGGCGCATCTCTGATATGCAAATGGATAAGTGCATTATTTTATTTATAAAACGTGAACTGATCCAGCAGGGCTGCCCAGCAATAATACAATTTTATAGAACTGGAATTTCTTTTTCTTCTGCACAGAAATTCTCTATAATTAAAATCCTAAAATCTGTTCTGTAGATATTGTCGTGCTCCCATTGCTGCACGCGTAATGACTATCGCTGAGGAATATCACAAGGTGGAGAAAAAAAAAAAAAAAAGCTAGAACAGACAGCTCCAGATGGGATCAGTGGATATATGAACTTTTAAAAAGGCAAATGTCCTAATTTTCCTATACTCTCTATGGAAAAATCAGTTAAATGATGTGAATCCCAAGTGTCTCGGTGCGTAGTTGAAGTGGCGCACTCAGGAGAGATAAGGATTCTTAATGCCGCACTTCGGAATGATAAGGGTGCTTAGCCCAGCACGCCTGTTTTTGCTTGTTTTACTGATCTTTTCCTGGGCAGCTGCTAAAGTTGTGAAGTTTGGGATATATGGTCAGGGCTGTGGCATATTGCAGATAATGTGTTATTTCCCCAGCCATTTTAATTAAGCGTTCCAGCTTTTGCTAATTGGCTGCATCCATTATGTGTAGAGATTTCCACCTGTGTGTAATGGGTTTCTGGAAATCCATGGCTCTGCAGAAAGCTGCACACGGCCATTCATCTTACATCTCAACTTAGGAATCCTCATCACACAGGGTCTTCACAGACTGTGCGTGGAAAATTCCATGGAAACGACACAATATTCAGTAAATTAATAGTTTATGTCGCTGTAGAGTGTACCCCTCACAAAGCAGGTTTCTGGAATCTGAAAACGTGGGTACAGGTGGGTCTGGATGAATGATGGTTGATTCTGCTACCTATGTCTGTGGGTAAAGTTCCTTAACGGGACACTCTAGGTTCTGTAACATCTTAATGAAGTGGTTATAGTGTCTAGAATCTCCTGGCACCATCCGTCTATTCGGCATTAAATCATTTTTAATGTTTTAATACTAAATGAGAGTCTGCAGCAGTCTCCCCTCTGTGCTGCTTGGGTTAATGAGGAAGCATTAGCATGGGTGGCTGTGATTGGCTGAGAGTGTCAGCTGACTGCTTTCAGCCTATCACAGTGTCCATTGCTGGTATGAATTGGTATGGCTAGAAGGAAGTGAGTAATCTCTGTTTCAGCCACACCTGCAGTGGGTGCCAGGTTGTGGGTGGACAGGGACCCTTATTCAGTGTTAAACTGCTCCAAAACGGTTTTACACTGAATGGAGGGGCAGCATCACAGGAAACCAGGCACTATAACCACTTCAATTCAATTAAATGGTTATAATGCCTACAGTATGCCTTTGATGCATTTATGTTGTGGTGAGGAGAAGGGCACAATGCTAGAAGGCAATTAAATGAAATAATATAAAACTTGCCTGTCTGGTATAATATGGGGATCTTAACGCTGTGAAAGGTAATAGTACATTGCGTTTTCTTAGGGTCAGGGGTCAGTACTTGCTACCAGTGGCGGATCCAGAGCCTGATCTCGGGAGGGGCACTTGTAGATTATTTAAAGAAATAATCCAGACACAATAACTACTACAGCTCAGTGTAGTGGTTATGGTGTCAATAGTGCCGGGACCCCCTCCTAGAGTAAGTAGTCAAACCGTTTAAGAACAGTTTGACAACTTACCTGAGGTCTGCTGGGAAATGGGGTGGTAGTAGGGCATAGGAGCAGTGGTGTGTGTGAGTGGTGCAATGTGTAAGGAGTGCAGTGTGTGTGTGTGTGAGGGGGACAGTGTGTGAGCAGTGTGTGTGTGTGTGTGTGTGTGAAGGTTGTAGTGTGTGAGTAGGGGGGGCAGTGTATGTCAGGGATGCAGTGTATGTGTGGGACAGTATGTGTGTGTAACAGTTGCAGTGTGTGTGTGTGAATGTGGGCAATGTGTGTGTATGGGGCGGCAGTGTATGGGGTCAGTGTGTGTGTATGGGGGGCAGTATGTGTGTATGGAGGGGCAGTATGTGTATGGGGGCAG
>OW240923.1:90040253-90111410 GCA_933207985.1 Pelobates cultripes | reverse complement strand
GGGGGGGCAGTATGGGGGCTGTGTGTGTGTGTTAAGGGTGGGGGGGCTTTTTTTTTTATAATATGTATCTTTATTTAATTTAAAAAAAACAAATATTCTATGTCCCCCCTCCCTTCTTACCTTTATTGAGGAGGAGGGGGGACATTTCCCTGGTGGTCCCAGTGGTTACAGTGAACTCTAGCCCGCGCTCCCGGGCTAGAGTTCACTCTCGCGAGATTTGGAGCGTTGCCGTGGTAACCGCGGCAACGCTCCAAATCTCGCGAGAGGAGGACCCGGAGGAGCTGCAGACTGAGCTCCCGGGTCCTCCCTCTCCCTCCCCCTCCCCTGCCGGCCGCCAGCACAGTGCCTGCGGACCGGGGAGGGAGATCTCTGATCTCCCCTCCGGTCCACAGGCACATTGCAGGGCTAGCACCTGCATGTGCTGGCAGGGGAGGGAGACCGGCGGATTTCTCGGGGGGGGGGGGCAATTGCCCCGTTGCCCCCCCCTGGATCCGCCAGTGCTTGCTACATTGTTACATGAGAGCCTCTAGCACTCTGTGCTCATTAAACTGTCCAGTTCAGTGCAGGGCAGACCTACAGAGCCATGGATCAATATCTCGGCATCTAAAGAAGTAGAACTAGCAATGTGTAGTATCTGCTTCCTAAAATCCATGTTAATGTGTCCAGGGAAAAATGGGCATTGAACATACAATTTGGTTCATGAATTGAAGATAAACTTTGTGTGTGTGTGTGTATAAAATACGTGTGTAATTTTCAGTCTTCACTGTAAGAAAGGTACATGATTAAATGCTGTAATGAGTTGTTTTAATTTGGTTTGGGAGGGGGAGCATATGTTTAACCCCAATATAAGGGGTTAACAAGCACGGGGAAGTTTAAAATGCAACTATTAAAAGGCAATTTTAAAATGTATTTACATATTCTCATGGTCTCCTATGGTTCAAAACCGTACTGCTGATGTATGGAACACTGGCTCACATTGACTAAAGGGTTATGGCCTATAGGTCAGTGTCTGTTGGTTAATGACTGCTTGGGGTTACTGTATCACTTGTGCAGAGGAACTTTTTTTCACTGTTTGTTGTGGATAGGATTAATCTGATAGGATAACAAACTATGTTCCCTCTGTGACGGCACACAGGAGCTAAGAGTTGTAATTAATCATAGGGCAAGCGGTTAAGTCATGGTCCAGTATGAGTGGATCTCCAAAAACCTATTTTTTTTTATTTTTTATTTTTTTTTATATTTGTGTTTGATATAAAGTCTGGTTGGTTTTAAGAACAAACTAATCAGGTTCTCACGCGCTGATTTTCTCCTCTGTCACATTAATCATATCATGTTTAATTCCACTTTGAGACTCGCTGGTACACAGCCCATGCCACCAGAATTTGGTTAACTCAGGCAATTCCTACCGCACATACATGCCAAAAAAATATCCTATGTTTTGGTAGTCAGATACTTGCATTTTAGTGTGGTTTTTATTTATTTGTTTTTTTAATATTTAATCTTGATAAACTTGTTTAGCAGAGTATTGGATGTTTTGTTGACTGCCGGGGAGAAGAGATGAGAGAAATCCTGTGAAGCCGGGAGCTTGCATGACACGGTGCGCTGAACATATGCCCTCCAACAGATGTAAGGACGAGGGGATTACCAAGTGCCACACACAATCTTGATCCAATTTACGGAGAATTAATCAAAGTTTTGCTTGAGTGAAAATAATCCCACAGTTCACTCAGTACCAGTCTCCTGGGAAGAAGTTTGCATTATATGTGCATTGCCAAGTGTAGCAAAGCATTTTTCTCTTAAATTTCACAAATCCCATTCTGCTGACTTTCCTTTGCATGTATTCATAGTTTTTTTCCCATCAGATCAAAGTTTAGATATTCACCCACATCTTCTCTTGAAAACAGGTTTGTTTTCTGAACAAAGCCACGATCTTACCATTGTTCATATTAAAATGTATTTACTATGTTGGTACATGAAAAGATTTAATGGAAGAAATAGCATCTTGGAACAGCACTCAATAGCCGTGTGAATGTAACTCATCACATAGACTGCATCGTTAGATTGTGTAACGAGCAGTGTTAATTATGAGTGGCCTGAACTAATAAAGAACATAGCATTGTATTTGTTATGTATTAGAGACTTTCTGAGGCATCTTTTAGAATCTAATCGCCATGGAAACATGGAATGTTTTTGCCGATTCCTCCACATTTACCACTTTTCCCTAGAATTACTCTTTAAACTGACCCTCTACATATGTTCAATCCTGTTAGCAGCGACCAGGGGCTAGGGTCTGCTCTTCAATATATGGCCGTAAACAGTGTCTACAAGAAGATATAAAACTGGTTCATGGAAATGGAGAGGATATAAGATGGCGATCGGAATACGATAATCTTTCTCCTTTTTTGCTTTAAATAAGGGTACATTATTTTCACGCTGTTCTTTATTTAGCTTTAGCGTACAGAGAGGTTGACAATAAATGATCACAGAATTTCAGGGACTGTAAAAGAGATATCAACTCACCCAATCTACGATAACCTAAAATAAGGGTTTGCAAACCACATGTCATGTATCCTTTGTATCCATGTGGCAAAAAAGGAGATAACTACCTTCCGAAGATCGAGGGGAGTGCCGCTTGGCGGTATTCTGCCATGCCTGGTTTGCATGGCATGTCGGCCGCTGCGGACCCACGCGATTATATAGCCACACGTCAGTCCACGGTAAAGACGACGTCGATGAGCGGGTGGCGTCACGCAAAGATGGACACCCACGTTTTGGGGTCCAGGGCTAGGTGCAGCCAATCGGATCTGCAAGAGGGTTATTTAAACTCACTTATTCCTTGGCTCATTGCCCTGTCGTGGTTTCCCTTAGATGGTTATCAGTGAGTGTGTTCCTGATCATGTTATTCTGGTTTTTGACTTTGGCTTAGTTTTGACTTCCCTGATTTCTGGTACCCTTGACTTCTGGCTTTTCCTTATCGCTGTGTCTCGTTCTCTGTCCCTAACTTTGGCTAGTTTTCTGACTATTCTCGGGCACGTTAAGTCCGGTCATTCTAAGGTCCGGTCAGACGTTACCCTTCGTTCTAGGATGTGATACTATTCTGCATGCTGGATCAATAGTCCTGACTCCACAGACGTCTTCCATTTACTTATTATCTTAAGATGTGACTTTAATCCATCCTCACGTACAGTTAGTCCACTGCCCATGTGATAAGGTGTGACCTACCACCACCTCCACGTAGAGTTGGTCCATTGTCTTGAATATTATCCTTGTCATCTAATGCTCAAAATCAGCTTGTGTCTCCTGCAACGTGATGAGAATTTAACCTAAATTAATACATTGTCTCAATCTCCCTTTCCTAGAATAAATCTACAGTAACTAAAATCTCACTACCAAGCAAAGTAAGGGACAATTTTTTTCTTTTTCTTTATGAAATCTAATTTTATATAAATAATTGAACGTTCAGTAGTATATTTAAGGTTTACTCACTAATTTAAATAAAAATAACAAATTAATAAGGGAGTTAAAAGCTTTAAAGTAAATTTACAAAATTAAAAAAAAATCCAATACTGCTATTTTTCCATCACCTAAAATTAGCAATTTTCCGTTTTTTTCCTTAATTTCCAGTTTAGTGAACGTGCACCATTTATGCAAGAAAAAGTTACTTTGCGCATGTTATGTGCAAGATAGCTTTGTGCAACTACAAAATGAGGTGTGAGATTGTTTTTGCTGCAGATGCTGTGCATTGGGGGTGGGCGTTGATGAGGATAGATGGAGGTTTGTGCATTTGAATTTTTTGTGTAACCCAAACGCCAAAAACTCAGTGAGAATTTTTGTGTCTATTCTGATAATTAAGGCATTGATTGTTGGATACGTTTTTCAAATTATTTAATATTTTTGGATAAACTTTAAAAATTATTTTTTTTAGCAAAATATTAAAATACTAAATATATCATATATATCATATCAATATATATATATAGATATAATAAAACATAGCTAAATATTTTTCATCCTATTAACTCACTTTAAAATATTACATCATTTTACAAGCTTATCCCACAATATTAAATTGTTCATTTTTTCCCCTTTACTTACTGTAATCATGAAATAGTCAGATTTCTTATTAGATTTTTTGTTTCTCCTTCAAAAACTAATGGGACGGGATGATTTGATAAAAGCGATGCAGTTCTGACCTTTTAAAGCAGGAAATTACATGGCTGGGACTTGTGTTCTGCCGAGAGGATTCTGCAGCTCATTGAGCCTAAATTGCAGAATCCTAACAACACAATATGTAATGATTTTCCAAGGACAAAGCACGCTCACTGCATCGCCAAGGACATAATGTTTGCTTTATTTCCTATATTTACAGTGCAGGGCAGGAAACAGCTTGGGACTTGCTCAGATCAACTCTTTCCACATGCTGGATATTTATGGCATTTTTCAAGAAACTGGAGTTGTTTTCGCTCTGTGTGGGAAAATATCCAGAAAACGATATGCAGTGTGCAGGACAGGGTTAAATTACTTCCTTTGGGATGTAGATATATGTTCCACATCAAGCAGGCATCAGAAGGAGTCGAGACAAGAAGGCTGGTGGAGGCCGAGACAGGCAGGCTCAAGGAGGCTGTGACAGGCAGACTCACGGAGTCCAAGGCAGGCTGGCTGGCGGAGGTTGAGGCAGGCTGGCAAGCGGAGGTCGAGACAGGCAGGCTGGCTGGCGGAGGTCGAGGCAGGCAGGCTCCCATAGGCTGTGATAGGCAGACTCCAACAGGCAGAGTGTGATGGAACTCCCATACTCTGACCGAGAACCTCCAATCAGTTCGCTTCCTAACTACTTTCGGGGACCTCCAGCACTTCAGCCACAGTCGCTGAAGCTTGACTGGGGTCTCTCAGGAACTCTTCTACCTGACCAGGCTGGAGCTTTCTTCTTCTGGGCACATATCATACCATCTGCTTAGACTGTGATCAGCTACTGCCTTTATAAAGACACTTGTGGCTCTCAAGCCTAGCTCTCTTTTTAACTTCTTCTGGAATACATAGACCAAGCAGCCAGCCAACAGGTCTGACGACTCTGTTACTGGGATCACTGAATAAATCAACCAGGTTGCACAGTTCCAAAAGGAACTAACACGCAATACTGTATATAAAACAAAGACTGGCCTATGCCAAGTTGTCCTTAAGCATGTGGTGATAACCATAAACATATAAACAAACATGCATAACTTAAAAACCACATCATAATACTGCATCAGATATATAATACAATCACAACGTTCCAAACTATAGAAATACATGGATATACAGATGCAAATGGACAGTTTTTTGCACTTTTTTAATTTGCATATTGTAATTATACAAATCAATGCATTTTCCAGTTTCACCAACAGAGGACAATAGTGAGTCATCACAAGCCTGAAAAAAATCCTCTTTTAAACAAATTTATCCCAACCTTCCAATCCCAAACAAGAGGGGAAAGCAGTCCGAATGGCCCCCGTGTTCCTGCCTCCCCAAAGCAGGACCCTATCTCAGACCAGGGCCCATAGTCAGTGGCAAGGAGCCTGACCCGCAGTTATCTCCAAGTACCAAGGTTATGCAGGATTCCATTACACCGAAATAGGGAGTCTCAAGTAAGCAAAGACAGGGAGTCTCCTGCAGCCGGAGGCATAGCGAGTAGGGGCAGAATTTACTAATACTAAGTAATCTTTACTTAGTAGTAGTACATTTGGCTGAAAGACCAGTTTAGGTCTTTCAGCCTTTTGGTAGATAGCTCCCTAATACCATGGTAATTAGGGAGTTATCTACTAAGCAGCTGCAAGATGCAGCCACGGCACGAATAGGACCGGAGTTTCAAAGTCCCGAAATGCATCCTAACACGAATGGAAAAACTGTTCTCATTCTGTTAGGACAAAATTCGGTAGTTTCACCGACGTTCTGTCTAAATGACAGGACGTTCGGGTATACTGACCGGAAGCATCGCAAGATCATGGAGGAAAGGTGAGAATTGTGGGAAAATCGCTCTGACCACCGGAAATGAAGCACACTTTGCTCCTCCGCTGATCATAGCTGGTCAGGCTTAGGAAACCTCCATAAAACAAATAGTCCCTACTTTGTCTTATGATTTTAAAGAAAACTAGAGCAGACAGGAAGAAATGAAGAACAGATCCTGACAGAGGGAGAAAAGAAGAATCGATTGGGGAAAGGTAAGTTCGGCATGACAGTGCTGCTTTAAGACAGTATGTGTTCACACTGACTGAGACATAGTAGCTAACCAAATGAAGAGAATGATATTAATAAAGTGCTACAAATTAATAAACTAAAATAGGTATAATGTTAAGTATGTATGTGTGTAATTGATGGGAGGATAGTGATACGATACTCAGCCAATATACTCTACTATAGTTTCTGTAAGGGCCACATAACACAAAGACACAGACTGCAGAAGGGACTGTTCCCCTTTAACTGAAAATGTACGTTCCATTTTTTATTTATTTTTTTTTAGCCATTTCATCATTTCATTACATATTGGAAATTCGTGCACACATGCTAAAGGGATGTGGCTCCACTTATGTATCCTGAGCAGAAACGTAAAATAAATAAATCTTTCTTGTAAAATATATTTCTATATTATATAGTATAATATATATCTATCTATCTAGTTACTGGTCATTTAAACCTCCTTCATTAAGTTTGTATTCGCAGAGCCGGCCCTGACAGATGCTTCCAGGGAGGTGAGGGTTTGGAAACAGAATGACATAGTGCTCACATTCAACCTGTTTAATTCAGCTTTGGCTTTGTCCTTCCTGCTGTAATACGAATTTCCTTCTCTGATTGAAAACAGGTCAATTGAAGGTTTCTTCTGTGCGTTGCCTGAGCCATTCTCCCCTCCCTCCGGCCTAACTGGAGAGAGAGTCTCCAATGTAACATTGTAACCGTTACTTAAGTTGGAAAATGGACCATCAAGTTAATCCATTCACCTAGGGGCGTACACACGATCCATGGGGCCCCGGTGCAAAAACTGATCTGTGGCCCCCCCCCGTGGTTATACCGCGCGGGCCGGGCCGCAACACATTGCTGCGAGCACCCGGTTGCAGGGGTCTGCAGGTCGGCCGGGCCCGATCGCACCTGCGACCCCTGTATGTATGCCGCCACTGTACACACACATACAAACACACACAGAGACACACATATATACAGACACAGGGGCGGGCTGACAGGTCGGGCAGATCGGTCACTGACAGAGTGAGCACAGCTATCTATCAGAGATCTCCACAGTCAAAAGGAAGGTTGCAGGGGCCCATGATGATATAGGGGGCCCCTGCAACCCGTCACCCTGCAATCCGTCACCCTGCAATCCCATTCCCCCATTCAGTGTGAGACCTGGCAGCATACCTTGCTCTCACTGCCAGGTCTCCTCTCTCTCTCCCTGCAGGATGGCCAGGCCCCTTGGAGTGATGGGCCTGGTCACAGCTGCGAACCCTGTATGTACGCCACTGCATTCACCCTTGTTGATGCTGTCAATCCAAACTATCCAAGATCTGTTATGATTGATTATGAAATCACCATAATTGTTGATAAAATATTTAAGATTGTCCGGCTGCTACGGCAACAAGCTATTGCTACCTTCAACAACTTGTGACGTGATTACAGTCTAGAATTATTCAGCCCTGTCAAAATTAAGAATGATGTAAAATACAGTATTTATTTTTCTGTGAATGTTTTTTTAAAAAGTATGTATGCATGTGTGAATACAGATATTTTAAAAGCAGGCTAAGTGGCATTGGACCTTTTAGAAGAAGATCTCAAAGCTTTCGTGATAAATGGATTCATTAAAGTATTTCCATTTTCTGTATATTTTAACTGCAATTACAACAGGATTTGTGAGTAAATTAACTTTTAACTTTTTGTGATCAAAGCGAAGATATAAAGCATTTAAATACATTGCTGGTGCACTTAGTCTCAGTCTGAGAAGCACCAGAGCTACTTGCATTAATCTAATGAACCACAAAACTGGCACAAGATAGAATAAAACCACGAGGGATAAAATGTCGCGAGTTGGACTTGGGGAAAAAAAAATGTCACTGTGTTCTTTGTTCTGTAGCGAACGCAAAATGGTTTTTTTTTTTTTGTTTTTTTTTTTTGAAAATCTGAGAACGAAAGCAATGAAATGAAAAGAAATAAAATGTGTAGTTTTCTGAGAATTGGCTCACAGACTGAAACTTTAACAATTTATAGCTCTTACGGTAAATCTAAATGTGACGGCAGTCCCTGGATAAATGCCCTGGCAGAATACATGGTAAACGGGGCATAATATGTGATAAATTCTACGATGACTAACCAGAGGCGATGGAGAGAGGAAGGGACACGTTGCAGCTTAAAGGGGAGTTTTTGTACCCCTGAATTTTTTTTTATATTAAGTTTAATTATTTCCTATGTTTAACAAAAATCCGTCTGGGAGATCTGAAAAATTAAATTAAATGTAGAAATTCACCCGGCTGTATTCACCTCTTTCCTCACTGAGCGCCTCCATCTTGGCTCCCTGTCAATCATGGTTATAAGGTTTGACCTTTCGTCTTTGCAGCTGTCTGTCATCATAGAGACCTTCTCACAATCTGCGTCAAATATTTTCATAGAGACAGAGATAGTCTGTGGCCCTGGGGAACTTGGTTTAGAGAATTATTTAAAATAGAAACCGTTTTTGGTTTCCCTTGATCCAATGCAATGTGTGCCTTAGCTGTGCCAGGATTAGATTGGATTGTGATAATACACAGTTAAAAGAAAGTGGAGAACTTGGAAAAAAAATTCTTGATTCTTGGAATGCAACTCTTAAAGGGACATATTGGGGATTTACTTAATCCAATATGAGATTTATTTATTGTTTGAAATCCTTTCTCCACTGTGAATAGGTAAATTTGTCCCCGTCTTTAAGTTCCTCTATTTCATTATGAATTTCAAGCCATTTCTTTGTACTCTTTCCAATCGCATAATGTGTTTTTTGTGAACTCATGCCAGAGTTACACTCCATATTCTAGAAGATAAGTAATCCATCATCTTGATCAGCTTCATGATGACCCTGTCTGCACCTCTGTCTGAGCACCACTTTATATATTTAAACATCATCTCTTTTTATTTATTGTGTTGTTACCTTAGGGGTGGTATTTCAATATTCTAGATTGAGTTTTTCGGACCTTAGTTCTATATGTTAGCAGACTGGTCAAGTCTTATATTTAATTGTGTGTAACACTAACTGCACACAGTGCTCTCGATCACCCGACGGACTGGCCCTGTTAGCTATCTGTACCCCAAAAGTATATCTTTTAGCTCTCATCTCTAACCCCATTATTTACTAAAATACCTCTACAAATGCATCCCAAAATATCTTATTCTACTCTCCCAGTCAACATCATATCCTAACTTCTGTGCACACAACACCGTCTCCCAGTCTACCATTAAACTTACATTACCCCATGTGAAAACCTTTGGAGCTCTGTTTTCCTATGGGATGTCCTTAGCGCAGTTATCCCACAAAGGCCTTCACCATAGACCAAGCAGATCACTGAATAGAAAGGCAGGAGACTTTGTCCTTTCAACACTATTTTTATCCAACAGAATGTCTTTAATTTAACTCCTTAATCAAACGAGGTCTCCTGAGAGATGGGACGTACTGTAAATCAACATGAAGTTAGAGGCAAAATCCAAGGCACGTTAACCTGGACGATTGTATAATGTGAAAATGAACTGTTTTTAAAGCAGAATAATTATCAAATGGTGTTATTGTAGGTTCCTGTCCACGACCATCACCCAGTGGAATCCAGCAAACACCTTTCCCTTAATTTATCTTTCGTTAAACTACATGTTCTGTGACCCTTAAATATGCTTTTGTTTTTATACAATTTTTGGTTTTTTTTATAAAAATTTATCACACATCCCAGCTCATTACTGAAAAACATTTATAGAGCCAAACAACATTGAATAAACTCAAGTTGCAGTTATAATCTAGGAGGAAGCAGACACAGGATGTACTGTTGAATTGATTAAAAACTCTTAACTTATCAAACTAAACTTGGGAGTTAAGTCATTTAAGAACATGATCTAGTTGATTACATCATGATTTAAAGGAACACTATAGCATTTGGATTACAAACCTGTATTCCTATTGCTACAGTGCCCTAAAATTCGACTCCATTCCCCCTCCCAACCTTGTGGAACTTTCATGGAGCTAATGTGACAGTCTATTTTTTTGTATCAAAGAATATTCTTTAAGCAAGTGGAAATAAATGTTTTTAAAGAAAACACACTGTGAAGCATTGGACACTTTATTGTTACTGTGTATTGCTGATTGGTCACTGGACTGAGCTTCACTTGGTTGCTGGAGAGAAAGTGCCCCTAGTGACGGCCAGGAAGACAACCACTAGAGGTGGATTTAACCCTGTAATGGAAAAGTAGTTTTAAAAATCCTGCAATGTTTTGTATTGCAGAATAAAACTAAATGAGATGATGAGGCCTGGGTCCTTTAATTCATGTTTGTAAGTGATGAGGTTACAGCGGATCTGATTCTATCAGAATGAGTTCTCTTCTAAATCCGTACAATTCCAACGCTGACACACACTCAAACTGTCTACGTTTAGAATGTCTGAAAGTGAAATATACTGAAATTGCATAAAGTGAACTGATTTATGGCCTTCCTGACCCCGTCCAGCTTGCAGTGTAAATCTATTTGTTGGGGGGGCGAGGGGGTCAGTCAGTCAGGCAGTCTGTGCTCCTGCGTCTGTGAGATGATTTTTAGAAGTCTTCTCACATCTCAGTGCTAGGTATCCAGGCTTCATCGTATTAACTTGTACCTTTTCCGTCACGGCCCAAGAGTTCAGATAATACAAACTCTTCCAAGGGAATTAAAAGTGCTCCCAGAATCAATATCCACAGGGAATCTCGTCCTGCTTTATAGCCACACGTGTATGAGTCCAGCACTGTTTATGTATATGTAATATATTTCATATTTTGTGGATGTAAAAGCCAGTGCCCCTCTATAAATAGACTGTTGCTGCGTGGGCATCCAGTATTTCAGGGAGGTTAATCCTTGCCAGTCTGGCATTGCCCCTTCACCTGGTAAATAATCTTTAAACTGACTGTATAACCTATTGATAGTTCTTTATGGAAGCAGTTTTAATTGCTGTGCACCTTTGTGATGGCTATATATTCCTTCACTTTACTGTGAGTTTTATTGCTGTGGAGCTCTGTGATACACGTATACACTGATCACTGCTGTGAATTTTACTGCTGTGAATCTCTGTGATACACTCATACTGATGGCTGTTTTATGAATACCCAGCTGTGTTGTTTCCCAGTAATATACCGCCATGGGACGCTAGTAATGTATACTGATTGTGCGCAGAGGTCAATGAGCCAGTTGTCTCGGAGTATAAATAGATTTTAATGTTTTCGTTTGTTTATGGTCGTGAAGGGTGGAAACACAAATAAATGACTGCATAGGAAGGAAATACAGAGCGGGGTCAGACGAATAATAATTGGGGTTGTTTTCTAAACCGTGAACTGTGAAGAAGCTGCAAGTTAGAGATTTTTCCCAAAAAGAGCTATTTTGATCTTAATTCCGCCATTCACTTTGCTCCATTTCGGAGTTTGATGAATAACCCCTTGTGCTCTTTGTCTATGGCTCGCCAGTTTTGTATCTTGTGGCCCTGTATTCTTCATGCACTCGTGTGTTTCCAATCCTGTCCGTAGCTGGTGTTTGTTAGTGAATTGATGCCTCTATAATGAGAGCCACCTATAAATAAACCAGCACAATCTTTTGGGATTGGAAGCCAGAGTCCGTTGAAGGAGGTTATTTTTTTTATTGAAGAATTCCAGCGAGATAACTACAGATTAGACACAGATATTAGTATGCAGACAGGGAGCACAGCCAGAAGCCCACGCGCCTACCGTACAATTCTCAAACCTCTTTTTATCTTGAACATCCAAGCCTCCTTTCTGCCAGTTTCACGGGGGTTTTCATAAGGACGGCAGTATGCTCCATGCTGCAGTTTACTCAAGGTGTCTTTTAAATAAAGAGGCTGTTTTTCCATAGCTGCCACGTTCGCGTTTTATCAGACACTTAAGTGCTATCTGTCTCCAATTGTCACTCTTTAAGAAGGATAGTCCCTCTTTGGCAGTGCAATCCCCCTGTCTTAGTGTCCCTCTTTCTAGGATCCTAACATTGGCAAACCAAAATTATTGTATTTCTATTTCCCTTGATGCCCAGCTAGCATTAAAGGCTATGATTTAAACATAATGTCATCTATGAGATTTTGTAAAACCCATACCTCGTTGGTGTCGAGGTCAATGTATTGTGAGTTGTAGATCCATATATTTCACCGACTTTTAACCTGTTGAATAACGTAACATAAAGGTAGCTTCATATCTGTGCACGGTGCTATAAATTCTCAAACCGCATACACAAAACTACAATTTGCCACTAGACTCTAGACACATCAATAAATATCTGAAAAAAAATCTTGAATATATTTTCGTCTATCCTCTCTATTTATCAGGGACAGGCATTCATATTTTTTTTTTTTTTGTGCTGGGTAAAAGGTACGTGGAAGTGGCATTGACTAGTGTCTGTATCTAATCAGATATGCTGGAGAAGAAAACTCTCAGATCAAGTTGAAAAACGGCCATAGAAATAGCAACGGGAATGGTATTTATTGGACAGACTAAGAAACCTACTCGCAGGCATTTAATATATTTACGATAGAAATCCTGTGTTTGCCCCAGATAGGTGCTGGCGGGCGTATCTTAAACAGCTACTACTTGTTCTAGCGACAGGTATTAACATTTGTCAATTTCAAAGTAGCAACAGTAACGTATCTATTATTGTTGCTATTTTGAAGGCATTATTTAAAGAAATTGAAGGTGCTGGAGCTGAACCAATACCTCAATTCAGATTAGAAAGTCTTGTAGTTTTTATTTTTTTATTTTTCCCTCCTCCCCCCCAATTCTTTATTTTACTCCAAAAAACACAGGAGACATTACAGAGCATGTACAAAATAAAACATACAGGGTTGCATTATAATAGAACAAGGTGTACTACAGTAGGCATCAGAGGAGGCCGTATAAGTATCACTTATGATACAAACGATACAGTAGTGAGACCGCGTTAAGTTTTATCCGGATGAGGGAGTGACGCAACAGTCTCGTGGATTGTTTTTAAAAACTCAGTTGACTTGCCAGGCAAAAAAATTATGGTTAACTTGGTCATCTTCAGTTAAATAATACAGGGTGATTAATATACAATAAGTAATATATATTTATTGCAAGAGGCTGACAACCACTCACAAGGCATTATGGGAACTATCTCCCCTGTGTCTTTTGAAGCACAATAAAATGCTAAATATACCTTTACTAGCGTATTGATCTAAATTGTATAGTTTAGATTTTGATGCCTATGAAGTTCCGCCGTGTCATTTTTGCATGCAAAGCGCACATTAAGACTTTGTCCAATTACCATATAATTATCCCATAGCACTAATACTAATTAACAGATAATCAAGTATGTGTTGACCTGGCGATGTGGCCTCTTGCTCTCCCGAGAAGCCTTTCAAACTGCCCGTCACAGGTTTATGGCTGTCTGTGCCGGGCACCTGCTGTACGAATTATAAAACCAGTATTGGATTTCTCTATCAATGCTGCTGGACTTGTACCTGCAGATAGTAGTTTAGCATAGCCGAATGAGAACATGTTCTTCTCTTTGATAAATAAAACATTCTATCAATGGTGTAGACTGGCCACAGATAAAACCGTTAAATAATTACTTTGCAGAGCCTGCTCTAGTAATGTTTGACAGTTAATTACTTAATGTGCGTTTTCTAATTAGAAATGGTAATGAGTGTACTTAAGGAGACTGAGAATTCAATAATCAGAAGCTAAAGTTTCAGGCACGTTAGGATATATAGGTTAACTTTAGATTGTGAATTGCTGAAAGCTCCTTCTTAGTATATTTAGCTTAAATGCGTCCAATTGCAATCGGTCAATTTATTAATCTATGTATATTCATTTATAATCTGTTTCAAACATTATTTACTACAAGCCAGTACAGGTAGCATTATTAACTAATCTCCGAATTGTACTAAATTAAAGTCCCAATTGCAAAATTGAGTGTACAATATCCAGGCTGGGACTATCGCTGAGATGGAGAATTATTTTCGCCTTTATTTTGGCATTTGGATTTTAAAGGGACACTATAGTCACCAAAACAACTTTAGCTTTGTGAAGCAGTTTTGGTGTATAGAAAATGCCCCTGCAGTCTCACTGCTCAATTCTGTCATTTAGGATATAAATCACTTTGTTTATGCAGCCCCAGGCACACCACACTTCCTGTAATGAGTCAACTAATGTTTATACTTCCTTTACTGAAAATTATGTTTAATTTAGAATTTCTTATCTTCTGCTTTCTCAATAGCTTGCTAGACCCTGCAAGAGCTTGCTGTTAGTGATTAAAGTTCAATTTATGTTATATACATCAAAACTGCTTTATTAAGCTAAAGTTGTTTAGGTGAATGTGGTGTCCCTTTAATTTGATATAAGTCAACACACACTGTAAAATAGACAAATATGGGTGGCCCAAGGGGTAGTTTCCACACAGGATTCAAACAAGTTTTAGCCATTACAGAAATATTTCTATACTATACTGGGATCAGACTGATTCCACCTCAGAGGGCAGGGCATCCAGAGGAGATTTTTTATCTAACTTTAAAGATGATAATTCTTTCCATAGTCAAGGTTATACCTAGTATATATGATGTCTTTATTCATGGCTTTATGATGGGATATTATTTCTGTGTGTGGAACTCCATGTTTGTAATGGAGTTTGGCAGTGATATCACTTATTTTCTCTAACACAGCATCATGGTTTCCATAGATGGTGATAGAGCACGGCCTTAATGTTACTTTGTGTCCACATACAGCATCATTGATTCCATAGCTGATGGTCGAGCATTGCAGTGATGTCACTTCCTGTCCGCATACAGCATCATTACAAAGCTGGTATTTGGGCACTTCCTTTCAATAGCTTCATAGGCTATTTTCACTACAACATTTTTCTACTCAGCACAGGTACTATAAAGCACACACATATAAAACTGAAACAATATTTTGTATTCACGAGAAGCTATTAAGAACTTCCAGACTTCCAAATAACTTGTCATGCCAGAACGAGAGCATGTAAGGCGGTTTCTCAGTGGGTTTAGAGCATAAGATCTGTACCTTAATGTATTTCTTTATACAACCCTGCAGAAGTCTGTGCAGCAACTGTCACTAATAGCGACTTTAAGTTGTGGTTTCTAAGAAAGAACTTTATAAATTCAGATTCCCACGATCCACAATCACTAGGGCTAGTACTTAGAAACATTATTTTCTGCGTGCAAGACAAATGTTTGCAGTGAAATAATGTTTGTCTTTTTTTAAAGGGATTAATACTTTTTATTCTTTTTAGATTGTAATTCATATGAAACCCAGTGTACGGTATTTGAACGATTTCGGGTAGTGATTTTCCTGCAGTGGGGTTGAAGTGACAGCTTGTTCTGATTAGTGACTCTGGTACTTGCACAGACACATGAAAACGCTTGGTTTGCAAGATCATTATTTCCCAAATGTCCTTCAATTTAGCCTCCCTGTGCTGCTCACTGTGATTAGCAATATCAGCACTGCCAGGGAACACAATGGTCTTCAAGACATACAAAGTATAAAATGGACAGATTGACACGTTTTCTTTATTCAAATTCCAGGCAAATCCGAAATAAATCCCCACTTTAAGATAGATCATTCACTCACAAGTTCTTTGTCAAGGAAAAATGGAATGATAAATATTGAGAGACAATGGGAGAGTTTTATAAATGCCATGATCTGTTTTAAAGACAGAATTAGTGCAAACCAATCAGATCAACGCAAACATTCCGTTGGTGATTAATCTACCTTTACAACTTTGCACCACATATCAGGTCCCCGCACTTTGATAAATATCCTCTGTCTGTGCTATTTGTATCCATGGCGATTGCTCTGTATTTACCCCTTTACGTCTTAGCACCCGTTTTTCCTTGATAAATATGGCTGACATTGAAGTACAACTAATTCGTAAAGTAAATCATATGGGGGAAAAATATTTCAGAAACTGTGTTTTTTTTTTTTGTTTTTTTATTTTAAATATATAATGTACCTCACTCTTCTTGGGCAAATTATCCAACTCAAGGGATGAGGGTGCTATTTTACAAACTGTATGTATGTATATTTTTAGGAATTTTATTTTTAAGAATCTGTGTAATGTAGAGAGTAGGAGATCTTAAACCCATTATTCAATTGCATCAAAATATGCTCAGTTACGAGTTCTCCAACTGTAATATAAACTAAAATATATTCAGCCCAAATTCTTCATTAGATGTTTCTCCACGTCAGACGGGATTTTATTTTACTGATGAAGACAGGAGTTCTCTCATAAAGTGTTCAGTTGCCTAAAGAATGTTTTTGTTGTTTTATTGCTAAACAGAGGATTTCAGTGACTTTAAAACCAAATTGCTAAATTTAGGTTAAAATAGCGGATTTAAAAAAAAAAAATCTCTCTGGATTCTAGTCATATCTTGTTCTTATCTAGACTTTGTTTTTTGAATAAATCCAAGAAATGCCACTAAAAATTGCATTATGACCCATTTGTCGGTCTAAACCTCTGCGGTCAAGTTCAGTATAATCACACAATGCAGCTAACGAAGTATTCTGGTAGATATGTCGCTGTTGCGTTTAAAATAACATTCACAAGTTGACTGAATTAAATGAGTAGCAAACTGAATTGTAATATAAACGGGTATCAAACATGGAGACTATAGTATGAGAAAACACCCACAATTCCCAGGGTAAACAGGCCACTCTTCGTTAAGCAAATCTTTTGCTTCAGATATCAAGTCGGGCCCTTTGTGATAACCAGAGATTTAGGCAATTACCTCCGTCAGTACATAATGAGTTTAATTAAAAAATCTTTATGGGCTTCCAATTAAGCTTTTATGAAATACAATTGCCAAACAAATGTTTAAAGCATACAGTTTTAATAACTGCAAACAGTAGCACTCCCATTTAACATTCTGCGAGAAATATAGTTAGTCAAGCTTTGAAGGGGCCCCAGGATTTGTAAGACTCTGTATGAATAATACTTTAAAATGTAGTACAGACAATCTAAAATATTAAAAGATGATAAAATATATTCACTTTTATTTTTTTTTTAAATTTCGTTAAAATCTCCATTCACTACTTCTTTGACATTGAGCTTTCGGGGAAGTAGTTTGGCAAATCAGGAGCCTCTCATTATAGCACATGGTGTCTGCAAGGGTTAAAGGACCACTCTAGGCACCCAGACCACTTCAGCTTAATGAAGTGGTCTGGGTGCCTGGTCCAGCTAGGGTTAACCCATTTTTTCATAAACATAGCAGTTTCAGAGAAACTGCTATGTTTATGAATGGGTTAAGCCTTCCCCTATTTCCTCTAGCTGCTGTCTCATTGACAGCCGCTAGAGGCGCTTGCGTGCTTCTCACTGTGATTTTCACAGTGAGAGCACGCCAGCGTCCATAGGAAAGCATTATGAATGCTTTCCTATGTGACCGGCTGAATGCGCGCGCATTCAGCCATCGGGGAGGAGAAGAGGAGGATCGGAGGAGGAGAGCTCCCCGCCCAGCGCTGGAAAAAGGTAAGTTTTTACCCCTTTCCCCCTTCCAGAGCCGGGCGGGAGTGGGACCCAGAGGGTGGGGGCACCCTCAGGGCACTATAGTGCCAGGAAAACGAGTATGTTTTCCTGGCACTATAGTGGTCCTTTAAAGTGTAAAGGGGACTTATGAGCACATTTTAAAGTTCTCTGTACACAATAAAAATTCTCAATATTTTACACACATCTCTCAGAACATTTTATCTTTATCCGTTTCTTTTGACGTTGTGAAGGCATTTGACAACTACATTGGTGTTTTCTTCAGACAATGCTGTGTCCTTATTTTATTTACTTCCTAAATTTAAAGGAACTCTCTGAAGTTAAAAATAAATATTTTATTAAATAAATATCCTTTTATTATTTAGATTATGGGACCCCTTTGTTTATAAAATAAAATAGTTGTAGAAAGTAGCTAAATGTACAGATAATCCAGTTCTAAAACGCACTCATTGCTGCAGCCCGATCTGACTGCGGTGAGATCAGCAACCCTAACGATCTGTGGATTGATCCAGTTCTCATAGAGAATCATTGCATCATTTGGTCCATGCTTGGCAATTGTCTCAATCCATCTAGACAATGCTTCTTAAAGAGATCAATTGATTCCAGTGTTTCACTATGAGAACAATAAGTCGCATTTAGCGTTGTCATGCTTTGTGATAATGTCGAATGTGAAGATCAAAGTCCAACAGTTACTAGAAGCATCTTCCCCAAAATATGTACAAAAGGGTATCCTACCATAAAATGGATACCGAAAAATCTTAAATAATTAAAAGGACACTATAGTCAACAGAACAACTACAGCTTATTGAATTTGTTCTGGTGAGTAGAATCATTCCCTTTAGGCTTTTTGATGTAAACACGGTCTTTTCAGAGAAAATGCAGTGTTACATTACAGCCTAGTGATAACTTCACTGGCCACTCATCAGATGGCTGTTAGAGATCCTTCCTGGGTCATGGCTGCCTAAAATGCATCCAAACATTCAGTATCTTCTCCCTCTGCATGCAGACACTGAACTTTCCTCATAGAGATTCATTGATTCTATTCATCTCTATGAGGAGATGCTGATTGGCCAGGGCTGTGTTTGAATCATGCTGGCTCTGCCCCTGATCTGCCTCTTTGTCAGTCTTAGCCAATCCTATGGGAAAGCACTGTGATTGGATCAGGCCACCACTTCTAATGATGTCAGCAGACTGCTTGTTTTTTTTTTTTTAGGCAAACAGCATGCAGATCTACAGCTTCTGGCTTGAATACAGTAAGATGTTGCTATATTTATGGAGGCATGAGGGGCCCATGGGGGCTAGATGGTTTTAACACTGTAGGGTCAGGAATACATGTTTGTGTTCCTGATTCTATAGTGATGCTTTAATTTTTGTTTTGCTACTTATGTCACTTCTTATAAAACCTGTGTATATTTTTAGGGCTATTGCTCTTCCTGTTCCTAGAATAACTCAAAAAGACCTTCAATCTTTCTTTGCTCATTGTGTGTGTGGGGAAGAAGCTCTACAATGGGGAGAGGTTCTCAGATTGGCAAATGTAGAATTCTACTATAAGGTTAGCATAGTACTATACACAGAGCCAGATTAAGAGCCCAGTGGGCCTGGTGCTGACAATTATGACAGGCCTAATTACAGAATCATATCGACCAAAAACAGTAAAACACTCCCAAGCATCATGTATCTGATGGAGATGGTGCTGGAGAGAAAGAAAACAGCAGCTATAAGAAAACACATACCCTAGGCTAATCTCTCTCTAATTTATGCTTTTATCTTTCAAGTAAGTCCATAACCGCTAACAGCAGTGTCCAGTCAAGCAGGAAGTCAATGGGCATGGTAAAAGGGTGTGCCACTGACACAAATCACGTAACCTGCCAAAAGGGGCGAACATGCCCAAAAAAGAGGATATGTCTGCCCAAATAATTAGAAGGCCAGCCTGGTATGAATGCATGTCAGGCTGCCTGCCAATCATGCAGCTGGCCAACTAAGGGCATACAATGCAGACAGCACCCTGAGCTTGTCAAAAATGCATCTAATGATGCGCTCGCTCAATGCTTTCTAAGGACTGTCCCCTAGCACTCGCTGGTCCACTTGTCTCCTTACCTTCTTACTAGCAGGCAGAAACTCCTGGTATATGGTCTGGGACAGAGAAAAGCTGTATGTAGTGAGTGTAGAAGAAAGGGAACATGCCACAGTGTTAGAGAGATAAAAAGTCAGCATTACCTTAAAGGATCACTATAGGGTCAGGAACACAAACATGAATACATGACCCTATAGTGTTAACACCATCTAGCCCCCCTGAACCCCTCGTGCCTCCATAAATATAGCAAAATCCTACTATATTCAAGCCTGAAGCTGTAACTCTGCATGCTGTTAGACTCATAAAAATAAGCAGTCTGCTGACATCATTAGAAGTGGTGGCCTGATCCAATCACAGTGCTTCCCCATAGGATTGGCTGAGACTGACAAAGAGGCAGATCAGGGTCAGAGCCAGCATGATTCAAACACAGCCCTGGCCAATCAGCATCTCCTTATATAGATGAATTTAATTAATGAATCTCTATGAGAAAAGTTCAGTGTCTGCATGCAGAGGGAGGAGACACTGAATGTTTGGATTCATTTTAGGCAGCCATGACCCAGGAAGGATCTCTAACAGCCATCTGAGGAGTGGCCAGTGAAGTTATCACTAGGATGTAATCTAAACACAGCATTTTCTCTGAAAAGACCGTGCTTACAGCAAAAAGCCTGATGGTAATGATTCTACTCACCAGAACTGTCCCTTTAACTATATTCATTGTCAGCCAGTCCACACATGTTTTGTTCTCATACATCCCTCTTCAGTTTCCATACTTAAGTAAGAGTATGTGAAAAGTAGTTAGGGTTGCCACTTTTCTTGGAAAAACATACCGGCCTTACTAATTTGCATAATTAAATATGTGTGGGTGACATCACATGATGTAAATCACAAGGAGTGACATAAGAGAAAATCCTGTAAAATCACCAAAAAACTACTTAGTTTAAATCTGCTGTATAGATGGATTCCTCCCAGTGCCCTCATGACTGAGTGCCCCATGTGTCGATTACTCCAGGTCTCAGTGTTCCTATGTATCAGTGTCTCAATGCCCCATGTCTCCCTGTGTCCCCATGTATCCCAGGGGACTCTGGTTGGGACACATGGGGACAATGGGAAAATAGGGGACACTTGAAGACATGGGGACACAGACCCCAGGGACAAAGATACTAGAGACACTGGCTGGGGGACATGGGGACATTGAGACATGGGGGCACTGGGAGACACCAGGGCCACAGACACTAGGGACACTAGCTTGAAGACATTGTGACACTTGACACACTGAGAGACATGGAGGCACTAGGAGACATGGGGACAGTGAGACACTGGCAGACTGGGGGCACTGGGAGACTAGGGGGCACTGAGACACCAGGGACACTGGCTGGGAGACATGGGGACACTGTGTCCCCATGTGTCTGTGCCATAATTTCTCCCAATGTCCCTTAGTGTCTCAGTGTCTGCCATAATGTCTCCCAATGTCCCTTAGTGTCTCAGTGTCTGCCATAATGTCTCCCAGTGCCCCTTAGTGTCCCCATGTCTCCTTGCAGCCTTTCCCCATCCCTTACTTCCCTGAGCTGTAGGCTGTCTCTGCAGGGTGGGAGTTGCTGTCTGGACTCTCTGTAGCTGCACCCCTGCAGATCAGTGAGTATAGATAGGCAGGGAGGGATTTGCTGGAACTTCCTATCCCTGCGTGTCTCCACATACAGCGACCCCTACTGGCCAGCGCTGGTATTGCAGAGTAATCTCTTGTTTATAATGAGAAAAATACCAGCATTTATATTGCCAGTATCACTGCAATATTGGCACCAGCCAGGCAGCCTCAAATACTGGCTGTGTCAATAAAATAAAAGCCAGGTGGAATCCCAAAGAGTAGTATGTGAAAAGAAAATGTAAAAAAAAAAAAATTTTTTTTTTTTTTTTTTTTTTTTTTAAATGGGCCTATTCCATGGGCCTGGGCCTGGGCCTGGAGCTGCAGCTCCATCAGCCCCTACGTTAATCCGGCCCTGACTATACATTCATATTTCTTCAAAACAAAATGCAAATGGCTGGACATAAATTATTTACTTTTGCAAAACCTACCCGTAGCTGTATGTTTTACATGGACTGTGAATTATTTATGCCAAATGCTATAAAATGCATGCACGTTGTTGTGTTGTTATCCCCATAGTGTAAAAGATTGCACCTTTCAAGGAGTTACTGAAAGGACCACTCTAGGCACCCAGACCACTTCAGCTTAATGAAGTGGTCTGGGTGCCAGGTCCTTCTAGGCTTAACCCATTTTTTCATAATTATAGCAGTTTCAGAGAAACTGCTATAATTATGAATGGGTTAAGCCTTCCCCCTAATCCTCTAGTGGCTGTCTCATTGACAGCCACTAGAGGCGCTTGCGTGCTTCTCACTGTGATTTTCACAGTGAGAGCACGCAGCATCCATAGGAAAGCATTGTAAATGCTTTTCCTATGTGACCGGCTGAATGCGCGCGCAGCTTGCCGCGCGTGCGCATTCAGCCGACGGGGAGGAGAGCTCTCCGCCCAGCGCTGGAAAAAGGTAAGTTTTTACCCCTTTCCCCTTCCAGAGCCGGGCGGGAGGGGGTCCCTGAGGGTGGGGGCACCCTCAGGGCACTATAGTGCCAGGAAAACGAGTATGTTTTCCTGGCACTATAGTGGTCCTTGAACTTTAGACGGGAGAAAGATTGCAAAGTATAAGATCGCTGTCCTTCCGAAATCCTGGAGTTTTTTTTTATTTTTTATTTATTTTATTTCCTCTACCAATACCTGTGTTGCCAGAGCCTATTTTATACCAGACATAAAGCAAATATAAAACAATTGAACGATTGAAGAATTTGAGTAGCAAAAAGTGTTTTTGGAAAGGAAAAACATCCCAGACTGTACTCACGAGTGCGTCAGCGAAGGCCATTAAATCCCCGAAATTCTTCCCCTTAAATGTCACACTACTGACACTAATGACTTTAGCTGTCAGAAAAGCAAAACAAATACTTGAAACAATCACACGTTACAAGCACTTCCTGTTTGATCTTAAATAGAGTTGTTTTCTTTTTTGACATTTAAGTAAAGTGCTTTATCGATTTTTATTTTTTTTCTCCTCTATTTATTTTTTTTCGGGACTTGTAGATAGTCAGGTGAAACGATAATATAGATCTATCAGAGTAATGTACGTTCCGGCAGAATCAAGAAGCTTTTTGTAAAATGTCACCCAATATTACCGATAAACCTAAACCTTCACAGTTTAAATACAGACGGTGGGAAATTCTGCGTCTTAAAGGAATTCTTCACCAAATTACAATGTTCAGTGGAGCGGCATTCACAGAAAACTATCTGGGTTGGAGAACTGAATACCACTGTGTTACCACTCGTTGGCAGTAGGCAAAACGCATTTGCCCTTTTGTGCCTTTTGCTTGCCTTGTGACCCGTCATTATCTTACAGGCCGTAGGAATCTATGAATAAAGCCCATATGAAAATTGCAGTCTCACTGCTCAATTCTCTGCCATTTAAGAGTTGTATAGCGTAAGGAGACGCCCCATTATTTTATCCTTTTTCTAGTAAAATGCTTTGTTTCAGAGTGATTTGCCGTTATACTTGGGTTAATCCATCCATGGGTCAGTATTTTTCTAGACTTGTGCAAAAATGTTTTAGATTTGTCCAAACAAAATTCTTGTTGATCAATAGGAGAACGAATTGGTTTTGAGTCGCTCTCTTCTGTAGACTCACCAGGTAGAACAATTCGGAATCTATTTGGTTTACGATAATCATGGATTTTATTCTGAAGAATTGCTTAAAACGAAATTTTGCGCATGTCTATAATTTTCTAAATTGTTTTGCTTTTTAAGCCTGTACTCTTTCAGTTACAATGGGTGATCGACATCACCAGTCCTGAAAGGGTTAAATCTAAAATACTTCTCTAACACAATAAATATTCATCCCAATGATTTAATCTGCTGTCAATGAGATTTTGATTGACCCCCCCCCTCCTCCCCAAAGTCAGTTTTCAAACACATCATCATAATGGGAAATTTCTTAATTATATTTGGATCTGAAAGCTTAAATTCCATACTAACAATCATGAAATATTTTGACTTCAGCAAAACGAATCTTTATCCCAAATGTATTAACACCTTAACTGCAGCAGGGTGCACTAGGCATGGATCTGGGAACCATGAAAAAAGTCAAATTTTGTAATAAATTTTAAAGCTCTAATGTCGAAATTCTGCCTCTCCTCTCCAAGATTTCCGTGAAAATTGCTGCTGTGAATCCAGGAGTGTGTGGGTTGTAATCACATTAAGGGACTGATAGAGGCTGTATAATGCAAATCTGCAATTTCAGAAAAAGGGTAATCACTTGGGATGCTTGTGGTTCTATAGTAATTACCATTGTCTATTTACTAATATGTTATGCATGAAGGAAAAGTGCCCATCCGTAGAATGGAATTCCCCTCGTATCTCACACTCCTTCAATAGTTCACAGCTTTTTACAAGTTTAAATGGTGAATGTTCAGAGATTAAAAAAAAGGTTAACATATGTTTGGGAGGGATATGTTAAACCGTGAAAAAATATTTGTTTTTTCCCATCATTAAAGTGACGATAAGGCTTCATTGTGCTTTTATTTCATTTAAAGGAGCACAGATAGAAAGTCAAATATGTATTTGTAAATGTTGTTGAACAGAAATACATACCTCCCAAGTGTGCCTATTTAGGAAGGTCAGTCCCTATTTTGGGCCCAAATAGGCCCAACACTGCCCCCCTTTTGTATCCTAATGTCCTTTTTTTTCCAAGAGCCTTATATTTTTGATGTCTGAGTTTATAACAGAGCTACAACGCAATAATACTCCCACTAATGTGTCTTTAAATTAAGTCTGTATTAATAAGATACATTGTTCCTGTTATAAGTTACATCTTCCTTCTATAAATCGTTATTAGTACTAACATTTCTCTTTGAATAATAATAATCAGCCATTACTTTGCACAATTTTTATTGGGATTTATTCACTGAACAGTTAATTGTAGTGAATTTAACAAAAAAAATTCAAAATGTAGTCCTAATTCGGCTGCCATCACAACCTGGCATGTTAGTCTAAATTTTTCATTTTTGGTTTTCAGTTCTAAATAAAGTAAATAGTAATTTTTGTGTAAGAGAAGTTATTGTTTTTTGTGGCACGATATTACTGATTGTAAATGTGATGTGGGTGTAAGCCCACCCACTTACCCCCAACAATCTGCTGTCGACCAGGGAGTACTGCTCAATTCTTTGAATTAAACAGTTTTCGATAATTTTATCCTAATCTGCTGTGGCCTAATTTACCCAAGAATGATCCCAATGTTATAGAATTATTTTATGTATTTATTTTTTAGTCCAAAGGCCTCTCTCCATCTTTAGTTGGTATATTAATTGGCTCTCCACTTCTTGCCAAAGTGGGGTATCAATTGTCCGCCAATGTCTGGCGATTACACACTTTGCCGCCATCAAAACATGTATAGCAAAGTCATGATTATATTTTGGCAATTTTCCTAATTCCGTACTTAGTAGGAATGTTTCTGGGCATAGATTGAGCTTCTTTTCCCCCAAAATGTACTATTTTGTTCCTTATCAAAATAGAAAATAGATCAAAATCTCCTCTATTTAATCCACATCTCCAACAAGTATTTGACAGATTGACCAAAAAACCAAGAAAAACTAAACAAGAATTGTAAAAAGTGTACTGGATACCAGAAGCCATTGCTTGAATGATCCGCAGCTAGGAACAGGATGTGACAACCCTATAGTGTTAAAACCATCATCTAGCCCCCCTGGCCCCCTCTTGCCTCCCTACATATAGTAAAATCTTACTTGTATTCAAGTCTGTAGCTGCTGGCTCTGCCCCTGTCTGCCTCTGAAACTGCCTTCTATCTGCTGACATCAGAAGTGTTGTTCTGAGCCAATCACAATGCTTCTGTAGAATATTGCATATTCTATGTTTCTATTGATTATATATGGATGTGTGGATTGACATAAGTAACAGATGGTATCAATAAGTCACAAGGCTTTCTTTGTCCGAGAGCTCTGGAATGTGGATGTGGGGGTTTTGTCCTTATATGGCTAGAGTTATATGCTGACGTTAGTATTAGCACTTCTATATAGTAACAGAGGGACACGAGGTCTCTCAGTCTTGGTCTTAGTCTTGTCTTGGCTTGGCTCTGTACAACGATGTAACTCTCCCATCAGAAGTCCAGCAATTACCATCTGCTGTTGAATGTCCATTATCCTGTAACATCATGTATTATGTTTTATTATGTATCCGTAACAAAGAATAAACCTGAAGAAACCGTAAGTCAGATTGCGTATTACTACTTTTCAATAATATAGACATATATTATTGTGGGAGCATTTGGCCCAAGAATATATATACAAAAGACGTATATATATCAATCAGCTGAAGACAAGAAGAAATTAAGAAGATTCCACATGAACATCCATTCATCTACATTTTTTACAGCTTCCATTTAGGATTTGCTGAGACTGTCAAGGAAACAGATCAGGGGCAGAGCCAGCTCAAGTCAAATACAGCCCTGGCCAATCAGCATCTCCTCATAGAGATGAATTGAATCCGTGAATCTCTATGAGGAAAGTTCAGTGTCTGCATGCAGAGGGAGGAGACACTGAATGTTTGGATGCATTTTAGGAAGCCATGACCCAGGAAGGATCTCTAACAGCCATCTGAGGAGTGGCCAGTGAAGTTATCACGAGGCTGTAATGTAAACACTGCATTTTCTCTGAAAAGACTGTGTTTACAGCAAAAAGCCTGAAGGTAATGATTCTACTCCCCAGAACAAATTCAGTAAGCTGGTGATTAGAGTGTCCAATTAATAGGTTTTTCCATATCTTTGATTAATCTTCTACATTGTGCTAATGTTGCAGTGTAAGCATGCAGAAGCCAAACACAGAAATATTGGACACAGGTCTTCAGGAAGTAACAGGCCTTTATTCACATTACCGATCGGGTCTCAGATGAACTCCTGTTCCAACATTCTGAGAGACCAACACATAGTGTACATTCCTTATATAGCACTATAACTCCTCCCATTAATAGCTACACCCACATATACCTTTAACCAATCAATGAGCAGAATATAGACTTGTACATCTAGTCAAACCACATGGCTCATCCAAGACAAAGGAAATAAGTGCAATTTCAGTTCCTGCATTCCTGCACATGCTCAGTACACTGATGACAGTATCCTAGCTACATGTAGCTGACTAACTGACACAACATACACATATGCCACATGGAGATTTTGGCCTACTAAATTTTAACCATGCTGGAATCCCATCACACTAATAACCTCTTGTTCTCTTTTTTCTGGATGAGTTTGATCAGTCTTTCAATTTAAACTGAATCCCCCTTGTAGAGATTAAAAAAAATATATATATCCTTTAACTCTTAAAAAATGATTTACATTATAAAATGTACAAGTAATTATTTAATTAAAAACATGTAACCTAATTAGTCAGTCTGGGCTCCAGTTACATTCTGATCAGTCCTTTTGACTGGCTCACCTGTCTTAATTATAAACTGAAAAGTCCCTAATCTCAGGCAAAGATGTCCAATACCTCTAATTTAGAATAAAATCACTAGTACCGAATTCAAGGGCTTATTTACTACATTGTGAATGTGGAGCAGGGCCGGACTGGGAGAAAAATTTGGCCCGGGCATTTTTTTAACACAGCGGCCCACTAAGAAGGGGGCGGGGCAGAGGGGGTGTGTTTTGTCATCACCAATGACAAACACGCCCCCTCTCAAAGTGAGCATGTTGGTTCAATGCTCTCCCAGGGCAGACCATGCGCAGAGCTCTGCTGAAGAGCTCTAGCATGAGAAAAAAGCTCTGTATTTGTTCTGCAAAGTGCAAGCAAATTTAAAAACATGCTTGCACTGTGTTTCCTTGCAACTTGTCTCTGGTGTCTCTATAAATGGATACCAGGAGACAAAAATGCCAGGAAAAAGTATTGTGCATGTGTTTGGAGCCTGCTTGTGGTATTGCGTGGGTGTAGAGTGAGCTGATTGTGGTGTGGTATTGTGTAATAAGGTTGGTTTTAGTCATGTTGTGTTTGTGGTGTAAAGTGGTGTAATGTGATGCATATGTGGCTATGGGCTGTAGAGAATTTGTGTATTGGGGATATAGCAAGTGTGTGCATACGGGCTATAGTGTGTGTGTGTGTGTGTTTGTTTGCTTACAAGGAATCTAGTGTGTGTATAAGTGATCCAGAGTGTGTATGTTAAGAGTGTAGTGTGTGTATATATATATTTTTTTATTTATTTTTGGAAGTATTGTGTATGTGTGTGGTGCCGTGTTTTGGGGGATTCTGTGTGTATGTGAGGGGTGCAGTATGTGTGTGTGAGAGTGCGTTGTGTGTGAGAGTGCCGTGTGTGCGACAGTGCTGTGTGTGCGAGAGTGCCGCGTGTGATGGGTGTGAGAATGATGGGTGAGAGAGTGCTGTGTGTGATGGGTGAGAGAGTGATGGGTGTGAGAGTGCTGTGAGAGAGTGATGTGTGTGTGTGAGAGTGCTGAGAGAGTGCTGTGTGAGTTAGTGCTGTGTGTGATGGGTGTGAGAGTGCTGTGTGTGAGAGTGCTGTGTGTGATGGGTGTGAGAGTGCTGTATAAATGTTAGAATGGATTGTGTGTGTGTTGGGGGGGGCAAAAAAAAAAAAACTGGCATTAAATCCCCCCCCCCCTTCATACCTTTAGCCTGGGAGGCAGTGTTCCCTGGTGGTCCTCGTGGGTGAGTGAACTCTAGCCTGTGAGGAACCCGGCGGAGCTGCAAGCTAGAGATCCGCCGGGTCCTCCTCTCCTGGCGGCTGGCTGGCTCCCTCCCTCTCTCCCCGCCGGCGGCCGCAATATCCTGCATGTGGGCCGGTGAGGGAGATCTTTGATCTCCCCATCGGCCCTCCATGGAAAACAGCGGGGCCGGCGATCGGATAGTGCCGGCCCTGCATAGACCGGCAGGGGAGATCCTGTGATCTCCCCTGCCGGCCTCAGCCCATGGCCACCGCGGCCCACCGGGCATTTGCCCGGTGTGCCCGATGGCCAGTCCGGGCCTGATGTGGAGTATTGAATACCAGACATGCACATTTTGAATCCAAACTATCCAATCCGGGCATATCGAAGTTGGAGATTGCTTTTTTTTTTTTAAACCTTTAATTATGCCCTAGTTTTGCAAATTACATTTTCGTATTCACCATTTTGTAAATAAACACTGAATATGTGACTAAAAAGTTTTTTTTCTTTTAAACCAAAGATCTTCAAATTTTAAAAGAATTAAGGGACTGAAGTGTCTTTAATTTAGGAATTCTCAAGTGAATGGTTGGATATTTACTTTACTTTATTCTCTTAATATGTAATGTATTTTAATTTGAATACTTGTTAATATACCTTTAACATGCTCTGGCAAAGGTTGCTGGGTAAAATATGTTTGTAACACCTTGCTGTCAGTACAATCCATTCTGAATGTCCCCTTTTCTTGCTATTTCAGAAGCTCCACAGAAACTGGAGGAAAATGCGGACGATCCGTTTACGGACTCCTCCCTCTTCGCACATTGGGGACAGGATTTGAGCCCTGAAGAACGACGAACAGCTTTAAAACAGTTCCAGTACTATGGTTACAACGCTTATTTGAGTGACCGCCTACCTCTGGACAGACCAATCCCGGACCTGCGGCCAGCTGGGTAAGTACGTTCCCTTTACTTACAATTTACGTGCATGCAGATCCAAGCTACGTCCGAGATGCAGATTGATCCCGTCCCACATACTCGCACTGGTGAAATCCCTGCACCATATAAACAGGTTTATTTCACTTAAAGGGTTACTCCAATTACTATAACCTTTTCAGCTTTTAGAAGTGGTTATGGTGGTAGAAATCTGTACAACGTTTCTGCGTGAATTGCTACCCTTACAGGATAATCTGCATTTTTTTGACGGGGGCTAATTGCATCCCCGTCACGTGTGACTTATACAGCCCGGAGCTCTGTACTGAAATGCATCATGTTAATTCTGTGCAAAAATTATGCCTTTTGCCAGTGCGCTGGCGGAAGACATAACAAACGTGTGCATTGCAACACTGTCTGCAAGGAGAATACTTGATTTTCCTTCCCTGCATTAAGACAGAAAACAGCTGTCTATGGATATAAAACAGAATACAAGCTGTTCCTGTGTGTAAATCAGAATACAAGCTGTCACTGTGTGTTAATCAGAATACAAGCTGTCACTGTGTGTTAATCAGAATACAAGCTGTCACTGTGTAAATCAGAATACAAGCTGTGTCTGTGTGTAAATCAGAATACAAGCTGTGTCTGTGTATAAATCAGAATACAAGCTGTGTCTGTGTGTAAATCAGAATACAAGCTGTGTCTGTGTGTAAATCAGAATACAAGCGGTGTCTGTGTGTAAATCAGAATACAAGCTGCCTCTGTGTGTAAATCAGAATACAAGCTGCCTCTGTGTGTAAATCAGAATACAAGCTGTCTCTGTGTGTAAATCAGAATACAAGCTGTCTCTGTGTGTAAATCAGAATACAAGCGGTCACTGTGTGTAAATCAGAATACAAGCTGTCTCTGTGTGTAAATCAGAATACAAGCTGCCTCTGTGTGTAAATCAGAATACAAGCTGCCTCTGTGTGTAAATTAGAATACAAGCTGCCTCTGTGTGTAAATCAGAATACAAGCTGTCTCTGTGTGTAAATCAGAATACAAGCTGTCTCTGTGTGTAAATCAGAATACAAGCTGCCTCTGTGTAAATCAGAATACAAGCTGTCTCTGTGTGTAAATCAGAATACAAGCTGTCTCTGTGTGTAAATCAGAATACAAGCTGCCTCTGTGTGTAAATCAGAATACAAGCTGCCTCTGTGTGTAAATTAGAATACAAGCTGCCTCTGTGTGTAAATCAGAATACAAGCTGTCTGTGTGTAAATCAGAATACAAGCTGCCTCTGTGTGTAAATCAGAATACAAGCTGTCTCTGTGTGTAAATCAGAATACAAGCTGCCTCTCTCTGTGTGTAAATCAGAATACAAGCTGTCTCTGTGTGTAAATTAGAATACAAGCTGTGTCTGTGTGTAAATCAAAATAAAAGCTGTGTCTGTGTGTAAATCAGAATACAAGCTGTCTCTGTGTGTAAATCAGAATACAAGCTGTGTCTGTGTGTAAATTAGAATACAAGCTGTGTCTGTGTGTAAATCAGAATACAAGCTGCCTCTGTGTGTTAATCAGAATACAAGCTGTGTCTGTGTGTAAATCAGAATACAAGCTGTCTCTGTGTGTAAATCAGAATATAAGCTGTCTCTGTGTGTAAATCAGAATACAAGCTGCCTCTGTGTGTAAATCAGAATACAAGCTGCCTCTGTGTGTAAATCAGAATACAAGCTGTCTCTGTGTGTAAATCAGAATACAAGCTGCCTCTGTGTAAATCAGAATACAAGCTGTGTCTGTGTGTAAATTAGAATACAAGCTGTCTCTGTGTGTAAATCAGAATACAAGCTGTCTCTGTGTGTAAATCAGAATACAAGCTGTCTCTGTGTGTAAATCAGAATACAAGCTGCCTCTGTGTGTAAATTAGAATACAAGCTGCCTCTGTGTGTAAATCAGAATACAAGCTGTCTCTGTGTGTAAATCAGAATACAAGCTGCCTCTGTGTGTAAATCAGAATACAAGCTGTCTCTGTGTGTAAATCAGAATACAAGCTGCCTCTGTGTGTAAATCAGAATACAAGCTGTCTCTGTGTGTAAATCAGAATACAAGCTGTGTCTGTGTGTAAATTAGAATACAAGCTGTGTCTGTGTGTAAATCAGAATACAAGCTGCCTCTGTGTGTTAATCAGAATACAAGCTGTGTCTGTGTGTAAATCAGAATACAAGCTGTCTCTGTGTGTAAATCAGAATACAAGCTGTGTCTGTGTGTAAATCAGAATATCAGCTGTCTCTGTGTGTAAATCAGAATACAAGCTGCCTCTGTGTAAATCAGAATACAAGCTGCCTCTCTCTGTGTGTAAATCAGAATACAAGCTGCCTCTGTGTGTAAATCAGAATACAAGCTGCCTCTGTGTGTAAATTAGAATACAAGCTGCCTCTGTGTGTAAATCAGAATACAAGCTGTGTCTGTGTGTAAATCAGAATACAAGCTGTGTCTGTGTGTAAATCAAAATAAAAGCTGTGTCTGTGTGTAAATCAGAATACAAGCTGTGTCTGTGTGTAAATCAGAATACAAGCTGTGTCTGTGTGTAAATCAGAATACAAGCTGTGTCTGTGTGTAAATCAGAATACAAGCTGCCTCTGTGTGTTAATCAGAATACAAGCTGTGTCTGTGTGTAAATCAGAATACAAGCTGTGTCTGTGTGTAAATCAGAATACAAGCTGTGTCTGTGTGTAAATCAGAACACAAGATGTCTCTGTGTGTAAATCAGAATACAAGCTGTCTCTGTGTGTAAATCAGAATATCAGCTGTCTCTGTGTGTAAATCAGAATACAAGCTGCCTCTGTGTAAATCAGAATACAAGCTGTCTCTGTGTGTAAATCAGAATACAAGCTGCCTCTGTGTGTAAATCAGAATACAAGCTGCCTCTGTGTGTAAATTAGAATACAAGCTGCCTCTGTGTGTAAATCAGAATACAAGCTGTGTCTGTGTGTAAATCAGAATACAAGCTGTGTCTGTGTGTAAATCAAAATAAAAGCTGTGTCTGTGTGTAAATCAGAATACAAGCTGTCTCTGTGTGTAAATCAGAATACAAGCTGTGTCTGTGTGTAAATTAGAATACAAGCTGCGTCTGTGTGTAAATCAGAATACAAGCTGCCTCTGTGTGTTAATCAGAATACAAGCTGTGTCTGTGTGTAAATCAGAATACAAGCTGTGTCTGTGTGTAAATCAGAACACAAGATGTCTCTGTGTGTAAATCAGAATACAAGCTGTCTCTGTGTGTAAATCAGAATATCAGCTGTCTCTGTGTGTAAATCAGAATACAAGCTGTCTCTGTGTAAATCAGAATACAAGCTGTCTTTGCCACCTGAATCTTTGCAAGTTTCTGTTTTTTTCTAAACATATTTTGTCTGTTACATTTCATGTGTAGTTTTCATTAAATTCAGGTTTTTTTTCCTGTTCTTTACGTGTTCAATGTTCATGATAATGAAAGGCTAACCCACACCCAGCACTTACAGCCTATCAGCAATGTCCAAGGCTCAAACGTGATACTGTAGAGCGTACTTTCTGTATATATTGGTGATGGTGGGAGCTTGGGAGTTTATCACACCAGTTGTTATGATACTATATGTACTTGGTTTATGGTTTAAACACTGGGGTGGAGGTTTGGTGTTATCACTGTGTTCTGTACTGTAAAGTGGTATAAGATATAAAAAGAAGTCATTAGTGTAGCGTGCCTGCCGTCCCCTAGTTTCCATGGTGATTGATTGCCCTACATTTAGTATTTTAGAACATTTTGATAAATCTTATTGAAGCATATTTATCAACGTGTTCTGAAAAGTGTTGGTTATATTACATCACTTTAATCATATTTAATAAAGACATCTAAAAATGATTGGAGAACAGGGAACAGCAAATACAGGGTGCGCTAAGTGGAACAAATGAGAGATAATATTTACAGGAAGGACAAAAAAAATCTCTGAAAATGCAAGGTGGACCTTTGGTTCTTGATTGGATCCTCAGTAGTTTATATGAAAAACAAGGAGGGACCAATAGTGCAAAACCGTTAGGAGATGGGGTCCCTCCTTGTTTTTCATATAAACTACTGAGGATCCAATCAAGAACCAAAGGTCCACCTTGCATTTTCAGAGACTTTTTTTGTCCTTTCTGTAAATATTATCTCTCATTTGTTCCACCCTGTATTTGCTGTTCTCCCAGATTTGTTGAAGGGTTTGAGGGTTGCCCCTCCCCTCGGGTGTGCAGCTCCATCCACCCCTGTGATTAGTACTGTAGGGCTGTTCCACCCCAATTTTTTTTCTGTTATCTAAAAATTATGGTTTGCTTACCGCAAATTCTGTCAGATTTAGCAGACACTTACATTTCAGAAGACTGACAAATTTATAATTTTGTTCTGGAAAAAGTGGCAAAAATATTAAATCTGTTGCGACAGTCAAAAATCGTGCAAATTAAAAATAGTTGGGGTACAAAAAATAATCTGCAGATTTAATAAATTGCAACAAAAATTAATTAGAAATTTGATGGAAAAAGCAGCGGCAACAATTAAATGATTAAACTTGATAAATATCTCCCGTTGTCTCTTCATTGAGATGCACACCATCACTGATTGTAATTCTGCAGCGCCGTGAATCACAGTCTGGCAAAATGAGTACACTTTACAAAGGCTTTACCTTGAGTGCGCGTAGACGCCAATGTTTGCCTTTCTCTTGTCCTTGAATTGAAACGTTGTTTTTTTAGAAAGCATTGAGGGGATTTATAAACCTTTCAAATGGCTGCAGCATTTTCAGTTAGCACAAAGGTAAAAGTGTGAGAGTGTATGTAGTCAGTTGGTACAGAACAATACAAAACGCCCCTTTGTTCTTAGTGAGAATATTGCCAGGAGAATTCTGAAATTGGTCGTCTGCCAAGCGGTTAGATAATTTTATCTTCTTCCCGGATGGTGTGTTTAGGAAACAAACAATGAGGGGACAAACAAGTTTTGAAGACAATTATGGGAATAATATGAAATAAATTCCAGTCTTTTTAATGTGTTAAAGCATTCAAATAAATTTATTCTCAAATTACCCAGGGTAGGGACAAGATACGCAGTGCCAAAATGTCACTGCGGAACTTTAGCCATTTATATAAACTGGAGTTGACATTATTCACAACACATTTGTTGGAATTCATTGATTGGCTAAAATGACGTGCAGTGATCAGTGTCCATGATGATACATGTGTTTTGATTAACTGAGAATGATACTAAGCTAAATAATTTAGTGCTTACTACTTATTCCCCCACTAATCTCAGACATATCTAAAATGAACCTGTTAGAGAAGGTGAGGCCACTCCTAGGAACAGGGTACTCTTTGAAGTATAGCTTGCTATGCTGAGTGAAGTGTCTCCTTAAAGAAACACTCCACTGTCCAAAAAAAGCTTTTTTTTTTTTTTTTTCTATTGGGGCCATATCTAAAAACAGCTTGTTCTCTTGTCTGTAACTTTAACAAGTCCTCCCCTTTTAACACCGCCCAGACTTATGTGGCTGTTCAATCACAGACTTCCCAATTCAGCTCAATGCAAAGTCTTTGCAAGGCAGGTGCTCTGGACGAGTGTTGCCTCCAAACCAGGAAGTAACAGGACCGGTTGTCTGTTAATTTATATAAGTGCCAATTTCTATTGAAATCTGCAATTTTTTGTAAAACAAAAACACTTCACATATAAAGCACTTAAAGGGAAACTCTACTGCCCAAATACAAAATAAATAAAAATCACTATGTAGTAGATATACCCCAAATGATCTTGCATGCTTTTAATTGAGCATTTTTATTGAAACTTAGATAGTTTGGCCCATCTAGTCTGCCCAATTTTCTAAATACTTTCATTAGTCCCTAGCCTTATCTTATAGCTAGGATAGTCTTATGCCTATCCCACGCATGCTTAAACTCCTTTACTGTGTTAACCTCTACCACTTCAGCTGGAAGGCTATTCCATGCATCCTCTACCCTCTCGGTAAAGTAATACTTCCTGAGATTATTTTTAAACTTTTGCCCCTCTAATTTAAGACACCGTCCTCTTGTTGTGGTAGTTTTTTATCTTTTATCCCCTTCCGACCATGGACGTACCCGGTATGTCCGAGAAAAAACGGCCTTTAACGTCCGCGGACATACCTGGTACGTCCGTTAGTAAATCCCCACTTACCTGATCACTGGCGATCGCGATTCTGGGGTCTGCCTGGGAGCTCCGACAGAACCCCTCTGCCCGATCCGGCTCTTCTGGGCCATGTGATAGCGGGGTCCTCGCGATCACATGGCCGGAATAGCCGGCTTGTGCAGTGCCTGCAGGAGGCCTGTCTGAGCTCTCAGGCAGTCCCCCTAATGCCTGTACAAAACTTTTAAAAGTTATTACAAAGTAAAATAAAAGTACTTATAAGTGTGTATATATGTGTGTGTGTGTGTGTGTGTGTGTGTGTGTGTGTATATATATATATATATATATGTGTGTATGTGATCTAAGTACTTTTATATGCACATACGCATACATAAATCATTATTAAAAGTGTATTTTAAGAATAATCTATATTAAAATACGCTTAGAATAACGTTAAAAAAATATATATATATAAATACAAAAATAATAAAATAAAAAATAATAGAATTAAATGTTAAATTATATATCGGTTTAAATTTGTTCTAACTGTATTTTTATATTAATATACATATATACGTACTAGATACGTCCGACAAAAAAAAGGTCATAAAGGACTAGGTACGTCCGTGGCAAATAGGATTCCTGGAATGGCGATCTGCGGGGGGACTGCCGGAGACCCCAGCAGTCCCCCTGCAGCAGCTCTGGCCACCCCAGCCCTCCAGGGCCATGTGATCACCATGATCACATTGCCGCAATAGGAGTCTATGGAGCTGCCAGAAGGGGGACTGTCTGAGCTGTCCAGCAGTCCCCAGGCTGCAAAAAGTTAAAAAAATAAATAAATAATATATTATAAAATAATTAAAGCATTTTATAATATATTATACATATATAATGCATATATATGATTTCATTAGAAGTGTATTTTGAGATATAGACACATATATCTCAAAATACACTTATAATAAAATTATATATATATATATATATATATATATATATATATTATAAAATGCTTTAATTATAATATATTCTTATTAATAAAACACAAGCGCTAACTTTGGCCAGCGGCTACTACAAAAGACTGGAAATACCCAATTTTGAAAACCCTGGGTTGTCTACATTTACAAATGGTATGCCATGATGGGGTTATTTTACATTCCTGGGCTACCATATGGTCTTAAAAGGCTACACAGACCCAGCAAACCAATCTGAAAAAAAAAAGATGCTGAACACATATTGGGGTTTTCTTTGTCAGTAACAAGAACTGAGAATCCATACCTAAAGTACAACGTGAGAGAAAAATAACACAAAAAAATGACGACCCAAAAGTTTGACAAAGTCTGGTGTTAGAATTAGTGCATGGAAAGTGTTAATATACCACCATTTTAAATACCGTAGGGTGTCTACGTTTCAAAAAAAATGGATTGATGGGAGTAAATTACATTGGCCGGCTTCAAAAATGTCCCAAATAGGACATGGGTGCATGATGACCAGCTGTGAAAATTCCAAAGTTGGAAAACTGGAATGCACACCCTCCAAATAAGGTCTTTTAGCCCCCAGAGAAACTGACCCACTCATACATGGGTGGTATTGCTGTATGTGACGGAACGCTGGCACTCCGACTGAGTACCTCCGCCAATCGATGCTCCTAGCGCTTGCCGAGGACTCCAAGCACTCCAACCGACACCATCAGCACTGCAGACCCCACTTCCAGCGATGCACCTGCGCTGGGGTCTCTGCTGTCTCCACCCACCCTGGACCCAAGGCCAGGATCCAGCTTCCAGTGGGTGAACCTCTCTTTCCCCAGAGAGCAGGAACAAGCTCTTAGCAGAACTTAGTGATCATACCCTGGGGAGTATAGTGATTATAGCAATCCCCAGAGTGTATTTCTCCAATCCTCCCAAACATGAGCCAAGGCTTAATGCTGGAACAAGACTGATTTACTGGCACACAGAACTCACAATTTATGCAACACAAAACTCCTCCTCTGGGCCAGGCTAGATAATTGAGTTTCTACAATACACAAAGCTCAATTATCTGCTGGCCAGAAATAATACAGTTTCATAAAACACACAGGGACCCCAAAACATGCAATAACCCCATAAAAATATCCTTGGAACCGGGGGATCTGGTTGAACCACATATCCAAAATTCACCCAGATCCGTTCAGTACTTTGGAAAATACAGTTTAATGCAGATTTCTGCAGAACATATACAGGCTAAATGAAAAACAATCACTGTATAATGTGTCCCCTGCTGTATAGTCCAAAACCACTGCACGATGTCTCTGTGCACCAAATACTGGCGAGATGGCACCGTGTTGAAAAGTCCAAACAGTGTCTGTGAGTTAAAATGGCCGCCATCCATTGTTCTCACCATGTGCTTCTGATACAGGAAATGGTGGCCACCCAGTAACTCCACAGTATGTCCCCAGATGGTTCTTAAAGGGCCAGCAGCAGCACAACACAAATCCATTATGCCCAAATCATGTCTTTAAAGTGCAATACATCCCAGGGGCCATAGTCACAGGGCAAGAGGCGGGCAAGCAGTCCTCTCCAGACACAAGTGGCGAAGGGCACTTCGTCACACTGTACTCAGGAGATGTTGCTGAACACATATTGGCATGTTCTTTGGCAGTAACCCTTAAAGTTCTCAGTACATGTATTCCTAAATTGATATGTGTGTCAAAAAAATCATAGATTTATTTGGCATAGATTGGTGGTGAAATGGTTGCATGAAAAGAGTCAAAATACCCCAAGTTTAATACCTCAGGCTGTCTTCTTTTAAAAAAAAATATATAAATGTGAAGGGTTATTCAGAGATTCCTAACATATATCAGTGTTACAATGTAACTTGAGTTAATTTTGAAAAAAAATGGTTTGGAAATCGCAAAGTGCTGCTTGTACTTATTGCCCTATAACTTGCAAAAAAAAGCTAACATGTTAACAGTGGGTATTTATAAAAGCAGGACAAGATATAGAAACTATTTATCATGGGTGTTTTTTTTGGCGGTTGTAGATGCACAACAGATTTTGGGGGTCAAAGTTTGAAAAAGTGTTTTTTACATTTGTGTTCACATTTTTTTTATATATATATTTTTTTATTGTAAATTATGATATGATGAAAATAATGGTATCTTTAGAAAGACCATTTAATGGCAAGTAAAACGGTATATAAAATGAGTGAAAGGAAAATTGCAGCTAAACACAAACGTAAAAATGTATCTAAAGTTTAAAAGCGCTAAGCAGAATAAGTTGAAATAGAATAAATGAGGATGAAGAAAAAAATGTGTGCAAAAATCTATACCACCTCAAATATACAACACTCCTTATTCAAAGGGTTAAAACGTGAAAAGCTGATATACACCTGTGTGTACCCAACTCCCACACATATAACAAACAATATACTTATTCAGGTGGAGCGCAAAATCAGATCCACATTTTCAGGGAATCCATAAAACTGTATCAGCTCAGATATACATATAAAAAAGGAAAAAATGCATATAATAGTGAAGCACAGTAACAGTAAATTACATATATTTATTAAGTCCACTAGACATAAAACACTCCTATCACCATAAAAAGATTAGAGTAATAGACATAGCATGTGCAAAAAAATAAAATGATTAAAATAAACAGATGGCCTCTTACAGAATAAAAATAAGTGAGTATAAGCAGTCCCAGCTGCTACTCACAAACGCCTTTGTTTGCCTCAGCCCAGGCTCAGTTGGTTGAGCAGCCGGCTTCCACTTATCCTCCACGGATGGTGTTGAAGTCCCCTGCCGCCGAGCGATACAGAGCGTTGGCTTGGAGTCTTTCAGATTTCCCGGGTGCTCCGCCCCCTTTGCGTCAGTACGTAATAGGCGTGCGTCACTGCGTCGTCTACGCGTTTCGCCGTAAAGCTTCCTCAGGACGTAAAGCACTGCACTGCAAAAGCATTTTTTCCTTTTTTATATGTATATCTGAGCTGAAACAGTTTTATGGATTCCCTGAAAATGTGGATCTGATTTTGCGCTCCACCTGAATAAGTACAAACGTAAAAATGTTAAAACAGCCCTGGTCCCAAATGGTAAGAAAATTGAAAAGTGGTCTGATCACTAAGAGGTTAAATATAGTCTCCTTCTTTACGTCGGGATGTCTATTAGCAAAGGGTGGAGGGGGTTGACAGGGGACTATGCTGCAGCCGTGACAATTTCTTTCCCCCGTGTAGCCACCCTGCTTTATGATTTTAAAAGATATCTAGTTAGGTAGCCGCTTTGATAGTTCGGCTACTGTTTCAATGCAGAGGGGAAGGAGTTTTTTCCGCTATGGTCGCACAGGGTGATGGGAGTTGGGGGGATATATAATTGGGTAGATCAATACTACTTTCTTTAGTGTCTCTATATCTGTACCCCCTATATACCTGTGCTATAGGTGTACCCCCTATATCTGTGCTATATCTGTACCCCCCTATATACCTGTGCTATTATCTTTTTGCACAGTAACCAAAGTGTAATTAGAACAAACCTCTGCTGGTGTTACCTACACTCCTTTTACACAATATAGCAAAATGTCTTCTTATCAGGTTCTCATCCGCACATTTAATGGGAAATATTTGACTTCTCTACCTTCTTTGTTTGACTGGAAACCACACATTCAGGGATCAGAATTAATTTATTCTTCATAGAATGGATAATGAGTCATAGTACTTCAGCTTGACAACTTGCTTACAATATCTCTCTTATATCATTGACATAATGATACGAGCTCAGCTATCTGCTTTTTTATCTCTCCTATGCGATTGTGTATACGTCTATTTCCATTATATATATTTCACAATAAATGATATCCAGGTGTTTGTGTGTGTATGTAGTGATTTTCACTTTTTATGACAATTGAGAATAGTTTTTCTTTTCATTTTCGTAAAAAAAAATCAAACATATATCCTAAGTTCTGGGGCAAAGTGAGCAAAGTGAATCGATCTGCAGAATTGTCCCGTTGCTCCCATAGTGGTTGCTGCATTTTTAAAATATTGTCCTAGAATTGCTCTGTATGCAGAACCTGCACTATATATTGTTTATTAGACACATAATATAGCCTTAGATGCTGCATACCTCTCAACATTTCACATGGACAAAGAGGGACAATTTAATTTTTTTGGGTTGTGAGTGCGGGTTGTGGTCAGGGGCGGACCTGTACTAATAAAATGAAAATGTAATTCAGATCAAAAACAATGTATTATTTACACAGACTGATAACTAAACACAGTTACATAGGCTGAAAAGAGACGTGTCCATCAAGTTCAGCCTTTCCTCACATCTGGTTTTTGCTGTTGATGCAAAAGAGGGCAACAAACACAGTTTGAAGCACTTCCACTTTTGAAACAAACTAGGGGAAAAAAATCCTTCTTGACCCCAGAATGGCAGTGAGATTCTTAGAACAAGAAGCTATTACCCCACAATTGAGAAATTATATCCTTAAATATTATGTTTTTTCTGTTCTTACTGTAAAAAAAACAAAAAACCTTTCCTTTGCCTTAGACTAAATCTCCTTTCTTCCAGTCTAATCATGTGACCCTGTGTCCTATGTATAGTCCTGTTTGTAAATAGAAATGATTTTTATCTGGACCAACTTTTGTTATACACTCAGACACACCAACAATGTGGAGCTTCTAGATAGAAATGAGGACAGAGGGATTTGTGCCAATAATAGGGACTGTCCTCCTAATTGGGACACTTAGAAGGTATGGATACTCTGCTGGATACCTTTGATGGACCATGATAGTCTTACTGATTCCCCCCGCCCCCTTCTTTTTCTTAAAGGACCACTCTAGGCACCCAGACCACTTCAGCTTAATGAAGTGGTCTGGGTGCCAGGTCCCTCTAGGATTAACCCATTTTTTAAATAAACATAGCAGTTTCAGAGAAACTGCTATGTTTTCAAATGGGTTAATCCTTCCTCCAATTCCTCTAGCGGCTGTCTCATTGACAGCCGCTAGAGGCGCTTGCGTGATTCTCACTGTGAAAATCACAGTGAGAGCACGCAAGCGTCCATAGGAAAACATTGTAAATGCTTTCCTATGTGACCGGCTGAATGCACGCGCATTCAGCCGAATGGGAGGATCGGAGGAGGAGCGCTCCCCGCCCAGCGTTGGAAAAAGGTAAGATTTTAACCCCTTCCTCTCCCCAGAGCCGGGCGGGAGGGGGACCCTGAGGGTGGGGGCACCCTCAGGGCACTATAGTGCCAGGAAAACAAGTATGTTTTCCTGGCACTATAGTGGTCCTTTAATTGAACCATAGAGCTGTGTGAATCTTAACACTTACTGTAAATTCTGTTACAGGCTATAGTTTATCACTGGTAAAATGATACATTGTAAACAATAAAAAAAAAAATACTAATTTGGAGGGCACCCCAGAACATGCATTTCTCAGCAGTGGGTCTACTGTAAAGATCAATATACATTCCTCCAAACTGTCCCGATGTAGGTGGGACAGTCCTGATGTTCAACTCCTCCCGACTGTTCCCATAATGTACTGTGCGAGTACACCATTAGACACTAGGACCCTGCAGAGAGCACCGAGCAGGAAAGCAGTTATTCTTCATGTCAGATGCATTATAAATTTGCTTTGCTCTAATATTTTAGAAAAAAGTTTAATATTTTCTGTGTTAATGTACAGATAGTTTTATGACATTTACAAATCAGTGCTGTCTTCTACACGGCGTAATGGGTGGAGCCAGCCCCAGCTACCGAACTACAGAAAGTCTGTGTTTTGAATTGTATATTATCCAGCAATACAAAGAGAGGAGGAGATGAAAGTAGCAAACGATGTGGGAGATTTATCAGTGTTTTAACTCTACAGTAGCCTGAAAAGTGTCGCCTCTCTTCTTTTGTTTAATGTGACAGATCTTTGCGCCCCCACAATTACGTCCCCACTAAATGAGTATACTCTGCGAATATTCTGCCCCGCTTTCTACTCAAGGTTTTAAAGTGTTGTAAGAGAATAAAAAAAAAGAAAATGCATATGATTCTCGTCTGGTGCAAAGAAAAGCCTAAATGGAATGTTCTACACAAAATGTGAATAATGGCAGAATAGTCCCAAAAGTAATTAATAGATTTTAAAATAAATAAATAAAGAAGTTATAAAAGACTGTCAGAATGGATTATTCACACCATCACCAAAACTCTCCCCAAACGATTCTGCTTATTCAGAGACGCTTTGAGTAATCTCCCCATCGTGTAGCATGAATACCTTGGAGATCTAGAACAAAGGGAAGGAGGCACCAGTGATGTGTAAGAATGCCCCATTCAAGGCCAAGTATTGAACACTCAGTATGGGGGACGTGTGTGGAGTGAGGTGGCACAGTTTGACATTACTGCATAGATTAAGGATTTTACGCATTTTGTCAATAGACTGTTAATCCTTAGCCTTTCTCAGTCCTCGCCTCCCTTATACAAAGGTGTTGAGAGCCTTCATATTAGGAATTCATGGTGGCATTCCATCTTCACTAAGCAATGCTGGCATGTATACGCGGAGGTTACTAACCCCTGGCAAAGCTTGCCCTCTACGTCTGGCACTGCCTTCTCCCATATAATGTACATTCACATAATGCCGTCTGAGATTTAACCTTGGCCGTAGCTCAACATTGGTTCACGCGGCAAAGTTATCAAAGGAAATATCCTGAACTTCTACACGCGTTAATGAAATTGCGTAATAACACATTGCATTAACCATTTCAAACCTAGTGGGTTAACCCTATCTTCATAATCCACAGATTGCATGGGGTTATGTTATGTTCTTGGGCATATAAATTTATTTAAGGCTGGGATATGGAGGCAGCAAACTGACCACATGCTTTGCTAGGAAGGCTCTAAATGTTTGTTTGCTAGTAAAATAAACTCTCTTTACCTCCCATTGAAGCACAGATGTCCATTCATTCTTCCCGTTAGACATCAATTCTGATATCCGGGTCTCCTGCAGATTTCTATGAACCTTGGCGTTTTCATATACTCTCAATGGTACTCTCCGCCAGTCTGATAATACAGCCCGCCCCATATCACTAATCTTGGTACTTCAGATGTTTCCATTAATATTATAATTGTATGTGTAAAGTCCATATTGAGCCAGCATTCCAGGATTCTTTAAAATTCTATTTTATTGGTATCCAAAATTCTATTTAAAAAAAAAAAAAAAAGTGACGTTATAGTTCTCTGTAAGAACTTTCCTCAGGACCTGTATAGTGTGCATATATACATATACAGTGAGGGAAAAAATATTTGATCCCCTGCTGATTTTGAACATTTGTCCACTGAGAAAGAAATGATCAGTTTGTACATTTTAATGGAAGGTGTATTTTAACTGTGAGACATAATAACAGGAAGAAAAAAACCTCAGAAAAACACATGTCAAAACAGTTATAAATTGATTTGCATGTCAATGAGTGAAATAAATATTTGACCCCTTCGACTTAATACTTGGTGGCAAAACCCTTGTTGGCAATCACAGAGGTCAGACGTTTCTTGTATTTGGCCACTAGGTTTGCACACATCTCAGGAGGGATTTTGTCCCACTCCTCATCGCAGATCCTCTCCAAGTCATTAAGGTTTCGAGGCTGACTGTTGGCTACTCGAACCTTCAGCTACCTCCACAGATTTTCTATGGGATTACGGTCTGGAGACTGGCTAGGCCACTCCAGGACCTTATCGTGGTTTTTCTTGAGCCACTCCTCTGTTACCTTGGCTGTGTGTTTTGGGTTATTGTCATGCTGGAATACCCATCCATGACCCATTTTCAATGCCCTGGCTGAGGGAAGGAGGTTCTCATCCAAGATTTGATGGTACATGGCCCCGTCCAACGTCCCTTTGATGCAGTGCAATTGTCCTGTCCCCCTAGCAGAAAATCACCCCCAAAGCATTATGTTTCCACCTCCATGTTTGATGGTGGGGATGGTGTTCTTGGGGTCATAGGCAACATTCCTCCTCCTCCTCTAAACATGGCGAGTTGAGTTGATGCCGAAGAGCTTGATTTTGGTCTCATCTGACCACAACGCTTTCACCCAGTTCTCCTCTTAATCATTCAGATGTTCCTTGGCAAAATTCAGATGGGCCTGTACATGTGCTTTCTTGAGCAGGGGGACCTTGTGGGCGCTGCAGGATTTCCGGCATCACCACCTAGTGTGTTACCAATTGTTTTCTTGGTGACTATGGTCCCAGCTGCCTTGATCATTAACAAGATCCTCCCGTGTAGCTCTGGGCTGATTCCTCACCATTCTCATGATCATTGAAACTCCACGAGGTGAGATCTTGCATGGAGCACCAGACCGAGGGAGACTGACAGTTATTTTGTGTTTCTTCCATTTGCGAATAATTGCACCAACTGTTGTCATCTGCTCAAACAGCTGATTGGCGATGGTCTTGTAGCCCATTCCAGCCGTGTGTAGGCCTACAATCTTGTCTCTGACATACTTGGACAGCTCTTTGTTCTTGGCCATGGTGGAGAGTTTGGAATCTGATTGATTGCTTCTGTGGACAGGTGTCTTTTATACAGGTAACAAACTGAGATTAGGAGCACTCCCTTTACAAGAGTACTCCTAATCTCATTTTGTTACCTGTATAATAGACACCTGGGAGCCAGAAATCTTGCTGATTGATATGACTTTTTTTTTTGACATGTGTTTTTCTGGATTTTTTTGTTGTTGTTCTGTCTCTCACTGTTAAAATACACCTACCATTAAAATTATAGACTGATCATTTCTTTGTCAGTGGACAAATGTTCAAAATCAGCAGGGGATACTTTTCCCCCTCACTGTATGTATATATATATATATATATATATATATATATATATATATTTTGCTTGCCAGAGGCAGAATCTCTCAACTTTTTGTGTTTGCTTTACTCACTAAACACAAAAAGTTGAGAAGATTTGGGGAAAGTTCCAGGAAGTTGAGAGAAGTTGGGGGGGCGGAGGGGGGAGTTCCAGGAAGTTGGGGGGAAGCTTTTTAAAGTTATATTTTGCACTTCCTTTTTTGATTTTCAGCAGCATTTTGCTCTGCAAGCAAAGTGTGTGTACAACAATTTCTTCCCCCCACCTCCTGTTTATCAGCACATGCAACTTCTTATATCTTGTTTTAAAATGATCTTTCATGGGAGAGGTTAATGCTTTAAATATGATTTTGCCTAATAAGCATTACACTTTCCCCTTGGGATCTTGTCCCCATAATCCGTGGGATTACAGACCTCCTGAATGTAACTTCATCTAGATGTGCATATGTTAAAGTGGCATTACAAGCTGCCATAAGTACTGTGGGAATCCGGAACAAGACATGTCATGTGTTCGGTTTCACTGAGCTAACCGCCCAGAAATTATTTAAAGGGACATTATAGTCACCTGAACAACTTTAGCTTAATTAAGCAGTTTTGGTGTATAGAACATGCCCCTGCAGCCTCACTGCTCAATCCTCTGCCATTTAGGAGTTAAATCCCTTTGTTTATGAACCCTAGTCACACCTCCCTGCATGTGACTTGCACAGCCTTCCATAAACACTTCCTGTAAAGAGAGCCCTATTTAGGCTTTCTTTATTGCAAGTTATGTTTAATTAAGATTTTCTTATCCCCTGCTATGTTAATATTTTGCTAGACCCTGCAAGAGCCTCCTGTATGTGATTAAAGTTCAATTTAGATATTGAGATACAATTATTTAAGGTAAATTACATCTGTTTGAAAGTGAAACCAGTTTTTTTTTCATGCAGGCTCTGTCAATCATAGCAGTGAAATTGCAGGGGAATGATCTATACACTAAATAAAACTGCTTTATTTAGCTAAAGTAATTTAGGTGACTATAGTGTTCCTTTATTGTTAACTTTGCTTTGAGACTCCTGGAAAGCCCACAGTGGTGGTTAATGTGGTAAAAAGAGAAAAATCACCCTCGGAATTTTTGTAATCCGGAAACTCTTTATAAAGTACACTTGGTCTGAGCATGGCAACACAACTGCCTCTGCCTTAAATATTTACTATATTTAGTTTTACCCCATGTGAGTAGCATTAGATCTTGTAACAAACTGACATGCTGAGAAACACTCTCTGCCCATTATCCGGAAGTTCTTCTAAATGCGCTAGGGCGCATTATCCGGACGTTCTTCGAATTGCTTTAAAAAAAATTAAATAATTTTTTGTTGGCTGAAGGGAGTTTAGGAATCACTATCAATGATAAATAAGTAGCGTTGACTTGATATCATGGAATATCTTTGAACATTGTCCATCAGAATATATTTTGGGATTAGATACTGGTAAGTGTAGTCTAATTGTGGCTGGGAGGCTATGTTGTTATATTCAGGATCTCTCTATACATTTATATACACTGTGTGGGTTGCGTATTTATCCTATTTACCATATGTTGTGTTTTGGGGAGTTTGGCGGTGTTGGTAACCCCATGTGGTGCATAATATGTTTCATAGATAAATAATGATCATTATGGGCTGCCTGCAGCTCTTCTGCTAAAATCATATTAATGTCTCATTAACCCTTGTACTGACAGTCTGTGACAGATGCTGTCAGTCGGAGATCCTGTTCGGTGAAGGATCTCATGTAAATTGTGCAGGTGTTCCCAGTAACCTGCGCCACCGCGAGCCGTAAAAAAAATGCAGGTGTGCATAACAACACGTCGCACAAGCTGTGCTTTAATTAAAATATTGATTGCGTATGTGGGAATAGATTTTAATCTGAAATACAATATATTCTGTAAAATCTGTTTAGATGGCCACGAAGGGAATTGAGGGCCGTATCTATCAAACTAACCACATTGTGATCACATAGCAGAGTTGGACATTTTTTATTTTATTTAATTTTTTTGTCTCAATTTAGCAGTTTTCAATTTGCTGAATAATCATCTAGAATAGACATGTGCACCAGTGAAATTTTTTGTTTAGTACAAATGATTTCGTAATAAATAAAAATGTAATTTGTCAATCCCGAAATTCGTCCACAAACCATTCGTTTTAGAATGAAATTAGAAAAAAAATTATTTGTTTTCGGCCATTTGGATGAAAACAGCACTGCGCAAGCGCAAAAACAAACAAACCGAAAGAGGGAGCCAGCAGCGCTACCAGCTCCCTCCTTGTAACATTAACCATTTAACTCCCACCTCCCCCCCTGCATTGCCCTATGACCCCCATATTAATAAACTGGGAGGTTAAAGTAGGGGCATGTTGTTTGTGGCTGCTCGCTATCATTTAAAACTACTAGTGACTGGGCAGCTATTGCTGCCGGGTCGCTTGTGCAATAAGGGGGGGACCTGGCATAGCTTATATCCCCCCACATGCCCCTACTCGCGGCATGCTGCGAGTAGGGGCATGTCGCCTAAACAAATGTAAAATTACTAGTGACTGGGCAGCCATGTACGAAAATGAACGCACATGTCTCATCTAGAATGCCAGAGCTTGCTCAGAGCGATCTACGTGATCTCAATAAGCGCTGAACTGTAACATTTTAATTTGGGCTAAAACATGTTAAAATGTTTACTGTGATCACCATGGAATATCTCGCGTCCCAGGAAATTACATGTATTGCCCCGTAAAGCCTGGAGAACCTGCACAGTGAGGAAAGAGTTAAATTAATTCAGGAACCATTGAGAATTTGAGTATTTTTGCCGTGAAAGCAGTGCAGGGAATTTATTTTAATTGTTTCTTCAGCTTTAAAACTTCATTTTCATGCACAAGTGTCTCTTGGTTTGTGGAAAAGAATAGAATATTAGTACTTTCCATGCATACTTAGTAACCATAGCAACGGACACCTTGGCTCCATTAAGGTACATACTTTCCGCAGACGAGATTTTCAAGGTTGTATTTTAGTTCTGGAAGTGAAAGATGCTTTTGTTCTACACCCCAGACCCTCCGCTCTAAAACCTGGAATTACACAGTCACAAGGGGGCATCGTAAATCACTGCCTCTACTCAGCAACGCTCTATTTACTGGAGAGAGCCATGATTTTCCTCATCAGCCCTGAGAGGGGCTGCGTAAATATTGGTGTCTTTTTGACTTTTCTGTGTCTGTGTGGATTAACGGCCCTCGCCCTGCTGAACGTGTGATGGGATTCCAGCATGGTCAAAATTTAGTAGGCCAAAATCTCCATGTGGCATATGTGTATGTTGTGTCAGTTAGTTAGTTACACGTAGCTATGATACTGTCATCAATGTACTGAGCATGTGCAGGAATGCAGGAACTGGAATTGCACTTATTTCCTTTGTCTTGGATGAGCCATGTGGTTTGACTAGATGTACAAGTCTATATTCTGCTCATTGATTGGTTAAAGGTATATGTGGGTGTAGCTATTAATGGGAGGAGTTATAGTGCTATATAAGGAATGTACACTATGTGTTGGTCTCTCAGAATGTTGGGACAGGAGTTCATCTGAGACCCGATCGGTAATGTGAATAAAGGCCTCTTACTTCCTGAAGACCTGTGTCCAATATCTTTGTGTTTGGCTTCTGCATGCTTACACTGCAACAAAGGGTAGCAGTTTAGGTGGCCCAGGCCATTCCGGATCTGGAGGTGACTCCTTACAGTTTGCTGGAGAAATAAGTCCGCCTCTTGGAAAGTTTTTGGGGGGATCCCAGTCATTTAAAAAAAATTAAATTTGATGTACAGTAAAGGACCAGCCTTTCCTATTCACGCACAGAGACCCAGATCATGCACTTGCCGGTAGTTTGGTGACGCCATTCTTTGCCTGGAAAGTTTGCTCAGTGACCCATTCTTTATTTGATTTTATGTGTATTTAAATCATTCTTGGAAAACCCCTTCCTTCCACCCGGTATCAAAAATCGATTATTTATTAAACCAGGCATTATCAGGAAAAGACTAAAGATTGCATATCTTGGTTACAGGAGTGGGAAAAATTTCCAAATTATTTATTTTTCCAATTCGGTTATGCTTGCATAAAATTTGAAATTAAAATAAGTTTTCTGGTATTCCAGGTATCCCCTCTCTATTACATAGGAGAAGGCAGTCCCCCTACAGTAACTCATTAATTGTGTACAGAACTGCAACTCACCTTCCATCTTTTTGACACTTGGGCTTGTGGCTGTGGCAGTAAAGAAAACTTAGTAAAACATTGAAAACCAACACAAAATATTTTAAGGAACACTTTAATATTTACGAACTGTATTAAAAAACCCTTTTAAAACTTGCCTTATTCCAGCACCGAGGTCCATCTCCACCTCATCCTCTGAAAGTAAGGTGCATGCGCGACAAGTTGGGGCGCATTATGCCTTCCCCATAAGAAAGCATTGACTCAATGCTTTCCTATGGGGATTTAGAAAACGCTAGATGTCCTTATTCAAAGCGTGAGGATGGCCAGCATCGTTTTATGGAGTTAAATTCCGTATTAATTGAGGAAGCACCTCTAGTCACTGTCTGATAGAGAGCCACAAGAGGCAGTCTTAACTCTGCAATATAAACATTGCAGTTTCTCTAAATATGTTTTATTTTTCAGGGTTATAGGAGACAGTGACACTGCACCCAATGAGATGAAGTGGTCTCGGTGCCTGTAGTGTTCCTTTAACATCTAGGCTGCTGTGGGAAAAAGGTGGAAGGATTGACACACGTCTGCAATGTATAAAAATAACGGGTGTCCAGTCATCCAGTTTGCCTACTTTGGTCTTGAGTTTGAAATTAACTTTAAATTCTTAGTTTAGTAAATAACCCTGTTTGCCTCTTCGATATCATCTCATATCACATGAATGGAAGCAGTTTGTACCACAGCTTGCCACGGAATGTTCCCAGATGGTAATAATTGGTACATTTTATTATGCCACGCCACCTTGGTTCACTTCTATCAACTTACAGATGATTTCACATTAATACGAGAAAATGGGTCAAACTGCCTTCTGCTGCAAACCACTTAAAAATAAAACGATTCGGTTGCTGGGTTTAAATCCCTGCAATATCTTTCTATGTGTATTAATAAAATGTCTGTGCATCAGTTATTAAATATGACCAAGCAATGTAACGTTTTAAAAAAATATATTTAAAAGTTATTTCAGACAAACAATGAAATGCATCTCAGACTTAGGGTTAAATTTTACCAACTCCGAATAACTCATCACAACTCACTATTTAATCAATAGATCACATTTCAGTGTAGGAGCTTTATCAAAGCGTCACTGACACTTTTTTCTTCTAGATTTCAAAGAATATTTGGCACAATTGATAAATTCTGGAGGAAAAAAAAATATTCTATAGCTTTTATTTGCTCCCTTACATGTTTGTGAAGATATGCCATTTTTTGGCAGACTCGCCAATATTTTTTTTAATATACTCTCAACCAATCAGAGAGATTCCAGAACCCCAAGTAATGTCCTCCATTCACTGTGTGTCCTCATTGCAATCTCAATGTACATCCGTCACGTGGCTCCAAGAAATCGTGTTCTTATGTCAAACCCTTCTCGTTATCTTGGCAACATCAAATGCACTACTTGGCCCCCGGAAAGCATTCCTTTCTACTACGAGTGAACAACAAATGCACACATCAGTCTGTCATACAAAGAAAAGATATATAATAATAACACTACTAATAGTGCTGCATAGTCTGTTGGCACTTTATAAATAATAATAATATACATAATAACGAGCATGTAATATAAGGACTATGTCACTATAATAGCATGACTCATATGTTTACAAATAAAAACAAATGTAAAAAAATATTATAATAACCTTTGATTTATTATTCATTGGGGTCAATCTGCAGTTTATAAGCAGTTACTCATACTCTCTTCCCAGCACTGCCACTGGTTACCAAATGTACTACCTTATTTACTCATCTTTAAGTTGAGTGCCGTTTGAGTGCAGTTTTTTGACCAACAATTGTGAAATATGCTATGACTCGTGGATAAGTCGAGGGTACAATTTTCAAATGGAATTGTTCCCCTTCTGTTCGGTTACTGAACAGACTCTGTGTGGTCCCCCATGTTAAAACCTCGTAATCATTGACCTCCCCTCGCTGTTAACCGCTAACAAGCATTCCCTGGGTGGCCGCCATTCGTATATACGAACGCACATGTTCGTCTCCCGAATGCAGCGGTACATGGTAGTCAATGGCATGGATCTCTGAGTCTGCTACGCAAGCAGAAAATTCTCAAAACTAGCCCTGACCCATGAATAAGTAGAGTCTGTGTTTTAAAATGAAGTTTAGGACAATAATTTCGTGACTTATACACGAGTATATATGGTAAACTCAGTTATTTGTGTTGTTTGTACAATTGGTTTAATAATTGTCCTGCATTAGTGCACTGGTGTGCTTAATAATTACCCAGTCTTAACTATACTGCATCACATAAACCACATTACTACATGCAAATTATTATATATATTTATATTGCTATTAAAATGTTTGAAAAATAAGTTGTTGTTTTTTTAGACTAAATATAAGGTTCTCCGTTTACCTACAATGGATGAAACTCATTTTAGTAAGTAAATGTGCAAATGTCACTTGTGTTTCAGATGCAAAAACCTGACATATCACGAGAATCTCCCCCAGGTCAGCATCGCTTTCATATTTGTCAACGAGGCTCTGTCTGTGATCCTGAGATCGATCCATTCCGCCATCGAACGAACGCCAGCTCACCTGCTCAAGGAGATCATTCTGGTGGACGATAACAGCAACAACGGTAAGTATTGTGCTCAATATGTTACAAACACTGTACTCTGTGCTTTACATATATTGCATGTTGTAATTTATATACATTATACTGGATTTTATTTAACTTTTTGTATGTTTTGCTAGTTTCTATATATTTGTTTTTTTGGTGTGTTGGATTTTGGGCCAGTCTGAGTGAAACAAGTTAGCTGCTCTGAGTGAAACATGTCTGCACACCTGCTTTAATTAATAGAATTCCTGTTTTTTGGGAATACAGCATTATCTGAATCTGTAATGTATAAAATAGGAATTTTGGGATGTGAGTTAAAAGTGAAGTGATCAGCACAAACTTGTTTATATACGAACAAGATAGAGAGAGTGTGTCAGGTTGCTTTAAGAAGATGGAGGGTAACCCCTAGCAAATAACAATTTGAGGAAAAAAGGAAGATACAGGAAAACCCAGAGGGTACATAGAATCTGAGTAGTACACCTACGGGTTTCTAGTATAACTAAAGCAACCCCTAGCCCAATAAAATATAACTTTTATTAATAAATAATTAAAAAAATATATATATATAAGGAGAAATAAGCACAATTGCTCTATAAAAATATAATGTCTAGAGTAAATTACAACTAGTAAGAGGAAAAGGAAGCATAATATGGATATAAATTGAGAAGTGTCACATTTGTCCAGTAGTGGCACGGGTGATTCAGGGATAGCAGGGTTAAGATATAGACTCTACACAGTAGCCCAACGTTCATTCCCTGCTCCTATCGTCCAGTAACACCGTAGTGACTAAATGCCCCCAGCTCCTCTATACTAGACTAACAACTGATGTTAGATTGGAATTCTAACTACACATCTAATAAACTGTATGGTAAAGATAAAGTAAAGGGTGGCTAAGTCTGAGCTAAATAATCATCACAGCTGCAGCATCGTCCCTGTCTCACTCCACCACCCTTCACTGCGACTAGTCCCGACGCGCGTTTCGCCGAAAAACGGCTCTTCCAGGGGAGAGCACAAACATTTTATTAGTTCTGTACCAATTACTCCAGTTCTAGAACTTTGCCCCAGAATCTCTCTGTGTGTGAGTTGTTCTGTTGTCTTGCCATTTTGGCACCATGTGGTTCTTTAAATGGTTAGGTAATATATAGATAGGAGTATAATTTATGAAGCATTCTGCCATAATGAACCGCAAAGTGATGGTTGCTGGGAATGTAAGAGTGTTACTCTACCACCAGTTGATGAGAATTCAGAACATTGTAAGATTCTTTGTAGCCATGCATACCCCATAGCTTACATTCGTCTTTAGTGAACATGTGGAAGGTGGTGGATGTGACTTTAAGTGACCCACATTACTTAATGCATTAAGAAATATAGATTTATGCATGGCGAACATGTGTTTTATTTTTTCCGAATTGATTTGGTTTGGGTTTCTGAAATTTAAAAAAATTTTGGTTTGAAAATTTCATATAGAAATGAATATTTCCAGAAACCTCTAAAATGAAGTAAGTTGCCTATGGTGTCTTTTTTTTAGAAAAATAGTGATCCAAAGTTGGTGTTAAGTGGCAGTAGCTACTTAGCACTGTAAAGCGAATTCAAAATGAACAGACAATCCACACTGTTTGCAATTTTAAATACATTTGTTTCTGAAATTGGCAATGCACTGAATCGGCCGAAATTCGCCCAAATTTCAGTTTGGACCAAATCTCCAAGTCTATTTAAAAAAGACACTTACCGGTATTATTTCTTACCTGCAGCACCCCAAACTTACCTGCAAGTTACTATATTGGCCACAAATCCCCAGGTTTATGGAGGATCGTTCCTTTCATAGTTACATAGTTACATAGCTGAAAAGAGACTTGCGTCCATCAAGTTCAGCCTTACTCACATTTGTTTTTTGCTGTTGATCCAAAAGAAGGCAAAAAACCCAGTTTGAAGCAATTCTAAATTTGCAACAAGCTATAAAAAAATTCCATCTTGAGACCAAAATGGCAGTTAGATTTATCCTTGGATCAAGCAGTTTTTGCAAGTATGCATCTAGTAGCTGTTTGAACATCTGTATGGACTCTGATAAAACCACTTCTTCAGGCACAGAATTCCACATCCTTATTGTTCTTACAGTAAAAAAACCTTTCCTTTGCCTTAAACAAAATTTTCTTTCTTCCAGTCTAAACGCATGACCTTGTGTCCTATGTAAAGTCCGGTTTGTGAATAGATTTCCACACAATGGTTTGTATTGGCCCCAAATATATTTGTATAATGTTATCATATCCCCTCTCAGGCGACGTTTTTCTAAACTTAATAGGTTTAATTTCGTAACCTTTCTTCATAGCTGATATGTTGCATTCCTTTTATTAATTTTGTAGCCCGCCTCTGCACTTTTTCTAGTGCCATAATATCCTTCTTTAGAACAGGTGCCCAAAATTGCACAGCATATTCAATATGTGGTCTTACGAGTGATTTATAAAGAGGAAAAATGATATTCTCGTCCCAAAAATGAATGCCCTTTTCATGCATGACAACACCTTACTGGCCTTGGCCACTGCTGATTGACATTGCACATTGTTGCATAGTTTGTTGTCTATAACAATTCCAAAGTCCTTTTTGTGTGTTGTTATCCCTAATTCGCTTTCATTAAGGGTATACGTTGCTTGTGTATTCTTTATGCCGAAGTGCATAACTTTGCATTTTTCAACATTAAATTTCATCTGCCATTTGAGTGCCCAGTCCCCCAGTCTATCTAAATCCCTCTGCAACAAAGTAATATCTTGCTCACATTGTATTATTTTACAAAGTTTTGTGTCATCTGCAAACACTGAAACATGACTTTCAATGCAGTCTTCAAGATCAATGCGGTCTTTCGATTTACCTTGTGGTATAAAAAGGGGACATCATCCAGTTTTGAGGTTGTGGCCAATTCAGAATTACTGACTGTCTTGACATGTATCGGAGATATAACTAGTGGCTAGGTAAGGTAAAGTTGTTGTTTAGCAATGTAGTGAGTGTTTCTCTCAAGGAAATTAGTTTTTTTATGTTGGAGTAGAGATTGTAGCCATATGAGTCCAACGATGCAGATGTAAAAGAACAGATGAAATTAGTATCTTGTAATACCTTTTTTATTGGACTAACAGAATTTTGCAATGACAAGCTTTTGGAAGAGAAAGAAAGGGAGGATCTCCTGAAAGCTTGTCAGTACGAAATCCTGTCAGTCCAAAAACAAAAGTTATTAAAATATGAATTTCAACTGTTATTTTACGTAAATCATTTTATGAATATTTCCTGGCTTCAGTAAAGTGATTGGGAAGGGAAAAAAATGAATGGAAAAGCTAATAGCAGATACACTGCAACTTCCTGACAGTGCCGTCCAAGGGTTTGTCAGATGAGATTGGGCGTTTGTGGTTCAAAAAGCTGTGAAAGAACTTGATAGGGGAGGTGGGGATTTGTATAGCGTGCACATATTATACAAGTACATGGACGGGAGTGAAGAAGGCATGGCTTCCTCCAACAGGTACTTCAGGTATCGGCAATTATAGGCATGAGGACACGGAGACAGAAGAACTCGCTGTTACAGTGCGTTGAGTGTATATCTTTTAATCTGCAAATTATCCTGCAATTTATTTTACATAAGAAACAGGTTATATTTATAGCTACCTGAATTTGCCACCCAAAGCTTTTATGGATTTCTGAGTTCCCGTTAACCTTATTATTATTTTTTTTAAATGGTTTAGCAGTTTTTAACATCTTTTGATAGTAATTTTCCACTTGTCCATATTTCATGATAAATTCTCATTCATTAACGTTTCTCTGGCAGACACGCGTTCCGGGGGACCTCACACAGTGACGCCCTTTTAAAATCCTGCATCACTGTGCCATTTGCGATGTTAACATGTCCCACAGCGACACACATTTGAGGATAAATTTTAATGGAGACAGACAGCGGAAGGTTTAAGCTAGCCCCCTGGCAGGGGAAAGATACTTGACATTAAGTCAAGCTGAAACTAGCGGTTTGCACAGAATACACGTTTACAGCATCGTTTTTAACAATCAAATGATTAGTTTAAGGAGTGGAAACTCTCTCCCCCCTCCCCAGTAAACGAACCATTAGCATAGCAGCCCGAAGAGTGTGCGTCAGACTGATCGTAGTCATCCCCTGCTAAGATTAATGGCTCTGAATAATAACACGAGTCATGGAAAGATGGTGCAAATTAAACCTTTTAACACCGTGCTACTTAATGGAGTTTTTCAATAATATTTCACCAGTTATATATCATTTAACCTGCTTTTTATTTCCAGATAATTATGGTTATCTGCTCGACCCATTTGGTTTTCTATACAATTGGAGCTAAGTGTATTCAGATGAACAGAAATCTAAATGAGGGATCCATGTTTAAATAAACGTACACGAGTGCTAATATTGAGGCATCATGGGAAAGATTCCAGGACTGTACACATATTGACGCCTAGAAATCTAAATAGATCCTAAATCCCAATCCGGTCTGAAAATGTCCTCAAATATATAAGGGTCGAGATTTACAAATGTTGAGCTTTAGTGGGTGGAGGGTGGTTTGCAGAGATTTGCATTAAGCTGTCGTTCCATTACGGCATTTGCTACACTGCTCGGCCAAGTGCTGTTAGAACGTGGGGTACAACTGTGTACCCACTACCCAGTGCAGTTATGGGGTTCCTACGGTTAGAATTGCCAGGTTTAGAATCATGTGAGATGCAGTGCAGGTGCCCCCCTTATGTTAACCTGGTGACTCGGTTATGTCACAGTGTTTTGGGTCTGCTCTCCGTGAAGGAATTCCAGGGTGACAGCAAAGCAGGACTAACTTATAAGGCGCCTGTAGGTGGCTGCCTAGGGCCCAGGGCTTAGACTTCGACCCCTGAACCATGAATTTACTTTGCGTGAGATCATTGCGCAGGAGCGCAAACCCTATAATAAGTGTCTATTTACTAAACTGACAGTTTTGTAGAGCTCAGCTAAGTAGTTTGGCTTTAAATTGACAGCAGAGCTTACACTTTAATGCCATTTGCAGTGGTAGTAAAAACCCCTGTTATGTAATATATTTTGATGTATGGGGAAGTGTCAGGGGACATTTTTGGTGTTTTTTTGTGTCTGTATATTGTGGTTGGGTATTGTAGAAAATGTAGCCTAAGGGTAGTTGGAGTTTGAACTCATGGCTATTTTAAAAAAAATAATAATTTAAACTTAAATTTGACATGATGCTCGGCCAGCCATAAGTTCAGAGTTCTGCGGTGACAAGGGTATACATCATAACTCTTCGCTATTTTAAGGTTTCCACTCTTTTGCTGAGTCCTGACAATTCAACGCGCTGCCTGTCCATGCCGCTGTGTGTTTGCACACTTCGGAAATATTAAAGTGCTGTTTCACAGGTTTAACCTTTAAATGCAAACTTCCAGAATATGCCAGGATATCATGTATTTGATAAATGGCTTCTGTAATTGTGATGGAACCTTCAGAGGAGAACGCCAGATGGATGTCTTTCTGTGCAACGCACAAGATGATTGAATCAACCTCCGTTGTTTTTACAGAATGCACACCTTTCTGTTCCCATCAATAATCAGTGGCGCGGTTACTCCAGCACGTGTTGCCTTATGATTGTGATCTTGGGAACGAAGTTGTCTGCTTTTTGGCATATACTGTATAATGTATTCTTTCCTGCCATCCCAGCATGGTCTTTCACCCATATGGAACCAATCACAATTTGTGTCATCAAAGCCACCTGGTTCCCAATGACTCTGCCAACACGGAATCCATGTTTATATAGAACCTGCAGCGCTATTCACAGCCTGCTGCTTGAAAGAGAGAGGGGCATTATTCCATCATCGTTCCTTAATGGGTTAAAATAATGACAAATCGGTTTAGCAGTGACCGTATTACAATGTATACCACTCTGACCTACTGCCCACTTCTACGATATAGTTATTTAACCCTACATTTTCAGATAGACCTTATTGTTCAGGTTTGCCAGGGCTGCCTACAGGGAGTGCAGAATTATTAGGCAAATGAGTATTTTGACCACATCATCCTCTTTATGCATGTTGTCTTACTCCAAGCTGTATAGGCTCGAAAGCCTACTACCAATTAAGCATATTAGGTGATGTGCATCTCTGTAATGAGAAGGGGTGTGGTCTAATGACATCAACACCCTATATCAGGTGTGCATAATTATTAGGCAACTTCCTTTCCTTTGGCAAAATGGGTCAAAAGAAGGACTTGACAGGCTCAGAAAAGTCAAAAATAGTGAGATATCTTGCAGAGGGATGCAGCACTCTTAAAATTGCAAAGCTTCTGAAGCGTGATCATCGAACAATCAAGCGTTTCATTCAAAATAGTCAACAGGGTCGCAAGAAGCGTGTGGAAAAACCAAGGCGCAAAATAACTGCCCATGAACTGAGAAAAGTCAAGCGTGCAGCTGCCACGATGCCACTTGCCACCAGTTTGGCCATATTTCAGAGCTGCAACATCACTGGAGTGCCCAAAAGCACAAGGTGTGCAATACTCAGAAACATGGCCAAGGTAAGAAAGGCTGAAAGACGACCACCACTGAACAAGACACACAAGTTGAAACGTCAAGACTGGGCCAAGAAATATCTCAAGACTGATTTTTCTAAGGTTTTATGGACTGATGAAATGAGAGTGAGTCTTGATGGGCCAGATGGATGGGCCCGTGGCTGGATTGGTAAAGGGCAGAGAGCTCCAGTCCCACTCAGACGCCAGCAAGGTGGAGGTGGAGTACTGGTTTGGGCTGGTATCATCAAAGATGAGCTTGTGGGGCCTTTTCGGGTTGAGGATGGAGTCAAGCTCAACTCCCAGTCCTACTGCCAGTTCCTGAAGACACCTTCTTCAAGCAGTGGTACAGGAAGAAGTCTGCATCCTTCAAGAAAAACATGATTTTCATGCAGGACAATGCTCCATCACACGCGTCCAAGTACTCCACAGCGTGGCTGGCAAGAAAGGGTATAAAAGAAGAAAATTTAATGACATGGCCTCCTTGTTCACCTGATCTGAACCCCATTGAGAACCTGTGGTCCATCATCAAATGTGAGATTTACAAGGAGGGAAAACAGTACACCTCTCTGAACAGTGTCTGGGAGGCTGTGGTTGCTGCCGCACGCAATGTTGATGGTGAACAGATCAAAACACTGGCAGAATCCATGGATGGCAGGCTTTTGAGTGTCCTTGCAAAGAAAGGTGGCTATATTGGTCACTGATTTGTTTTTGTTTTGTTTTTGAATGTCAGAAATGTATATTTGTGAATGTTGAGATGTTATATTGGTTTCACTGGTAATAATAAATAATTGAAATGGGTATATATTTGTTTTTGTTAAGTTGCCTAATAATTATGCACAGTAATAGTCACCTGCACACACAGATATCCCCCTAACATAGCTATAACTAAAAACAAACTAAAAAACTACTTCCAAAAATATTCAGCTTTGATATTAATGAGTTTTTTGGGTTCATTGAGAACATGGTTGTTGTTCAATAATAAAATTAATCCTCAAAAATACAACTTGCCTAATAATTCTGCACTCCCTGTATATTGCTGTTATGTGCAGTAGTGCAGGTTGTTCTTTGGCTATTTTTATACCCCCTATTGGTTATTATTTTTCATCACGAGCCGTTACTTTTTCAGGTGGCGTGTAAAGTACACCTGAAGAATTAAAACAAATACAGACAATAGCATACCTCCCAACTCCAGGGTTCTGTGAATCCGGTGGGATGGGGACAGACCAGTGATGCGATTGTGTCACTGGCTCTGCCCAAAGCACTGACAGGTCAGCCTGGCGTGAATTCACACTAAGCTGCCAGTCTATCATTCAGGCCAGTCCACCGAGGGCAGACCCTGCAGGGTCCTAGTGCCTTGAACATAGCGTGAGCGTGTCTAATGATGTGCTAACACTATGCTTGTCTGGCTCAGTTCTCAGGTGTTCCCAAAAGCGAGGGAATTCAGGGAACGGCAGGACAGGACTGCCCCACAAAATCGGGATGGTTGGGGGGACTGCAATAGATATGTTCAACAAAAATGGTTCAATTATATTTAAACCTGTAGATGAGGCAGCTGTATTCCTTTTGACAAGCTGTGTCCATATTGCACCCTCCTTGATGGCCATAGTCACGGTTCCTTATAATATTATTCAGCTTCTGGAGGTGGTGATGACGTAGCCAACTGTGTAACGTTGCGGGCAAGCGAGTAGGAGAACGGGAGAGTGAGAGGGAGACTTTGGAGCAGGGGAGAGGTCGTAATGGCGGCAGCACGGAATGCCGAATAGCCATTGAGAGCGTTTCAGCCGGGCAGTACCAGCAGAGGAACAGGCAGTAATACCTGGAACAATTGGGACTGACAAAGGAGGCCGCAAGTATAACAGTTATCATTATCATCTCTACTATGTCCTTAATTAGCACCTATTTAATGTTTAGTACTATCAGCACTAGCTAAAACAAAAGGGTCCTTTTATAGACCCAGAAATCATTGGAACAAACCGTAAATGAGTATATTAGGAGTATACAGACCTTAAACAATACATATTGAAGGCCCTGGCCGAGCGAAACGCTGGCAGAATATTTTATGCTGTATTTTTTTTTGTTTTTGGTTTATCACTTTCTCTGGTATAATTAAAAAAAAAAAAAATATTCTCTGAGCCCCTTTTTAATTGGAAAAAATGGGTCCAAAAAAAGAGAAAACTCAAGAAATAGAGAAAACCAAATTAATTAATACAAATACCCTCTTCTCACCAAAAATAACTATACTTCCTCGCAAGGAACAAAGAAGATCAATATCCCCAGAACAACATGAATCTTTGAATACTTCTTCAGGATCTGGACAGTCAGATAAACAGACTATGCCTAAATCCAAAATGGTTTCTCAAGCACTAGATAAACTTTATGGAAAAATTAGTAATGATTTTAAATCTTTTTATGGTGGATCTAAAGTCTGAGATGACTGAATTAAAGCAGAAAGTGAGTGCACAAGATGAATATATCAAAGAAACACGTCAGGAAATACATTTCCTTCAAACACAAAACAATATATTAAAAGACCAAGTTAGTTTATTAGAAAGGATTTATGATAAATAATGGGACAAGACAAGGATGTCCATTGGCTCCAATGCTTTACATTCTTACCATAGAACCATTGGCTGCATTGATTAGGCAAACAAAAGAGATATAGGGAATTAGATTAGCAGTTCTACAATATAAGATATCACTATACGCTGATGACATAATTCTTACACTTTCTCCACCTAATAAATCTATTCCAGCAGTACTATTGAGTTTTGAACAATTCAGCTTTATCGCAAACTATAAAATCAACATGTCGAAATCTCTTGTTCTGTATCATAATATGTCAGAATTGGAACTTATTAGTTTAAAAGAGAAATATAAATTTAAAACGACATCTGAATCTATTGAGTATTTAGGAGTCAGATTGGGATTTAAATGGAACAAAATTATTCAGATTAATTATCTCCCTCTTCTTCAGGATATAAAAAATACATTATCTATATGGAAACCTTTATATATATATATAATCATGGATGGGGAGAATAGGTGTTATTAAAGAAATGAAAAGAACGCATCCGAACTGAAAGGAAGGTATTACCCAAACTCGAATATTTAATGAGATCCATCCCAATGAGGATACCTAAAAAAAACACTGCTCGAGTTTCATGAAACCTTTCTGAAATTTGTTTGGAGACATAAAAAGCCAAGAACATCATATCAAATATTAAGCTGAAGACAAACTGAAGGAGGAGTATATTTTCCTGATTTGATAATGAAACATGATGCAATTATGATTATGCACTTATTGATCTCAAAATTTAAAGATCCAGAAGAAACCTCCTGAATAAATATAGAACGGCTATTGATTAATTTAGACGCAATTGGCTTAATATGTTTGGATAATATAGCTTTTAAGAAATTAAAGGTACAAAATAATATCTTGACAGAATTATATAAGTATATGAACTATTTAAATAAAAGATATAAAATCGAAAATAATATTTCAGTATCAGCTCCAATTGAGGTATTGAAGGGATATCTAATAGATATAAATCTGAACAAATGGAAACAGGAAGGATATAAAGCCATAGGAGACTTGTTTATAGATAAAAACATAAAGTCTTTCCAAGAAATATATGAATTGAATAACCCTTTAAAATCTGAGTTTTTAGCATACCAAAAAATAAGAAACATTTTGAAAACTAAGTGTATTGAAGAAGATCTGTTTGATAAAATTGTATCGATAAAGGGGAAAGATAAGATAATTTCAAAAATAAATAGAATATTATACGATTATACTCCTAGGAATAAATTAAATAAAATTAGTAGATGGGAACAAAAAATCAAAACAGATTTCTCTAAAGAAGATTGGGCAAAGGCATTTAAATTAACAAAAAAAAAAAAATACATAATATTATTTATGAGAATTATATCAAGATTCTACATCGGTGGTACATGGTACCAGTAAAACTGTTTACATTTCAAAATGGTTCTAATGATATTTGTTGGCGCTGTAATATGTTTAAGGGTACACATCTTCATATATGGTGGGACTATCCAAGGCTTCAATTAGTGAAAAATAAATTGGAAATGGTAATAGGTGGAATTTATGGAATGAATATCCGATTAACCTCTTACACATTTTTATTTCATTAAATTTACCAGATAGTAATATATATTCTCATAGGTTGATGATACAGATTATAATGGCATCAAAAATTTGTATGGCCAGGCGATGGAAATCTAGTATGGTCCCGACATCGACGGAAATACAAGCTCAGATAAATGATCAAAAAATGATGGAAAAAGAAGTGTATGTTAATATGGGGAAAAAAATTAGGAATTTGATAGAATATGGAATTCCTGGGAGAATAGAGATTTTTCAGAGGTGACCTAGAAGGCTGATTCCCTCTCCTCCCGACAGTGCTCAAGAATGTATGAGTTTAGTATGATTGGTTGAATAATTAAGGTAGAGTGTAGCTACGTCATTTTGTTTAAATATAAATATTTAATATAGTATGAAACTACAAAATAAATGTTTCAACAAATGATGATATGGTATTTGATATTTGAGCTAATTATGACATATGACATTACGAATTAAATACTATTATCTGATTTAAAAAACAAAAAACAAAACAAAAAAAATATTATTCAGCTTCTTATTGTGTTATTACAGCTCAGTGTATAATCATAGATCATTGTAGTGATTATGGTGCCTGGGAGTTTTCTCTCTTTACGCTGGAAATGAAAAGAACGCATCCGAACTGAAAGGAAGGTTTTAGGGAAAACTTATCACTAACAAAACCACTATAATGAGTTCCAGTGGTTATGGTGTTTTGAGAGTCTTTTTAAGATTCTGTATTTAGGAGGCGTAACACAGCATCTCACAATATGATTCGGTACGTTAACTCGGATATTATATTGAAACAATCATAAAAGCAATAAGGGAGAGCTATATGTAGGGGTTTTTCAAATAGAAAAATCGTGTTTTAAATTTTACCCTGAATATAGAGCAATCAAAACCTCTGGAGTCACAGAGAAAACCGAGGCTAAAAATGGAAAGATTGGGACTATAAAACCCCCTTCCTTCTATTCTACTAAAAATAACACTTTTATAGTGAATTCTAATACGGTATAACTATCATCTCCTGTATTAATAATGAATTCCCATATATTGCACAAAATATAGTTAAATCAAATTAGATTTTTCATTTTTTCATCAAATATTCATTCACTCTAATCTATAGTCATGTGGCACAATGTGAGGGCACATGAAGGTGAAAATACTTTCTTATAAAAATTAGAATTAATATTCTTAAAATGCTAGCGACCTACTTATGTATTGATGGCCGAATGGTGCTTTTCTTACATTCAGATATTGTCTAAGGTTCAGTGTGTCACGGATTTTGGGACCCCTCACACATTGCGCCTCTTTCTCTTAGTTTTTTCTGTTTAACCCCTTAAAACTGGAGGGCATACTATTACGCCCTATTCTAAGCGACTCTAAACGCCGCAGGGGGTAATAGTACGCCCTCCGGTTTTTTGTTACTTACCCGGTCGCCAGCGATCCCACGCCGACGATCGCGGTTGGGGAGACTCACCTGGGATCCCAGGGAGTCCCCCGCGGCGGATCCTGCTTCCTCCGGCCCCGGCCATGTGAGAGTGAGGTCCTTGCGAGGACCTCACAATCACATGGCCGGGTTAGCTGGCTGCTGCATTGCCAGCAGGGGGACTGCCTGTAATGACAGTTAGTCCCCCTGCTGGCTGGAAATAAAATAAAATTAAAATCGGTGTAAAAAAAAAAAAAAATCTATATTTTATAAATCTATATATATATATACATACATACATACATACATACACACACACACACACACACACACACACACACACACACATACATACATACATACACTGTCTAGGTGTATTTTACTATTAATATATATATATATATATATATATATATATCAAATATCAAATTACACGTAGACTGATACTGATTAAATATATATATATAATTATTGTTATATATATTTATATTTAATATAAAAAAATAAATATGTAAATACGTTAAAAATAAAATAAAAAGAATAAAAATAAATAATTAAAAAATATATAGATGTGTGTTATTTCGTTCTAACTGTACTGTGATATTAATATATATATTTATATCAAAATACATGTAGAACGAAAAATATATATCTATACACATAAATATATACGTATATATGACTATATATATATATCTATATATAAATAAAAATATTTAAAAAAAATTATATATATACATATATTAAATCTACATATATATTTATGTAATATTTTTACATAATTAGGTATTTTAATTAATTACAATTAGTGGTACCTGCCTGTCAACCAATGCAGAAAGTATAGGGAATTTAATTTGCTAGCACTATATTTAACCCTATAATTTTCCAAGACACCATAAAACCTGTACATGGGGGGTACTGTTTTACTCTGGAGACTTCGCTGAACACAAATATTAGTGTTTCAAAACAGTAAAATGTATTACAACAATGATATCGCCAATAAAAGTGAAGTTTTTTGCATTTTTCACGCACAAACAGCATTACACGGACAATATTATTGCTGTGATACTTTTTACTGTTTTAAAACACAAATATTTGTGTTCAGCGAAGTCTCCCGAGTACAACAGTACCCCTCATGTACAGGTTTTATGGTGTTTTCAAAAGTTACAGCGAATGTGTTTCATTTTTTTCACATTAAAATTCGCCAGATTGGTTACGTTGCCTTTGAGACCCTATGGTAGCCCAAGAATGAAAATTATCCCCATAATGGCATACCATTTGCAATAGTAGACAACCCAAAGTATTGCAAATGGGGTATGTCCAGTCTTTTTTAGTAGCCACTTAGTCACAAACACTGGCCAAAATTGTCACTGTCACACACAAACAAATACTAACGCTAACTTTGGCCAGTGTTTGTGACCAAATGGCTACTAAAAAAGACTGGACAAACCCCATTTGCAATACCTTGGGTTGTCTACTATTGCAAATGGTATGCCATTATGGGTGTAAATTTCATTCCTGGGCTACTATACAGTCTCAAAGGCAACGTAACCAATCTGGCGAATTTCAATTTCAAATATAACGTGCTATATTTGACCCTGTAACTTCCCTAAACGCCATAAAACCTGTACATAGGGGGTACTGTTTTACACGTGAGACTTTGCTAAATACAAATATGTGTGTTTTATTGCAGTAAAAGCAAACAGTATTATGACATTGACAGTTAAAATGTCATGTAGAACTAAAAAAATAACAAAATTTCTTATCTCCCATTTTTTTCATATTAAATTATGTTTCATAGCTAAATATTTGATATTAAATGAAAGCCCTGTTTCCCCTGAATAAAATGATATATAATAAGGGTGGGTGCATTTAATATGAAGGAGGTGTATTACGGTTAGACAGACATATAGCGCAAATGCCAGGTTTTGTTTATGTTTTGTTTTGTTCACAACGTGTACATTTGGCTCAGTCCTTAAGGGGTTAATACAGATTTATAGTTGGCATTCGCTCGCTGAGCTATTTTTGCTCATCTTGTCTCAGCATTTAACTACGATTTGTCCTGCCTGTAGCTGTCCGCTCAGCACCGTCATAGGAGCCAATCGCTGGGTCAGTCGGCTAATTATCAGGGCTGAGTAGAATAAACAAATCTGAATTAAGCCAAAATAAAAGAAAATTGATTATCTATTTACTGTAATTTTCTTTTCCTGGCAATGTCACATAACAGCATCACTTATGGGTAGCTCCTCCCCAGTTTGAGAGCAGGAATAATTAAACGAACAATTAACAGGTGATATAAGCCCCCCTACTCTCATAGCTCCTCAGTTTAGCCAGGAATATAACTTGCATGAAACTCTTCAGTTTAAGAAATTCAGACTTTTTCTTTACGCATTTTTAAGAATGTCAAGTGAATTAACCATGATTCTCGCTAAACCCAGTGTAATCTGTCAGGTAAGCAATTAAACCATAATAACTCCTAATTAATCTTTTAGCAAAGTCAATGCGTTTTCAAGCAAACTTCCGAAGTTTGCAAGCTTTGAACGTGTTAGACTGTGTGCTCAGAGGTGCCAGAACCGTCAAATTAATAAGGCAGTAAAGATGGCTTGATTAATGTACAGCTGATCTAAATGTATAGGAAAACCCAGGTTCCTTACAGAGACAGCGACTACATTTACGGAGTCAAATTTAGAGATAAAACTAGGAGGAAGAACATTTGAATGACAAATTAAAAAAAATAAAAAATAAAAATAAAAGAGGAAATTAAATTAGTTGCAAACCCTACCCCAGCTTCTGGTATTTTTTAATTTTTTTAATTCTTTATTTTTGTTGTGCGGAAGGTTACAGACATATCAACAGGCGCCACAACAGCGTATCACGGGATTCACATAGATTAGACAGTGGCGTGATAATTCGCACCTTTTTTATAGTTTGCACGCTTAACTAAACAGTTATTCCAACAGAGTGAGATTTAGCTAAAATATCTAGCATAAAGAAAAAACAATAGTTATGGACACCTTTATATGTATGGTTAGTCGGTTAGCAACAGAGAGTGTCGGCTAGTGGCACACATTATAGGTCTAGCTCACTGCACTGTTTATAAAATACCCTTTAACATCTAAACCTACATACTTGTGGAATGTGTAGGTGCTAATATGTTGTTAGACATAGGTTAAAGCACGCTAAGGGAGGCTAGAGTGCGGCTTCCGAACATTACTATATTTTCATTGTTAAAGTCATGCTTGTGACCCTTAGCTAGTCTCGGAGAGGAGAGGTCTATTGCTCATTCTCTGGTGCTGAGGGTTGCCCATACGCCTGTAATCATTAAACATATGAAACATAATAAACTTTGATAGTGGATAGTCTATTGAGGCTATACTCCGGAGAAAGCAAACAAGTAAGAGTCATTTGAAGTGAGGGTAATTCCGCTGGGTGACAGTGGGTTGGCACAAATGGTTCTAGTCCTTGAGGTAGACAGTTTGTAAGGTATTCTTTGTTCAGCCCACGCCAGTCAGGCAAAGTCCTGGTGCCCCTATAGAGTGTCCCTGGGTCCCCATTTGGGATTGGTAAGTGGTCATGGGTTGGTGGGGTTGGTTGGTCGTACCTTGTTGCTGGTGTTGGGTTGCCCCAGATATAGTGGGTGCTTGATATGGGCTTGCAGCGTGAGACCGTATGTGCGGGGACGCTCTCTGTTGGTCGGTGGCTTCGGTTGCCGTTGAGCGGGTTGGGCAAACCCGGTGGTCCTGCGCTGCCGTGTGTGAGGGCTGGTGTTTGTGCACGGGAGGCCCGTCTCCGCTCCCCGCCACTCCGATTTCCCACCCTGTCTCTGTCTGAGGGCTGCTCTGGGGGCTCGCGGCGGACATCCGCACAGGAGGCGTCGGGTGGCAGGGCGAATCCATGCCGCCGCCTCTTTCCTCGCCTGCTTGAAGTTCCGACCCCTGTTGTAGAGTTTAGCCCATAGGCCAGTACAGAGCTGGTCAAAGAGGTCCAGTGTGCCTTTGGGTGGTTTTGCAGGGGAGCTGTTTGACGCCGGTCGCGCCCGTGGCGCCATTTTGTTTGGGCCTTGACAGCCTCGTTTTTCAGTAAGTATTGTCGCTTGTTCGTGCCTTGTTGTGAGGGTAATCGTCCCCAGCGTGGACCGGGATATCCCCCGCCGGTCCAGAGGGGGGGGCTGGCTGGGCATCATGCATTTCTCGCTTTTTAGCAGGTCCCGTGCCAGGCGATCGGCCGCTTCCCCCAGGCTTCAGGCCCCGCTGCAAGATAGGCCGCATGGCCGGTTCGTGTGCTTGTGTATCGTTGCGGTGCATGATAGGTACCGTTTTGTTCCTCATGTAGTTCTGTGTCGTTTTCTGGGCACCATGGGTTGTTGGCTTGGTAGGATTTACCAGGATTCTCGATTTTTGTGCCCTCCAGTGCAAGAGCTCTTAGAGAGCACGACCGGCCATCTTGGCTGTCAGGCCCCGCCCCCAGCTTCTGGTATTTTAAAACATTTTTGCTTTATAGCCGAACTGGAAACAAATTCTCTAATTCAGCTATACCTGCAGTTCGGCATCCCTGACCTTAAATTTGAAATTTTCTTAAATTTCTCACTTTATAGAATAACTTGGTAGGTTAAATCTCTGAATAAACATTTGAAATGAGTACCTATCACAAAAAATATTCTACTTGATCACGATGAGATTAAAAGCAGTTAAAGGATATCCTCAATACGGGGTATTACTCCTCTTTTGGTAAAGAAATTGTTAATCCTTACATGGAATTACTTGGAAAGAGTGTCATGTGTGAGTCCCCAGTGAGATTTGAACTCACGACCCCTGGTTTACAAGACCAGTTTTCTAACCCCTGAGCTATGGAGCCCTATGTAACCTTAAATTGTTTTGTATTATATGGTTCAGGTAATTTTGGAAATAGTAAATCTTTTTGCTGCCTTGGAAACTCCTGCACATAACACAGATTTGGGTGTTTTTACAGTAGAATTGTTTGTGCACTGCGGCATTTTATAAATGTTTATTTGAGCCTGTGGGGATTCTGCAAATGTTTTTTTTAGCATGTTCCAAAATCCTGTAATTAATGATGACTGACGCGGCAAGGCTGGTGGACGAAAATGTCCAAAAGCACTTACAGTTTTTTTTTTTTTTTACTAAAGTGAGAATTGTTGGGAATTCAATGTGAATTTCAAATATTAGACCGTCGCTAAATTGGAAATATGGAGAAATATTTTAACTTAACTACTTTTCTCTTAAAGGAACACTATATTGTCTGGAATAAAAACGTCTGCTACCTTCTGTGCTGCAGGTATTGCGGATCGCTTCTCCATGGTGTCCCAGAAGTGTAAGAAAATGCCCTCTAACTTTTGCAAGGGCTTCTCCAGTAGGCCAGGAAAATCTGAAGTCCCGTGTGAAAGTGACTCGTCTGCCATCTTGCTGCACTTTGCTGTGTATGACATGTAGGCATTAATCCATCTCAGTAATATGCACAAGCGTGTCAAGCCAGTCATGGGGGGCCAGGATAAACCCCCATTAGTTTGGGGAGGTGGGGGAGGGTTAGCAAGGCCATAAATCAGCGTAAGCTACCCTTACCGTGCTGGGAGGTCATCCGCTTCTCCCTGGCACCAGGCGCCTGCCTTAGTAGGCAGCAGAATCGGACAAGGTAAATGAGTTGGTCAAATGCAGCATTCTCACTGTGTCATGAAGACCTGCTGATGGTTCCAGAGTCAGGAAAGCCTGTGTAAAATTTAAGTGTAAACTTCAAGAAACATGTCAGGCCCTGCCCCCTAAGAATGTTGTTTTCATTGCAGGGTTAACCTACGTCTATTGTCACTCAGTATGACAGCCACTAGCTCCTGCGAAATGGCTCAGTAAAGCTCCGCTATTTTTATTCGATGGTCTCAAAAAGACCATCTGATTGGTTTGATGTTTTTTCAAGCATCCACACAAGCCTCCCATTGCTTTCCTATGGGAAAGCATCTGATTGGCTGAGATCATTGACCTCGATCTCCGCCAAAGAGGTGGAGCTTCACCTAGGAGACCAACGCTGCGAGGGAGAAAAGTAACGGGAACCTGGTCATCTAAACGGTAACGAGGGCACTATAGCGTTAGTATTACACATTTGTATTCCTAACACTAGAGTGTTCCTTTAAGAGTCATTTTGTATAGGCAACTGTTACTTTTTTTTTTTTTTAACTCAAATTTTTCTCTGAGCTTTTTAGTATCAGCCATAAGGATACGGTGTATAACACTCATTAGTAATTAGCAGGTAGCTAGATGTGTAGACGCCTTGCTGATTTGTAGGCTGTGACAGTACTCTTCTTTTTATAACAAATGCTTTATATACAATCATTCTGCATTTGTGATCGGTCTTAAAAAAAACAGGACAGGGGGTTGATCACACCCAGTAAGCCTACAGAACAGAGAATCTGTTTACTGATACAATGTAACGCATGCCCCATTGAATCTTCGCTGTACAGGATGATGAAAGCCCTTCGGCTATTACTTCGATCTTATTTACATTATTCTCACACAGCTAACTGGTTCTGTAACATGAAGAATAAATTGTCAAACTAATCTGCCAGAAAATTGAATTTTTAGCTTGTGTGTAAAACTGTTTGTTTTTTCATAAAACAACATGGATACATTTGAATATGCCAGTTGCGTTCCCTGTTTTAAATGGATGCCTTCGCTCCAGATTTTGTTTACAGGAACCCAGTTTCCGGATGTAATTAGTTCCTAATTTTATCAGTGACAGATTCGCCTTCATGATTTCACAAGTATTCATTCACTTTGCGTACAGAGTGCAGTGACTTGCTCATCCTGCAGAATTCTCTGGAAAGAGACGGAGAGGGGGGCAAAACGTAATA
>OW240923.1:89982753-90037753 GCA_933207985.1 Pelobates cultripes | reverse complement strand
AACAAACAGTCCCAGTTGGCCACAGTTAACAGACAAAATGTCATTGAAGCTCTCTATGGCTAATTATGTTTTCACACTCTAACTCAAGGAAGACTCTCAGATCACAGCTGGAGATGTGGATGTCACTGTCATCAAGAGGGTCTAATACTTTGTCAAACAGTTGATAAGAAAAAGGATCCCATGAAGATACAATTAAAGGACAGAAAAGGGACAGCTTCTCCTTGGCCTTCTGGGGTTTATGAATTTCGAGGACTGTAATATTGCTGACGCACTTATGGGAATTTGAATTCTTTTACTTAATTTCCTTCGTCCCTCCATTCTTTACAATAATATTAAGTTTTATTGTACTTCTGGGAACTGTTAAAGGGACAGTGAGTATTTTATATCAAATAATAATCTGCGAGAGGTTTCATCATATAACAAAACTGTGCTGTATTTCAGCATTTCAGGATATCTTCTACTTAAGAGAAAACAGAAAATGGAGCTGTACTGATAGGATAGAAAGGAGGAAAATACTTATTTGAAGTTTAGCTGTATTCTGGTTGGATGCTTAGCAGTTCAAGCCACAAAAAAAAATGCACAAGGGTACCATTATCTCTTTGAAGTGCTGCCCATTAATTCTCAAAGTGACGGGAGAGAACACGCGGAACTTTTGCCAAGATTTGCTGTGACTTTCCTTCACACTATGAACGCGTGTCTGATTTAAACATGAGGCTTGTTTATGTTTTGCTAAAACAAGCTCAGAAAATCTTGTCAGCAACCCCCATTGGCACTTCACATTGCGGGACATCCCGGGACACACTACCTTGTCAGGTATTACGTGGTCCTCAAATTGCTATACATCAATGGCTTATATTTGTTTTGGTATTTTCAATTATACCACCATTATAATTTGATACAAATATAAAAAGGGATAATCCGGAATTATGTTTATATTTGTGTTAGAATATAATTTTTTTTGTTGTTGCCCACTTTACTTATAGTAGGCCATTCATTTGGTATTATACTTCTAATCTGCATAGTAATAATATAATAATAATTACATTAAAAAAAATTACAAAAAATTTGAGGTGACAAGCCTGTTTGTAGATCTAACTCTGCCATTCCTTTCGTTTCTGCAATGCTCCTCAACTAACTATGAGGTCCATGTACAGCTCGTTACCTACCTGTAACTAGAAGTCAATATATGCAAATCAAAACTTGTTATCCTAACACTGTTGTAACTGGGACCTGCGAGTCCCATACTGAAATTCCTTTCTGATATCTGACTTGATACAAAAAATCTCAATAAAAACAGATTTACAAAAAAAAAAGAAACTCTATGCCATTATAATATCTAAAGACAGGCAGATTTTTCAGGTAATCTGGCAAATTAATCTGTTCATTTTACAATTCCCTAATCACTGTGTAATGTTCCAAAGGGCCGTGCAGGTCAACGCAATACAATTACAATAGTGTGCGCGTTGATCCAATCATCTTCATCGTGCAAGAGCCCTGACAGAATCGGATGGGAGGCTTTGGGAGCCGACTAATGTGTGCTTGTCAATCAGTCCTCATCATGTATTCACACCTAATGTTCCTTTAGAGAAGGGACTCACTGAAAACCTTCCAGAACCGTCCGTTCAATGTTTGTTCAGCAGTCTGTTTACTGGCTGAATAGAATCCTGCCACGAATTACACATACTCAAAACCAAATAAAATAAAGATAATGGAATTTTAGATTTAATTATATTCCCTTTTATTTAATTTCAAGTCCCTTTTCTATCCAAATGTGTACACATGGAAAGTGCAGGGAATACACGTTTTCACCATTTAAAGAACTTGAACAAAATGATTGCTTCCTCTGTTTAAAATATTGTATTTTGCTCTCTAACTGGTATTCTGAAACAGATTATAGTTTTGGGGCTTTTTTTTACCATTAAAGGATCAACGTAAATATGGTTGTTATGTAATTAATGTGCTATTCCATCCATACACACATTAAAAATGTAGAAAATAGGTTAAAATCTCAGCCCTAGGCTACACAATTCTATATTAGTGTGCGCACTCTACATGTCTTCACCCTTCCAACCTATCTGTGACCTACGCTCATCCTCTGTTTGCACTCCTGACTCTTGCCTGCAGGGCATCTCGAAGACTCCCTGTTCTGGTGGAATGCCCTTCTATGTCGTAGAGACCTAACCATAATGGACTTTTCTCTAGGAAATCCTGGAACAATTACTACTTTAAGAAAATCAGTTTCTATTAAAATTCTCTCAATATACATAGAAAGCCCAGATGACCTGCAGAAACGCAGTTTAATTTACAACTGCCATCTTTGTACGCATTCTATATATGCCATATATTATTAGTACATCTGGCAGTCAATCTGCCTTTTGTGCAGAAAATATTGTCACTTTTATCAAAATAAGAATAATGAAAGATAAGCATCGGTCCTAGGTTCTGGTATACCGAAGAAACAAGATCCCGTCTTTGTTGAAAACATACATATTTTTTAATCACGTCTGTCTAGAAGACAACGGATTCAGAGGTGACATTCATATTGCAAGTTATTTCAGAGACGGAGATCCGAGCAGGATAACAGTAACAGATTGCTTCATAAATAGGCATCAATATTTTGATAAATAGAATGGTCTTAATGTACGAATATATGATAATTTTAATATGTGTTTACCAGGGTTTTTTTTGCTTGAGCGTATTAATCTGACACAAAGTGTCATTACCTTCATTAAAATCACAATATGTGGCATTTATCAGATTATTTATCATGTTCCTTGTTTAGCTTCTTGAATAGGATTAGCGCCACTATGTTCCTTTAGATATGACAAAAAATGTGTGATCGTCGGTGAGAGACATTGATTCGTGGTGTCGACCAACATTACTTACAACTTATAAATGACAGGGACATTGTTTACTGTCCAAAATGTTTTCTGATATTTAATTTATCATTTCTAAACCAAATAAAACATTTTTTTTTTATGTTTTGAAAGAGTAAGTTAATGTATGCAGGATTTGGGTCGTAAAACTAGACGATATGATTAGAACCCATTGTATTTTAGGATTTGGGAGCAGGGTAAAGGAGAAGGTATGTTTAGAACCCCTGACTATATATTTTGTTATTTTAACAACTAAGTCAAGGGAAAGATACATATATAACCTCAACTGTCTCTGATGTGATTTAGAATTTGTTCAGCCATCTGGTCGCTGTTATTAGATCGTCCAAGCGTTGTTTGCTGATTAAAGACAGGGCAGACATTGAGGAGTAGTGATACCTCCAGCATATGTCACATACAATACCGTCACCACGACTGACTCAAACCGACTTTACTCCTGGCAAGGAATGTCTAACATTTTGAACAAAATATGCTGCAGACTTGACATTCAATCCCCGTGTGTCCAGGTCAAGAAGACATAAAAAAGTCAGGATAGAAAGACTAATGTAGCGTATACCCGAACACAACAAATTATTCGAGCAGTCTTTGCAGTTTTTTTGTTTATTAAGGAAATATATTGATGAAAAAGGAAGCACATGCGGTATGAGCCCAGTATTTCAAATCCGCTCTCTTTCTTCCCCATGTCATTGTAGTGCCCAGCTTACAACCTAATTAACAATAGAAATTTCTCTTTCTTGTACAGCACTTTTTTTTTCCCTGGAAAATATTGAATGCCAGCCTTTGTTTGCAGTGAATAAAGTAATTTAACGAGCACAAAGTAACTAATTGCAGCTCACGTTTTCTTTTCCGATATAAGGGGGAAAGGAATATTCTGTATACAACTAAATTATTCTATTCATAAAGCAACAGATCTGTTAAAATAGTGTGTCGAGCAGGTTCTGGATAAGTGGCATTCTGACAAGCATAATGGCTGGTGGCAGCGTTAGGAACTGTGCCAGCTCTATATGGAGCATTTATAGGATTTGTTTCCACTTGGATATTTTCTGTTTCTTTTCTATACCTTTTGAAGGTTCTTGTTTGATTGTGTGCAAGAGTATGCATCCTTTTTCACTCTAGATTTTCTATTTAAATGTAAGATGACCCTCTCTGATGTGAAATATAGTACATACCTGACTTATGTACAAGGTGCCCCTTGCTGTACCCTTTTAAGCTTCCAAATCCACAGTCGTCCACTGCCCTAACCCTGTAACGTTCGGTAAAACTCATTACCTTGAATTATACTCACTGCTGATTCAGGAGGCTAGTACTGACTTGCTGGTGAATTTCATGACTTGCGGTACTGCTCTTATCTATTTTTATTGGTAATTTGGTGTAATGCAATCTAAGCCTTAGTGGAGACACTTTTGAGTTTGTAAATTGAGTGGCAAGCAAACTTGCATACATTCACCACTAGATGGAACATTACTGTCGCTAAATCTTTCCAGACAGATTAAGCAAGAGACTGCAGGAAAAGGCCAGGGCTTTATTCACAAACTCATTTCTAAAGCAAGCTTGTAAAACAGTAAACATAACTTTTTCTGGGTCTAGATTGCAGTAATCTAATTCACCAAAACCGTATTATTTTAGTTTATCTTTGGAAAATATTAGCTGTATCTCGTGCAGCTGGCTAAGGACTTCAGTTACTTGTTGCAGGTTACCGTAATTATGACGTCAAAGAGTGCAGCCAGTGTTTTGTTTGTCGGGTACTGAATATTAGGTGCTCCGATATACGGTGCTGATAATAGATCCTATGTTACTGTATGTAATTATGTCAGACAATGTGTATTCAATAAACGTTATGGTAAATGGAAACATAGCCTCCTCACACATTGTTGCGCAACTAGAGCGGTTTCAGCACTGAACACTCTTCATTCAAAGGTAATTAGCATAAACAATGTTGTCTTATATGTTTCATTATATATTAAATACCTAGTAAGTTTGTAACTCCCATAGACCTTTTGTGTCAAGTTACTGTGCATTTTATTCCCCCCTCCAGTCTCTCTCTCATTGAACGAAGGTCAGTGTCCTCCTCTAAGTAGTGCATATCAGGCTGCTGTCACTGATCCAAACCATTCTACAGACAGCAGTTAGTCTAATATTCACACTGGAAGAGGGGGCGGTGGGCAATTAACTAAAACACCAATATCTTTTATACTAAAGGGATACGGACATTACAGTGTAACTGATGTCTGTAGAATATTCTCCCGGGAACACCACAGCTCACAATGGAGGTGGAGCGACTAACTAAAAATCCTAATATCTTTTATTCTGAGGTGATATGGATATTACAGCTTTGCATAGTAGCCTATAGTACTGCTCAACGTAACAAATTAAAGTTATATGTCCATTGCAGTTACCTCTTACACATGTATAAATATTAACAAATATGAACACTGCAATGACAAGTACATGTGGACATATCGTTATATGTAAATAAAAGGTTAAAAAGACCCTTCCCCTCTTTTTATTACAGTAATTTGCCTAATTTTTGTTACATGTTTTTATATTTGGATATAGCTAAACATGTTTTTTTTGGGAAAAATTGGTAACAAGACTCACTGTTTTATGAGATAAAAATCTGAGTTTATTCATTATAAAATGAATGCATTAAAAAAAAAAACAACAGATTAGGTTAAATGGAGGAAATAACTACAAATCCGTGAATGCGTTTAGGTGAGATTTAAATCAACTAATTTTTGCCTGTATGTAAATTTTCTGTGAATAATGTATTCGTGATCATACTGATCTGTGACTGCGCTATGCAGTGAACCTTTATTGGAGACACAATGTGAAAAAACACATTTCTCCTAACAGAACAAAACTCCTCATAAATATTCTGTCGGTGGCAGCAGAGCCCTGCGCATCCCGCCCCGGTCTTGTCATTATTACTGAGAATTGTTACAAGTCAATGATCCCATGTTATTTAAATGAGTGATTTTAAAAATGTACTTATTACGGCGTGGCTGCTGTGAATGGCTTGGTGGAATGGAGCGACACGGAATACAAAAAAATATATGCAGATTTATACAGGTCTCAAAACGACAAAAACTACACGACACACAAACGTTAGAGATATGGGAAATTTGAGAAAGTATGCAAGTAAACTCTTTATCATATTTATTTTTCTTTATATATTTTTACATGGAGGTGTATAATTGAGTTGTATATATCAGGTATACGTTGTTTGTGTAAGTAGTTTGAGGAATCCATGGCAGGGACGTTTTAGCCGCGAGGCTAACAAGACATTTGCCTTGGGCGGCATTTTCCAGGGGGTGGCAAAAAAAGCCGCCCCCAAATGCCCAGGGCAAATGTTTTGTTAGCCTTGCGGCTAACTGACATGCCACATGGGCTTCTGGGCAGGCGGCGCTGGCGAGGGAGCACTTCCTCTGAGTTGTCTGCTCAGCTCCCTCGCGCGCTGCAGAGTGAGGCTGGGAGCCGAAATATGATGTCATATTCCGGTTCCCGGCATCACTCTGCGGCGCGCGAGGGAGCTGAGCAGAGTGCTCAGGGGAAGTGCTCCCTCGCCAGCCCAGCAGCCACTGGACCCCCAGGGAGAAAGAGAACCCCTCCCCAGCATTCCCAAAGGTAAGGAGGCTGGGGGGGGGGGGATTAAATAAAAAAAATGTGTTAATGTGAATGTGAGTGTGCGTGTATGTCTGTTAGTGTGTGTGTGTCTGTTAGTGTGTGCCACTGACCCATGGTACTAGACAAGGGGAGCAAAGAAATGGCAAAACGAGGCAACGAGACTCCTGTTACCCCCTCCCAAAACAATAAAAGTAAAACTTATATAATTCTCCTTTGCCTGCTATGAAAATTAAGGCCCAGAGATAAGGCCCTAAATCCATCCCTCAATACTACATTTACTGTGTTACTGAAAGAGTGTGTGTTCCATGTTTGTGTAATTAATGTGTGTCTTGTGTTTGTGTAATTAATAATGTGTGTCCTGTGTTTGTGGAATTAATAATGTGTGTCCTGTGTTTGTGGAATTGATAATGTGTGACCCGTATTTGTGTAATTAATAATGTGTGTCTGTGTAATTAATGTGTATCTTGTATTTGTGTAATTGATAATGTGTGTCCTGTGTTTGTGGAATTGATAATGTGTGTCCTGTGTTTTGTGTAATTAATCATTTGTGTCCTGTGTTTTGTGACAGAGGAACTGAAGTTAAAAATAGCAAAGTATGTGGATGAAGTTAACCAGCAAAGACCTGGCTTCATTAAGATGGTCCGGCACAGCAAACAAGAGGGGCTCATACGGTCCCGGGTCAGTGGTTGGAGGGCAGCAACTGCACCTGTCGTGGCTCTGTTCGATGCTCACGTTGAGTTCAGTGTGGGCTGGTGAGTTACCTCTTTACTATCATTGTATCTCACACACTGTATGTTCCTTTAATTGAATCCTTTACTATACTGGCATATCACAATTCATTAAAGGAAGACTTTATTTTTCCATAATGTTAATGTTCCTTTTAACTACAGTATTTAATTATTGGCCCTTCACTGTGAAAGTCTAAAAATGATTAGAACTTAGAGAAGCTTTGGGACTTACTGGGCAGGACTAGAAATCACTGCACCAATGGAATGCCTTTCTTATAGAAGCATTCACAACATATGCCAGCATTGTGCTGTGTGTAATGATGCTGAATGTGAAGAATTTCGATAAGTAAACATTGTTGCTAGGTAGTGCCTCTAGTGGCTGTCTGTAAGTAGGATTACCTCTAGTGGCTGTCAATCAGACAATCTGTCAATCAGTCAAACATGAAAATGGCTGTTTATCACAAATGACGATGTTAAGATTTGCAGATTGCAGGAACAGGGGCAATGCACCAAAAACCACTATATTAAGATGTGTAGTAGTTTTGGTTCTTTGAGTGTCCCTTAAATACACCACTGCATACTCTCTATAGTGGGAATCCATACTTAATGATCCGTGTTTAATCTGCAGAGATATATAAACATTTCCTTACGGTGTTAATTAAATCATTAACGGATTGGTAACATTGACCACTTACTGTCATTACTTACCACTTACTGTCTTACTGTTAATTACCAGAAAGCAGACTTCTATATGACTATTTTTCTGCATTATTCATTTTTAATTTGGTTTTACCATCAACCGGTGGATGAAAAATGATATGAACAAAAAAAAATATCTTAAAATCCTTAAATAATGCAGCTAGATTATAGAAACATGACTAGTGTAGTATTAAACGGGAGTATAAATATATATATATTTTCTGGAATATACAAGTCCATTCACAAGTTTTATATATTTTATCAGTTGGCCTTTTTTCATTGCTTACTTTTTTTTTTTAAATGTGCCCCAGCTCACTTTATGAAAGGGAACCTTTAAGAATTTTAACCACTATAATTCCTTGTATAGCTTCATAATTACCCTGGTAAAAAGACTGGGAGAGTTTTGACAAAGCCCCGGTCCTCCGCCCTTTTCAGGCGCAATTATATTGCAGACATTACATTTCCGCTTTTCTGTCCAACCTTGGGCAGCATTAATGAGCCGAGAGCTGTGACGGATTAATTTATAACGTTTAAGGGTAGTTTCCACTGTACAAGTTTAGCTCCCAAATGAGTCTTTTTTGGAAATCGCTCCAAAAGGGATTTAAAAAAAATCTTAGACTTGTATTCCCATAAACACTACAATGAGCCATAGTTCTTAGTGTTTACATTTAAATTTCTGTAGAAATACTCAATATATCTTACATAAGCAGGGCCAGATTAAAAGCCCAGTGGGCCTGGTGCTGACAATTATGACGGGCCTAATTACAGAATCATATCAGCCAAAAACAGTAAAACACTCCCAAGCATCATGTATCTTATGGAGATGGTGCTGGAGAGATAGAAAACAGCAGCTATAAGAAAACACATACCCTAGGCTAATCTCTCACTAATTTATGTTTTCATCTTTCAAGTAAATCCATAACCCCTAACAGCAGTGACCAGTCAAGCAGGAAGTCAATGGGCACGGTAAAAGGTTGTGTCACTGACACAAATCACGTAACCTGCCAAAAGGGGCGAACATGCCCAAAAAGAGGATATGTCTGCCCAAAGAATTAGAAGGCCAGCCTGGTATGAATGCATGTCAGGCTGCCTGCCAATCATGCAAGCTGGCCAACTAAGGGCATACTATGCAGACAGCACCCTGAGCTTGGCATAAATGCATCTAATGATGCGCTCGCTCAATGCTTTCTAAGGACTGTCCCCTAGCACTCGCTGGTCCACTTGTCTCCTTACCTTCTTACTAGCAGGCAGAAGCTCCTGGCAGTGGCGTACATACCAGGGTCGCAGGGGTCGCGGCTGCGACCGGGCCCGGCCCACCAGGGGGCCCCTGCGACCCGGTGTGTACCCACAGGGCCAGCCTCTTCCCCTGGGGGGCCCAGGAGCCGACCACCCCATGGCCCCCCCGAGGCTGGCCCTGCTGACCCCAGCGGGCGGGTGGCCGGTCGGGCAGGCGGGCACGCGAGGGAGCACTCAGTGCTTCCTCTTCAGCTCCCTCGCGCACCGCACTGATACCGGAGCCGGAAAATGACGTCATCTTCCGGTGCCGGCATCCCTACGCGGCGCGCGAGGGAGCTGAAGAGGAAGCACTGAGTGCTCCCTCGCGCGCCCGCCTGCCTGACCGGCCGCCCGCCCAGGAGCCCAGCAGCACCACTGGACCCCAGGGAATCCCCCAAGCACTCCAATAGGTAAGGAGGCTGGGGGGATTACATTTAAAAAAACATGTGTGAGTGTTAGTGTTAGTGTGTGTTAGTGTTAGTGTGTGTGAGTGTTAGTGTGAGTGTTAGTGTGTGTGTGTTAGTGAGTGTGAGTGTTAGTGTGAGTGAGTGTGTGTTAGTGTGTGAGTGTTAGTGTGTGTTAGTGTTACAGTGTGTGTTAGTGTTACAGTGAGTGTTAGTGTTACAGTGAGTGTTAGTGTTACAGTGAGTGTTAGTGTTAGAGTGAGTGTTAGTGTGTGTCTGCTAGTGAGTGTTAGTGTGTGTGAGTGTTAGTGTGTGTGAGTGTTAGTGTGTGTCTGCTAGTGAGTGTCAGTAAGTGTGTTACTGTGTGTCTTACTGAGTGTGTGTTAGTGAGTCTGTTTGATGTCTGTTAGTGAGGTTGTGTTTGTCAATGAGAGTGTATGTTTTGTAAGTGAGTGTGTATGACTGTCGCTGAGTGTGTCTCTGTCAGTAAATGTGTGTGTCTGTTAGCTAGTGTGTATGCGTCTGTAAGTGAGAGTGTGTGTGTCTTCAGCACTTACCTTTCTCCAGCGCCGGACTCCCTTGGCGCTGGGGATCCCTCAGCCTCTCAGCTCCGAATGCGACCGCGCACGCATTCAAACCGCTCATAGGAAAGCATTACTCAATGCTTTCCTATGGACATTCAGTGTGCTCCTCTAGCGGCTGTCAGTGAGACAGCCACTAGAGGCTGGATTAACCCTCAGTGAAACATAGCAGTTTCTCTGAAACTGCTATGTTTTCAGCTGCAGGGTTAAAACTAGAGGGACCTGACACCCAGACAGCTTCATTGAGCTGATGTGATCTGGGTGTCTGTAGTGGTCCTTTAAGTGTGTGTGCATCTGCATGCACTGGCGTACATACCGCGGTCGCAGGGGTCGCAGCCCTGTAACCCCTGTGACCAGGTGCCCACCGCCATGTGTTGCGGCCCAGCCCGCGCGCGGGGGGGGGGGCCACGGATCAATTTTCGCACCGGGGCCCCATGGGTCATGTGTACGCCACTGGCTCCTGGTATATAGTCTGGGACAGAGAAAAGCTGTATGTAGTGAGTGTAGAAGAAAGGGAACATGCCACAGTGTTAGAGAGGCCAAAGTCAGCATTACCTTAAAGGATCACTATAGGGTCAGGAACACAAACATGAATTCATGACCCTATAGTGTTAACACCATCATCTAGCCCCCCTGGGCCCCTCATGCCTCCATAAATATAGCAACATCTTACTGTATTCAAGCCTGAAGCTGTAACTCTGCATGCTGTTAGACTCAGAATAACAAGCAGTCTGCTGACATCATTAGAAGTGGTGGCCTAATCCAATCACAGTGCTTCCCCATAGGATTGGCTGAGACTGACAAAGAGGCAGATCAGGGGCAGAGCCAGCACAATTCAACACAGCCCTGGCCAATCAGCATCTCCTCATAGAGATGAATTGAATCAATGAATCTCTATGAGGAAAGTTCAGTGTCTGCATGCAGAGGGAGGAGACACTGAATGTCTGAATTAGGCAGCCATGACCCAGGAAGGATCTCTAACAGCCATCTGAGGAGTGGCCAGTGAAGTTATCATTAGGCTGTAATGTAAACACTTTCTCTGAAAAGACAGTGTTTACAGCAAAAAGCCTGATGGTAATGATTCTACTCACCACAACAAATTCAATAAGCTGTAGTTGTTCTGGTGACTCTAGTGTCCCTTTAACTATATTCATTGTCAGCCAGCCCACACAAGTTTTGTTCCCATACATCCCTCTTAGGTTTCCATACTTAAGTAAGAGTATTTGAAAAGTAGTTAGGGTTGCCACCTTTCTTGGAAAAACATACCGGCCTTGCTAATTTGCATAATTAAATATGTATGGGTGACATCACATGATGTAAATCACAAGGAGTGACATAAGAGAAAATGCCTTAAAATCACCAAAAAAACTACTTAGTTTGATTCTGCTGTATAGATGGATTCCTCCCAGTGGCCCCATGTCTCCCAGTGCCCCCATGTGTCGATTACTCCAGGTCTCAGTTTTCCTATGTATCAGTGTCTCAGTGCTCCATGTCTCCCAGTGTCCCCTAGTGTCATGTCCCCAGGTCTCCCAGTGATCCTATGTATCACAGTGTCTCAATGCCCCATGTCTCCTTGTGTTCCCATGTATCCCAGGGTCCCCATGTCACTAGGAAGGCGGGAAGACCTGGGGACACGGGGAGACCTAGGGACATGGAGACACCAGTGACACTGGGAGACTAGGGGACTCTGGCTGGGACGCATGGGGACACTGGGAAAATAGGGGACACTTGAAGACATGGGGACATAGACACCAGGGACACAGACACTAGAGACACTGGCTGGGGGACATGGGGACATTGAGACATGGGGGCACTGGGAGACATGGGGACAAGGAGACACTAGGGACACTAGCTTGGAGACATGGGGACATTGAGACACTTGAGGCACTGGCAGACATGGAGACACTAGGAGACATGGGGACAGTGAGACACTGGCAGACTGGGGGCACTGGGAGACAAGGGGGCACTGAGACACCGGGGACACTGGCTGGGAGACATGGGGACACTGTGTGTCTGTCATAATGTCTCCCAGTGTCCCTTAGTATCTCAGTGTCCCCATGTCTCCTTGCAGCCTTTCCCCCCATCCCTTACTTCCCAGCTGTAGGCTGTCTCTGCAGGGTGGGAGTTGCTGTCTGGACTCTTTGTAGCTGCACCCCTGCAGATCAGTGAGTATAGATAGGCAGGGAGGGATATGCTGGAACTTCCTATCCCTGCCTCTCTCTCTACACAGTGACCCCTACTGGCCAGTGCTGGTATTGCATAGTAATCTCTTACTATGTAATACTGAGAAAAATACCAACATTTGTATTGCCAGTATCACTGTAGTATTGGCACCAGCCAGGCAGTCTTAAATACTGGCTGTGCCAATAAAATAAAAGCCAGGTGTAATCCCTTAGAGTAGTGTGTGGAAAAAAAAAATGTAAAAAAAATAATAATTTTATTTTATTTTATAAATCAATGGGCCTATTCCATGGGCCTGGGCCTGGGCCTGGAGCTGCAGCTCCATCAGCCCCTATGTTAATCTGGCCCTGTACATAAGTGATGTTTTTCTGGATCAGCATGTGCAATTTATCAGACAGAATTCAATATAATATATATATATGCTTCCAAACTGCACACAGCATGCATGAGTCTTACTATCATATCATCATACCTCCCAAGTGTCCCAATTTAGGAGGGACAGTCTCTATTTTAACCCTAATCCCTCATTTCTAGAAGCTCGATATTGTTGATGTGTCTGAGTGTATAACAGAGCTCCACAGCAATAATACTTCCAGTGATGCATTTAAACTACAATAAATGTGTTTAGAAATCAGTCTCTGTAAATAAGATGCATTGTTCTTCTACATTTTAGTTGGATACATTATTTGTATGTCACCATTTCTCAGCTCTGCCCCGCCCCTGACCCCACCCATTCAGAATAGTCCTACTCATGGCCACACCCCTACTTACACCCCTAAAATTAAAGTGTCCCTCACTGTCTATTTGAAATGTTGAGAGGAATGTATCAAATGTACAGAAGATAGGTTATTTAGGGATCCTGTTCATGTACCTAAAATAAAGGATAAAACATAGTGCAATATTGTCTGGAATTATTGTATGTTATGGTACTATATTACACTCACAAATTCCAGATGATCAGAGCGTTTTATAGGTGCCTCCCCACAATGTTGAAGGGGGGTTAAGGTTCCTCCTTATGTGATCACTGCTGGGTACCTGGGCTAGTAGATGGTTCAAAACTTCAGCCAAAAACCGGATACTCCAAAAACGGTATTTATTCACACATACCAAAAAAGTATGAAGGTATACAAATACATAAAACAAATGTTAAAGTCCACAGGTCCTACGCGTTTCGTTCTTGTTCAAGAACTTCCTCAGGGACCAATCGTACATAAAAACAACAATAGCATATAATTAACAAAAATGCAATCTAAAAAACGCTCTACCCCAGTCCTCTATACATAGGGCTAATCCCTTACATTTCATTGGTGGAATGGTGGGTGTCTCCTCTTTCGTGGCTTCTTACTTGCTGGTCAAAACTTCTCCCCAGGTGTAGCTCCTTTGCCGGTAATCGCACAGTCCTTCCGTGATTCTCTATTTCACTTCCGCATTGACAACGCCCACGTGCGTTCCACGTCGCACGTATCCATAATGGCCGTGCGTTCCACATAGAAGAAAGATGTATACGGAATCCCAGTCTCCCCCTCTGGTCGTCAGGGGGAATTATTTTAATACATCTAAACGAGAGGGCTATTAGAGGCATATTTAACTTTGCACTAACAATTAGATCAAATAATCCTTTATATAAATTAAAATATATATAAAAAAATAAATAATAAACAAACCAATGCTTCCTATCAAAGCTACAAATAATTTAAATCCATATTATCGAAATTCTATTTCATTAGCATATATCATCTATTATTTCTGTTACATATGAAATATGATCATTAGTGACAATGTGCTTATTCATGTGACACACTATAGTGACAACATCTTATTACATATCCATATTGTGCTTATTATATAACTCTTATTCTAAGCAGGAAATATTTGTTTATTCCTGATTTTTTTTTATATATCATAACAATATATTCACATGTGGATACTTAACAGATTATATCTAACCCCTTAAGTATCCAAATTGTCTTAGTTACTCTAAACACTTTGTCCAAAATACTTTTGTTGCAAAAACTTTAATTGAAAAAATGTGAAAGAGGATCAATGAAAAAGTTCAATGAAGAAAACCAAAATCCCTATCTATATACATGTGGTGGAAAAAATAGTCCATATAAAAAAGAAGAAAAGAAAAAGATTATTACATTCGATTTATTCTCCTAGAAAACACACTAGGTCTACATCGACATTCAATCCTCTTGGGGATAGAGTGCCCAATTTGTGGATCCAATAAGATTCCCTTTGGGCCAGTTTCTTCTCTCTATTCCCCCTCTTCAATGGGGTTTAATATTTTCTAAACCTATACACCGTAAACCTTTTAGAAAAAATTGCGGCCAACTGTTACAATGTAACGGAACAGAATGGATCTCTAAATTCTTCTTAATGTTATTAATATGTTCCAATAACCTAACTTTCAAACTTCAACATCGTGGGGAGGCACCTATAAAACGCTCTGATCATCTGGAATTTGTGAGTGTAATATAGCACCATAACATGCAATAATTCCAGACAATATTGCACTATGTTTTATCCTTTATTTTAGGTACATGAGCAGGATCCCTAAATAACCTATCCTCTGTACATTTATGTTGTATGGTTATCAACTGGGAGAAAACCTTGGAAAGCGGTGTACCTAGAAGTTATTTTATTTCTTGCACAAATCACTTAAAAACACCAGTGGTTTTGTATTTTGTTTGAGGAATGTATCAAAACTCCATCAGAAACCTCATTAAATTAATCATCACCACATTGCAGCAAAAAAAAAAAAAAAAAATACATTACTTGTTAAAAAAAAAAAAATCAGAAAAGAATAATTTGTATATTATAATCCTTAGTCTGTATAATGCATTTCATAATTTGTTAGAGATAGACTGCTCTGCCGACAACATGCCACAACAGTTTATTCACTAGAAAATGAATTATAAATAACGGATATGAGCATGGCGCATTAAAGCTTAAAATCTCACATTGAAATAATTTTCCTCTAAAGATTTTTTTATTTTTTTTTATTAACATTTCAAGAATTTCATTGCTTAAAAATGCTATGCGTAGTTTCTCGTCTTGTTTGAGAGGTAACCGCAGCAATTCTCAGATTAGCCACCGGCAGATCAGTCACCTATATTGAAGTAGATGTCACCCAGCTTTCTAACCTGTCATGGCTCCCTACGGACTAATTGGAAAAGAAAAAATACCATTGTGTGATTTAATTTGGCAGCCTGAGTCGCTCTTAGAGAAACGGCAAACTTCAGAAATGACGCAAAATCGTTGGCTTATTAAATAAACCCTATTGATTCATGTGCTGGGACATGACCCACATTAATAATTCGATGCAATGTATTTCGCAGCCTTCACAGAATAAACAAATCCAAATTGTGAAACTCTGTCAACATTTGAAATAATCGAACGTGACTATACCCAAAACAGCAAAAATACACTTTGAATTTTATTTTTTTTATTTCTCATTTCAGACATTTTTCAGGATAAACTGGCGAATGCTAAAATTAAATATTCTCACTAATCTCTGCACTGTTTAATCTTTTATAAACCTATTTACTGTGTGAAATATCCAAGAGAGAGACACTTTGAAGTTGTCATTAGACTATACAGTACAGAAGAAACGACACATCAAATCATAAAATAATACTGGAGTTTGGTAATATTCAGTAATCTAATGGAAACAAAATGAGTGAATTTAGAGCGTACAAGGTGATAAGTAGAATTCTGTCTGCTGACAGCTGAACGAAGGCATCCCATGATGAAAAGTTGTACAGGCGTTAATACCAAATAGGTTGTGGTAAAAGATAATACATTCATTTGACAATTATTTTAGATCTTTTACAGGGCAAAATATGGATCAAAGATGCTGTGATAATATTACGTGCCCCACCCCAACCAAAAAAAAGACCTGGCCTAAAAGTCAAAATGCTTTAACCCCTTAAGGACCAAACTTCTGGAATAAAAGGGAATCATGACATGTCACACATGTCATGTGTCCTTAAGGGGTTAAATTGGTTGTATAAAAACAGCTAGCCAATGTTAGCTTTTTTTTTTTTTTTTTTAATCCCTTAAGGACACAACTTCTGAAATAAAAGGGAATCGTGACGGAATATTTCCGCCATGTGTCCTTAAGGGGTTAATACACTGGAAATACATCAATGAACATTGAAATTTACTGTAACTTGTAGTAACCTTCTCTATGTTCCGCTCCATTTGTTGTTTAAACTAAACAACACACACCAGTTCGATCCTGGCAAAGCCAGGGCACACAATGTAAATGAGGAGGAGAACAAAAACATTATTTCTGGTTTTCCTCCTCTCTCTATGCGGACTGCTAGGTGCAAAAGGCAAAGGGTATAACAAGGATTGACAGGAGCAAAGATGGAGGCCAGGTAGAGGTAAATACAGAGTTGTGGATTTCTGCAGTTAAAGGGACATTATAACCATTATAACCATTTGCTCTCTTTTAAATGGTTATAGTGAATGGAGTTCCCTGGTGCTGTCCATTTCTGAGAACTGAATGAGGATCCCTGGCTTCTCATGGCTCTGCGCCACTGGGGGTGTGGCTAAAGCAGAGATTACACACTTCCTTCTAGCCATACTAATTCATACCAGCAACTTGACACTCTCGGCCAATCACAACCGCCTTGGCTGCTCAGGATAATGCTTCCTCATTAGAACAGAGGGGATGTGTTGATGGGGACTCACGTTAAAAAATTAAAACGATTTAACGCTGAATGGAAGGACAGCTCAGGGGATGCCCGACAATATAACCACTTCAATGAGATGAAGCAGTTACAGTGTCTACTCTGTCATTTCATTTTATTTTGTAGACTTAACAAACACACATTTGTTAAATATATGGGATAAGGAAATGAAGAATCTACTGCAATACTTAATGGAATATTTTAGCAAAGTCAGAAAATTGCAAAGATGGCTGTGGCAGCTGCCTTCTCCCAATTAGCAGGCACGCCATACAGTGCAACACCACTCATCCATTTCCAGAGATCATCGTGGACCAGACATACAGAATTGTTTGGGGAATATTCTCTGAACCAGGAATTGTGACCCGGGACTCTTACATTTAGGCCAAACTTTTAGCAGTTTTTTTTCCATTTCGGCCTGCAATGCGCAGCTCACTGGCCAATTCATTAGAATTTGAGGTTTAGTGAGTAATCCCAAAATGTTTTAATGAATAAATGCTGCTTTAAAATCCTGTTTCATTTTTTTTTTTTTTCTTCTTGTTTACCCAAGAAGTAATGCTATTACTGGCTGCTCTAGCAATTTAAATTGCAAATTTTGTTAATGTGTTTTTAATGTGGATTATGCATATCTTGAGTTCACATTCTTGCTTTTATAGGTTGACATTTTATAAATTGCCTGTTTCTTGGAGATCTCTTTACTATATCGATCACTGGTCTCACAAAGCGCTTGTTTACATGTATTAGGAGGCTATACACATGTAATGTAATCAGAAGTGATAATGGGCTGACATTGTCTTCACAGGGCTGAGCCAGTGCTGAATAGGATCAAAGAAAACCGGAAAATCATTATATCACCATCATTCGACAACATCAAGTACGATAACTTTGAGATTGAGGGGTACCCGCTGTCCGCGCAGGGCTTTGACTGGGAGTTATGGTGCCGCTATCTGAATCCACCCAAATCATGGTGGAAGATGGAAAATGCGTCGGCACCAATCAGGTACCATTTTAATTCTAATTATTTATAGCTACATTTCGTGCCTGTGTGTTCATCAGGGAACTCCATGCCAGTGAGATCAACTGGTAAAATATAAAAAGAACCCTGACCATAGGAACTTACAATCTAAAGCATTTGTAATAGTTACAAAAACTTTGATTTAATCCATGTGACCTGGAACATGTCGTATGAGAGATGTGCTATTGTCTGGTTTAAACTGTACCGTTATGGTGTACAAAAATGCAGTGCTCAAGTCAAGGGTTGTAGCATCCACTGGGATCTATTTACACCTCTGTTCCTCTCCATTAGTCTTTTCTGAGTTTTGCATGGGTAAATCTGCCCCTTAATGGAACTTAATGAAACCGTAAGAAATATTCAAAATCTTTATTCTCTAAAATTTAATAATAAAATATATGATGGTGACCCATTGACATTATTCTAGTGGAACTGGTACCGGCTAATGAGATGAAGGAAGAGAGGGGTCATTTAGTGCCACTAAATAAGTTGCATTGAAAGGGTAATTAATAAGGAGATCTGATCTTGTAAATTGCAAAGTGAAAATTCAGGGCAACACTCTGCTTCAGCTACACAGATGTCAAGTTATCCAATGGTGAATGTTATTCAGTTTAAAGCAATATTTAGATCATTATTCAGAAGCGATTTACTAATTTTTGGTTGTTTTATTTTTTTTATTCCCTGTTGTCTCTACCATTATCTGATATACAGCCCAACAGCTATCGAAGGCGGGGACTCTGAAATAAACATTAGATGTTTTTATACATTTAAAGGTTCAGTAATTTGGTATTGCTTCTGCTATACTAATCATGAGTTCCGGCTGGCTGCATCCTCTTCCAGAAACTCAGGCTTGCTATCATTTCGTTGCTTTCCATCTGAAGATCGCGTTTTGCAGCAAGATCAATGATCAATTTATCTCTCTGTTGAGGTATTGCTGCAGTTTTTAAAGCAGAAAAGTAATTCATAGATATTCTCAGCATGATGAGATAATCCAATGGTCTCCTCAATCAGCCCCTGTGCTGTGTCTGGGAGGTCCCCATTAGTTTGAACAGGCCGCTGGTAAACCCCCCTGACACTGGAAAAGTCAAATGTTTTTTTGCAGAGAGTATATAATATTGCAAACTAACTGTCCCACCAAGAATAGACTTGTATAAAACGTGTGTCACTGTTTAAAAGACGTTAGAACAAAGCTACATCCCATCTAGGCCCCCATGCTCTGCCGAAGACCTGCGTCTATCCTCTGTTCATACTCTTACCTCTAATGCTCACCTTCAAGACTTCACTAGTTCTGCACCGTTCCTATGGAACTCCCTTCCCTGCTCCGTTACTTTCTCACACAGTCTCAGTTCCTTCAAAAGATCATTAAAAACGCACTTCAATTAAATTGTTAATAACTAACTCCCTGCAACTTGCTTCCTCGCCTGCAATGGTCATCCCAAAAAAAAAAACTAAGCCCTCATTGAAACTGTTCTAGCAACCTACTTTTACCTCTTGTCACTTTACCCCACTCTCTCTAGAATGTAAGCTCTTTTGAGCAGAACTCCCAACCTCCTCTGTTCCTGTGCATCCAACTTGTTTAGTTACAAATACCAAATGGTCCACCCATTGTACAGAACCGCGTAATTTGTTGGCGCTTTATAAATATTAATAATAGAACAAGATCTTGAATACAATTAAACTACCGGTATATCAGGTCACATTATGGAATGGCTTTTCACCTGAAGATATTTTTGGGTGATTGTTATCTCTGAATATAGTAAGGACATGTTCCTAAATGAGTGATTAAATAAGAAATGAGGCCATTTATTAAAAGGAAGCTGCGGAAACATTCACAACCTGCTAGCACAATTGGCACCAAATTATTCAGGCTGGCAAAAAAAGACTATTTAGAGAATATGCCTTTTAGGTTTCATAGAACATGTGCTTGAGTCTTTCCTCACCATAGCATGATGTGATGTTTGCCATTGTATCTTACTGATATCAATAAAGTTCTGCTCTTTCAATACACCCAAAGTAGGAGTATTGTGATGGGCAAAATAGTGTTACCACTAGATTTATGAGATGGAATAGTGTATTTTATGACTACAATCCTTATTGCATTTTTTTGTTGTAGCCAGAAAGACTTATTTTACATGTGCTGATTTCTGAACTTTGCTCTCTTTTCGTTGTCATTAGAAGCCCGGCTCTAATTGGCTGCTTCATCGTAGACAGACTGTACTTTGAAGAGATTGGCTTGTTGGATGAAGGGATGGAGGTCTACGGTGGAGAGAATGTGGAACTTGGAATTCGGGTAAGAGTACAGAATGTAACAGAATAGTCTTTATATGAAGGAGTCCACGTTGGTGCAATGCTGAGACTCACTGGGGTCCTTTCATTAAATGTGAATTGCTGGGTGACCGGTAAATTTGAAATTTTAGACCAAATAGCGGTGTTGAAAACATATGGGAATTAGATCATTTTTCCAGTTCAACTGTTCTGGCCTTTAAATGTGCTACTCTGTCAATTCCTGACTGGCGACCATTTAGTGAGTAAACCTGTCAGTGTTAATAAAGTACAATATCCAAAACATTCCAGATTCCCATCATCCAGAAACAGATTGAGGTCACCCAGGACCCTGGGAAGGGAGCCAGATTGCTGCTTCATCCTAAAGACTGCGATCTGTTTATGCGAATGGAGAGTATTCCACGGTCGTCTGATTTGGGAGCAGAAAGCTGCCAGTGGTATTCTGTGTCAAGACAATGTACCGGGGGACTGTGAGAGAGCTCTTAAACTGGTCTGCACCTGATATTGTTGCAGGCAACAGTACTTCCTTGAGCACATGAGTGCTCCGTGCCGAGCAGGAAGATCTTTTTGATCTCCCTGCCAGCTCAAGGAGAGCTCGCCATGGTTTCCTAATAGATTATCTGGACTCAGCCACCTTCCTCCTTTTTTCCTATTATATGATAATTAACTGAATGTTACACATGATAATCTCTGTATTTTCATTTATGCCCAGTGACTTTGAATATGTTGTGATTGATTGCATGTAGTATAAATTAGCTCTGTAAACTACCCATAAATATGTTCCACCTCTCCCTCCCTCTGTGTGATTTGAACAGAATTAAATGATATTTCCTTTTTAAATACTGAACTGCACAGATGGGGTATCCTATCTAACATTTGCATGAAGGGCCTAAATCAAAAAAGCTTAAACATGAACTAAATCGCATTCTCAGCCACTTATAAACCATATTCCATATGAAGTTTCGGGAGTACAGCCAGCATTTTGCCAGTAATACCCAGATATCACTGCGTAGCGGACTGCATTGTTTCTTCATAATGTGTCATTTGTAGCCTAGACGTATTCTTGGAAGCGGTTTGTGGAGTGAAGTTTAATTCGTCAGTTGTACAGGAAATGATAGAACACAGGGATAATTTGCAGATTAGATTGAGCCCAGCAGAGCTTGTGTTTCCCTGCTTATCATTATTATATTGTTAATTACAGAATACAGCCATTACTATAACTTTTGTAATGTGTAATCAGAGCGCATTTTTAGATAGAGACAGATACTTTGTCCAGGTGACGTTTATATTGTGTCTTTATTGTTTAGATACAACATGCATAGATTGCAACTGAGGGCAATGCAATCTAGGACCAATTTGCCTTGATATTAATCCAAGCAAAACTGGATCTATGTACTAATTGTTAAGAAACATTCTATTGGTTTCCAAGGTGATTGCCCCTTGTTTAAGCACGTTGTTCTAGATCAGTACCGTTTTTGCTTTGATAAAGTTCTCCCATTGTACATACACATATAGCATAAGAAAGATCATGAATCGCCACCTGCAGCCATTCTGTCAACACTATGTTCCCTTATATAAACTGTGTTTTTTTAAATTCTATTTATTCCAAGACACGACATCGTAAAACAATGCAATTACATCAAGATAGGGTTATGCATAAACAGGCATGTAAACTGTGTACAAGGCATTATTACAATCATGTGGTAGGTCCACGTGTGGCTTCTCGACAAGAAGAAGGTGTCTTAAGGGGTGTGCTTGTCTTCCTGCCCTATCCCCGTCGGGAGTCTACCATAGGCCTTCTCTGCTACCTGAGTCTAAATAGGTCGGTGTACCTCCTCTCGCAAATGGGTCGTGCTGTATTTTAGGCAGGATCTCTCTAATCGCTTACAGCGCTATTTATCCATGGGCTCCAGATCTTGTCAAATTTCTTCGTTGTCCCCCTGACCTGAGCTGTCAGTTTATCCATTAGGTAAGTATCTTTTATTTTTTGTTTTACTATAGTCAGTGTCGGGGTTTCCCTCTGTAGCCACACCTGTGCCAGGGCTCTTCTGGCTGCAAGATTTATTTTTTGTATAAGGCTTTGCTCCAGTCTGGTCCAGCCGTCCATTGTTCTGGACAAGAGAAAAACCCACGGGTCAGGTTTCACCTCCCTATCAAAGACATCTCGCTGCAAAGCAGCAATCCGCTTCCAATAGGTTCGTACCTCCCGGCACTCCCACCACATGTGTATATACGAGCCCTTGCAGCCGCAGCCCCTCCAACATAGGTCTGTCGGGCTTTTATGCATTCGGTGCAGTGTCACTGGAGTGGTATACCACCCAAATAAGGTCCTATAGGATTGTTCCTGCAACGAGACACACCGAAGAGGTCACAGCAGCCTCCCATATTTCCTGCTATTCTATGCCCTCCAGAACCTCTTTGAGATCTGCTTCCCACTGATTAGTATATGTGATGTCACCCCATTCTAGCGTGTGAGTGCTCAGATGGGAGTATAAGCATGAAATTAAACCGCTCGGGAACTGTTCCCTCTTGCACATCCTTTCGAAAAACGTTAGTTGCGTCAACGCAGCCGTCTTGATCCGAGGGTTTCGAGCGAAATCTCTAAGCTGTATGTACCGGAAGTAGTCGAAAGGTCTTAGTGGGGCCCTACTTTTCAGCTCTTCGAATGCAATAAATGAGCCGTTTTCAAACATTTTGCAGAATCTCTGTAATCTCGTATTCTCAATGCCCTTGAAGTCTCGGGGACTCATGCCCGGAACAAATGCTTTGTTTCTTAAGATTCGGGTCATAGGCGATGGGTCAGAGGTCAGGCCATATTTAAGGGCAGTGGCATCCCAAATTTTAAGGGAGTTGCGTATGGCAGGGCACATCACTTGTTCTATTGGTCTGTGCTCTGTGGGGGTCCACATGAGGAACTGAGGCATGTCTGGGCCCATTAAGGCGGACTCCAGATCCACCCATTTCCTTTCTTCTGGGGGGGGGGAGTGCCAGAGAGCAATTTGGGCTAATTGAGCCTCCACATAATAAAAATAGAGGTTCGGGAGTCCGAGGCCCCCCCCCCCTCCCCTTAGCCCTATAAAGCACATTGCGAGAGATCATGTGCTTTTTATTCTGCCAGATGAATTTACCTATGGCCTGTTGAAGTGTTCCCAGATTAGCTTTAGTCACGCGGATTGGGAGAGCTTGAAACAAAAACAATATCCTGGGTAGTACATTCATTTTCACAGAATGTATTCTTCCTATCCAAGAGATTGGTCTGTCTACCCACTTCTCCATGTCATCTATTAGATGTCGAATCAACGGAGTGTAAAGTTGGGAGGGATCCGCCTTCAGCCATATACCTAAGTATTTAATATGGTCCTTAGCTATGCGTAAGTGGTAGGTCCTCCCTATACACGCCGCTTTCTAGTCCCCCATGCCTATGGGTAGCGCGCTTGATTTGTATAGGTTGACTTTATAGCCAGCCATTTCGCCATATTCCGATAGGACACCCAGTCAGAGCTTCCATGGAGACCCTCGGGTCCGTTAATGTCAACAATATATTGTCCGCGAAGCCTGAGATAACGTATTGTTTGCCTCCCACGTTGATGCCCTTGATCTCTGAAGATTCGCGTATTGTTTGCATGAGGGGTTCCAGAGAAAGAACGAACAGGAGAGGCGAAAGCGGGCACCCCTGTCTCGTGCCGTTGCTTAGATGGAATGGTTCGAGCTCCCGAGATCTGGATCTGCCCCCTAACATTCTAGTATAAGGCCTGAACAGCCTGTACAAACTGTGCCGGCATGCCAAAGTGAATAAACTGGTTTTACATTATGCCAAGTGGAGATGTAATCACGCATTTTCATCTTTGAAGTTTGTTCTTTTTGTTGCAATCCTCTAGAGCAGGCATAGGCAACCTTCGGCACTGCAGATGTTTTGGACTACACCTCCCATGATGCTTTGCCAGCATTAGGTGTGTTAGAGCATTATGGGGTATGTAGTCCTCCTGGAGTTTTTCCTGCATTGAACTTTTCCAGACTAAGAAGTGGCTGGTAATTATCAGCCAATCCCTGCCTTCATATTGTTTTCACTGGAATTTCTAAGCATAACTCAGCAGCCTTTAACTTCATTTAGTAGAAACTATGCATGGCTTCATAACCCTGATGCTTCCTTTATGGTTTTGATAAATGGAGCTAAACTGAAGCCTAGATCTAATGAAGGAGCCTATTGGGAGAGCTATAGGAAATTGTGACATTACTCATTCGCTATGGGGAAGCATGGATGCCTTTTGTGATGTATTGGAGACTTAGTGTTATAAATCACAGCTTTAATGCATAGTTTGTTGCACCATAACCTGTGCAGTTCGCTGTACTCCTGCCCCATTATGTCCCTACATGGTTGGTAAAAGGAAATATACACTCCGGGCACCAATACTACTTTAATGTATTTGATAGGCTTTGGCCTCATTAATTTGCTGTTTTTTGTTGTTTTTTTTTTCATTAAATAAATAAATATTTTGCTGAAAGCTGCAATGTAAGACTGCCCTTTAGCCACACACCCTCACTCCAGAAAAAGACTTCCTTATCAAAAGGTATGCACATAACTTAGCCACTAACAGTACTGAATGATCTGAAAAAAAAACCAACAACCTGCATTAGAAGGAGAGGACACCCAGGGAGGCATATATTAAGGATATCAGTACCTGTTTGTAGTTTCTCTGACAGTCTGCAGGCAGGTTGTGAATTAAAAGCCGCTCACTCAGTGCTGTTGGGGAAACTATGTACATATATTTTATAAGGAAGTCTTTCTGGCATGAGGGGGTGTGGCTAGGGAGGCAGACTTATAGTTCAGAATTCTGCAAAGCATTTATTTATTTGTGCAAAAGGCAAAAGAAGATTTGAGCTAGCAAAAAAAGACATTATATTAATAAGACCAAAGTCTATTAAATGCATCAAAGTTGTATTTGTGCCAGGAGTGTCCCTTTAATTCATTTTTGAGCATTAGAATGTGGTCTCGGAGCAAGAATTTTACTGTCAGTCAATGCATGTGGTTTGCAGCTTTACCTACACTTAAATCTGCTAACCACATTTAGCAGAAAACACCCTCACTCTAACATACTACAGGATTAAACATTTTCCTGGCATCACTTGTACGTTCAGTTTTATTGGATTTGCTGTAATTTTTCTCAACCAACAATCTCAGATCTTGACGGCTTTGGAAGTGGATTCCTGGCAAATTGTCAAAGGGTTAAACATTTTTGTGAGTGCAGTAAAAATATATCAAGAATGGTGATAAAAGCCATTAGCCCTTCTTGATATCTACAGCTAGCACTAAAAGCTTTTCATGATCATCCATTTGAGCTTTGTTCTTAAATATCTTAACATTTGTGGCTCTAAAAACGGACTTTCTAGTAACAAAATCTCAATCGGATAACTAAACACCTCCCGTCAGAAATCGGTCTGTAAAACGATTCTTTGCTTATCGCAATCATTTAAACGTATTCCCTGCAGCGAAGAGTAGTATTCACATTTATTTACCTGGTTTCAACAAATATTGCAGCGCTGGAGACCCTGGGCAAAATGTAAGAACAAAACTAAAAGTTAGAGTGACGGATGATAACAGATCGACATTGAAAATAATTAATAATTTTTCTTGTTGCAGTTTGGTTTTCTTTGTATTGTATTTTTTCAGCAGATAATAAACTGTCCAATATGTTCTTCGAAATCTCTATTATATTGAGGTGTTACAAGCTCTTGTGCAATAATAATCACATATAAGGCAATATACAGTTTCTAAGATGGTTAAAGATGTTCCTTAGTTATTTGATACTATAGAGCAGTCCCTGGGGTCAGCACCTATACTTTGGTCCCTATGCTATTTCAGTGGGTTCCTAATTGGTGGATTAAGCCCACAATAAATTGGTTACTGTAACAGCCCTAGCATTCAAGATACTCCCCATTGGCACTAGAAGCAGTCTAAGGAAGGAATTTTGCAGAATTAATGTTATGAAGCTGTTGAAGAATGGGTTATTTTAACAATAAAGAAGGGATTTCCAAGTTATTGCCATGTACACAGTTTTGCTGTATGACTTCCTGGACGTAAGGCTATTGAGTGTGGCAGAGGTGTTCATTACGGACTGCAGAGAGGCTGTCTGGGCACTTATTATACAGAGAAGCAGAGGGTAACTATAGTGAAGGAGGGAATCAAAAAGAGCATGGACAGAAATAGCACTCACAGACCAGATCTCTTGTTCCTGCCTCCTGATTGACAGCAATTGGGGGATGGCTTATAGCTGGCTTTTATAAATTGTTGCAGTTTGAAGCCAGACTGAGAGCTGAGAGTTGGCTTTATAAAACACTAACGTAGCAGTTATAAAATATTGTAATGGCACTTATAGTGAATGTTTAGGTTAGTTCTGGCTAATTCAGAAACAGAATTTGTAAAACGCATCAGTTTAATTAAATTAAAATATTAATATATATTTTGAATTTCATAACATTAAAAGCACTAAAACACACCATTTAGTTTTATTTAATAATTAAATACCTTAAAACGCATTTGTTTGTTTTAATTTTTTTTTTTAGATGATAGACATCTAGTTTTTTTATGATCTGTTAGTCATTGTTTCGTCAAAGGCCTATACCCACTTTAATACCATGTAACCAGCTTTGCTGATTAATCAGGAATTCTTACAGTAAGTGCAAACACACCATTGTTGCCGTTGCTGTGTATTTATTTGTACTTCCCCAATTAAATCAAAATTTTAATCTATTAATGTATTTAGAAGACCAACTAATCATTTGCTCATGCCGCACTAGTTGTGGGCATTTCTTTTGTGCCTCCAGAAGAGGGACTTTCCTGCCAAATTCGGTGACAGCTGGTGGTGTACTAGAGCGATACGTAACCCACTTCCTGTCCGCACATTTAAAGAGGAACCGTCACTTCTTCAAATTTAGCTATATTAGGCCAAAACCAGGCAACGTTTATAAATTTGTTAACCGTTGCAGTGCCGTAAACTCAGTATATGCATGCAGCTGAGGCATCATGGGTAGTGCCACAGAGGTAAGTACTTTATTTTTATTTTTTTATAAAACTTCCCACTGCAGTTTTTCATCACCCTAGTACAGGCATAGGCAACCTTCGGCACTCCAGATATTTTGTATTAAACCTCCCATGATGCTTTGCCAGCATTACGGGTGTAAGAGCATTATGGGGGATGTAGTCCAAAACATTTGTAGTGCCGAAGGTTGCCTATCCCTGTAAATGCTTATATATAACAAATTTATCCCATTTATCTATATTGGACTAAAATTTACAACTCCCTTGTCGGTTCTTCCTAGTTTCTGATCCAGTAAATAAGACCAAGTATTGATGAATTGTAATCCCTGTTTGATTACAACTACACAACTTGATTTCCTGCTATTATTACACTATCTCAATGACCGTCTCTTGAATCCTTGGATCTGTAACGGGAAATGAAAATCCAGCGCTTCGCATAGACACCTGGAATATATTCTTCACAATTTTTTGTTAGCAGATGTCACGTTAAGACATCCATATGTTTGAGTTTGGGATTCAGCCTTTATAACCATATACATGTGTTGCATCACTACCTGCAGCAAATGGGTTTATTCCTGCCAACGCTGCATGGCTTTTTACCAGCGTCGCTGATTTCTAGTGAGTTTAGGACACTTGAAACATATTGCTCACACTTTTTTTTTTTTTTTATTCTTTATTTTTGGTATGCAGGTAGTTACAACAGTGCCTGTGTCGCCACAACAGCAATAGCAGGCTCGATTTTTTTTTTTGTTTTGTTTTATAGACATATGATAAAAGTATTGTGGCAAGTTGGAGATGCATACATTTTTTTTAAAAGTGAAAAAGGTAACGATACAGCAGATGAATTATTAACGATATGGTTTAAGCTAAATCAGTGCGAGTAGCCTGAGGCATCGTATGAGATCAGCAAGCTTATATACCTAAAGAAAGCATTAAAGTAACCATGGTCCAAGAATCTAAGCAGTTGTAACATTGCAGTTTCAGCTGTACAAATACACTGATATTATAGTCATATTTGGTCAGGGCTTGAGTTTATTGCTCACACTTTTATTCAGTTGGTTAGGTATATTTTATTTAACCCCTTAAGGACCAAACTTCTGGAATAAAAGGGAATCATGACATGTCACACACGTCATGTGTCCTTAAGGGGTTAAGGGGGGAAAAAAAGTAAGGAACTCTTTTTAGACCATTCACAAGCTCTCCTGCAAAGACAAATGTGTACTATAGGCATTACTGCTGCCTCAGAGTAGTGGCAGTTTGAGCTCAGGGCTTAATTTGGTATGTTTGCATTGTCATTAGATTAACTTTCTGTTCCCTTGCGGTAAAGTACCAAACAATAGGCTACAGGGAGCACCAAGTCTGGACCTTTTGCACCTGACACATAATTATCCCGATAAACCAGTTTTATGCTAAAATGATTCCTGGAAAGCAGGGACTTGCAGTTCTGCAAAAACTGGGGGTATACCATTGTATACTCCTGATGTACAGCTAATTGTTAATGATTTAAACATTAGAAAATACATGCCAATTAAATATTCACACCCAAATAGTTCAATCAACATGAATGTCAGTGAGTTAATGTTTTACATCAAGGGTGGCGAAATAGCCAAGATTACGATAAAAATAATGAAAACCGAAAAATGAAAGTTTTTAGAAACTGGTTCTGTGCACGATAAATAAAACAAATAAAAAGCAGTAATATACACTTGAACTCTTAAGGATACAATAACAGTGGTTTGTAAGGATTCATATATTGTTACGGGGCTTTCAGGGCTCCTTTTAAAGTTGATATTAAAAAGAAGAAAAATGTAGACAGAAAAATAGTTTTCTCCTTTAAAACCACCTCAGCCATCGCTGCGAGCAGAGGGAAGGCCCATTAGAAAACGCAGTGATTTGTCAGAGAGGTGGTTCAGCAAAACTAATCACAATCCGGGTCACGAGTGAGATATTTCTTTCGGCAGCGTCGAGGGATATTGTTTCAATTTAAGAACAAACATTTTTCTTTTCTTTTATAAATCCTGAGATAGTTATTCTATACTCACTACATGTACAGCATTACTGGCACAGTGATAGCATTGTACCCCTGCGGGCACTGCCATCTCTTGGGAAATGCAATACACAGAATACCCAGCCTGGCAGATAAGATGGAAACACAATTACAAGAGGAATTACGAACACTGGCGTGCACGGTCACTAGATAATGCGCCGGCGCCATTATAAATCCAGAACAAACACAGACAATTCTCTTTGTCTAACTCGCAGTCCGACCTCCGTTTTATAATTTTATATCACAATAAAAATGCTGGACCTTTCACAGTGTCTGTTAAACAATAAAACCAGAATGACAGTACAGCACAATAAACTGCGATTTGGTTCATTCAAATATAGCAGAAACTGCCGCAAGGTTGCCAATGCATCACGGCAGCCTCTGGCGTAATGATGTAGAAAGCCTGTCATTTTTTTGATCCTGCGCTGTTTATTCAGCGAATGTTACTAAGCCAACACGCCATTCAGGATACAGACAGATTGTCACATGGATGGGGACTAGAGCTGAATGACAAATCGAAATCGGTAAGTGTGACGTCCAGTGATTTGGAGTAATTAATTCAGAACAATTCGCGTTTTCTGTTCTCTATATGTTGACCTAGTGCTAGGTAATGAAGGACAATAACACACGGTTGATCTGTGCTACAAATTTAATGCCTGAAGAGGGGTTTTACTCACTAAACACCAAACCATATTATTTTTACAAAAATGTTGTAATTTGACTTTCTGATCACAATTCCTTGTTTAGTGATTAACCTCCTATATACGGAGGATTATTTAATTTTCCACATTATCAATTATTAGTTATATCTATGAAGATATGATTATTAAGCACTCAAAGCACCTAAAGTCCATCCTGCTGAAATGCTTAATGTGTGAAGAGTGTGTCCTTTTTTTTTTAGTTTACAGAAACAGCAGATTTCAACAGAAATTGTCACTTTTATAAAAGATCCTTGTTACCAGGGCCGATGCAAGGATTCTTGCCGCCCTAGGCAACAGTCCATTTTGCCACCTCCTCATGAATGCAACTACATTCCCTCAGAGGCTTATTCACTAAACTCTGAATTGCAGTGAAGAGACATTTAGGGAAAGAGACACACTGCATAAACATTAAACTTGTTTTAATTGCACTATAGCTTTCCTCTCTGTCAAGCCCCCCTACCTCATGGTTTAAAAGGGGTAAAAAAAAAAAACACCTTCCGCCACTTACCCGGGTTCAGCGCTGATGTCCCTCGGCGCTGGCTCGGTTTCACCGTCACTCCTCAATGGCCGCATTAGGATTTCCCCATAGGAAAGTACTGTATAATACTTGTAAGTACTGTATAATGTTGCGTGACGCTAGACATTCCTATGAATAGCCACTAGAGGTGGCGTTAACCCTTAACAGTAATCATTGCAGTTTGCTAAAAACTACAATAATTACTTTTGCAGGGTTAAGGGCCCTGTGACCGTGCATCCAGATCACTTCAATCAGCTAAAGTGGTCTGGGTGCCTATAAAGTCCCTTTAAGTGAAAGCAGACGCACAATGAGAGAGAACGGAAACAGCCTGGGAAGAGATTTAGCGAAAGGATAGAAAAACTGTTGAGAGATTTAGGAAACAGAGACTGGGAGACATTTACGAGAGAGACATAGTAAGCACACATTTAGAAAAAAAAAAAGACACTCTCACTAACACACACACACACACACACACACTCACTGACATACACAGTCTCACTAACACACACACACAGTGTCACTCTCAGTAACACACACAGTGTTCCTTGGACACTCTAACACCCACACAACCAGTGTCACTTGCACACTCTCAATAACACAGTGTCACTTGCACACTGTCACTCACACCACTTTACTTATACACTCACACACACTTACAACCATTCATACAATAAACAATCCCCCATAGCCTGCCTGGGTGCTGTGAAGAGGAGAACAGGTCCAGGCAGGAAGTTGTTCTTTCTGCTGGGGGAGCAGGAGAACTCTGCACTGTGAGCATAGGCTACTTCCTTTTCCCTTCTGAAAGCTTCCGATGTTTACAGGCAGAAGGCAGCCGCGATACCAGGTCGTGTCCCGGCTTCCCCTGCCTGCAGGAAGCAGAGTGCTCTACTCGGGTGATGGGATTACAGCACACCCTGTTCCCTGAGCAGGCAAATGGCGGAGGAAGCCCAGCAGGTGAGTGGCTGCCCGGGGGGAAGGGGGTGGCTGAGGAGCTGCTAGCTCAGTACACCACCCCCAGACAGCAGCAGAGCAGCCCACCGGGAAACCTAGAGGTAGGTGCCCTCTGCAAGTCGGCACCCCAGGCGAATGCCTTATTCGCCTTATGGTAGCGCCAGCCCTGTTTGTTACACCCCCCCGGCTCTCAATTAGACAACTGGTCTTCTTACTTCCTGGTTTGGTTAGCAAATTGGAACTAAACTCAAGATTCAGCAATTGTCCAGAGCACCTGCCTTGCAAAGACTTTTCATTGAGCTGCATTGGGAAGTATATGATTGGACAGCCACAGAAGGTCTAGGCAGGATTAGCAAGGGAGGGCTTGCAAAGGCTGCGGACACGAGATCTGCAGCTTTTGCAAGGTGTTTTTAGACATGCCGCAATGAAAAATCAAAAAGCATAATTAAATGCATGTTCTTATTTGTGATATATCTACTAAACAGTGATTTTTAAAAGAAAGAAAACCTTTAATAGCAGATCACTACATATCTTTAAAGGATAAGTAATGAGATAATGTAGGGGGCTTGTAAATAAAACTGCATAATGTGACAAAGTTATAACAAAGAATAATTTTAGATAATGTATGTTGAGTGCTGTAACAAAATTAAAATAAGTAATGCAAACAAAAAACAAATATACCAGCGTTACTGAATAATGTAAAAGGGTTTGCTCCAGTAGAATTCCTGGATAGTGATACATTTAAAAAAAAAAAAAATCTGAATTCTTGCTTGTGTCAATCGGTTTGGGGTGCTTTAGAGAGAGCTGATAATTGTAGTCTTTTCTGTTTAGTGCAGAGAAATCCTTACATGGCGTTTCCTATATAGGTGATACATAAAATGCTGGAATCCCATGCACCCCAAAATTATTGCACCATCTACCAATCAGTGCCATCACCGTACCCTGCTGTTCCTCTCACCTACTGGTTTAGATGCTTCTACCTCTTCCTGTATTCCACCTGTCGATCTTCATAACAGTATTAATGGAAGCCGGGTGAAGCACCTTAATGGGCACTTGATGGACAGTGCCTGATCCATGAAGAATTGCCTTAAAATAAATCTTGCAATCCAGGAATGATGGGAAGAGGGGGAGGGGGATTCTGATTGTCTGCCATGTTAGTTTTATTAATAATCTTTCCACAGCCCATTGATTCAAAACAAGAACAGAACTCCCAGATAGAGCTATATTATGCATTTTCTTGTGCTTGAATAAAGCAGTTAATTGCGGCGCTCGATTCGCCGTAACCAACACATCAGTTCTCAGGAGACGGTTTAGGAATCTTCAAAAGCCAGCAGCAGATTCACTGCTCAAGTGTCTGACAGCGCGAGACGCTCCTTATGATTTTCTTATTTCTGTGATGAAGAGCTATTATGTTTGTCACTAAAGGATGTCACAAAGCGCGCTTTTCCTGCAAAAACGCCAATATGGCTGCCGTGACTGGAGAAAATGTCACCAAGACTATTATAGGTCTCTCTAACTGATTAAGTGGCAGCTATGCATTTCAAGCTGGGATTTCTTTGTTTTCGGACGTTCATTTTTTTAATGTATTCTGGTAGTTGGTTGCGCTGTGTATCACACTATACCGGAGCATGGCATGATCTTATTGGTGTATGAAAGACGGCACTACCAAGAGCAGCTCTTAGTCTCACTAATTAAATCTCATGACGATTTGTCAGCCTTAGGGTGACCTCATTTCCCCTCTAACACAGATACATAAAAAAAAAAGGCATCCCATATAGGTCAATATGGAAAGCGTCACCCACAGCTCATCATAGGATAACGTGCCTTTGAAACTGCCACTGTGCAGATTTCCGATACTCCGTTATTTTTGAGTAATTTGAAGTGTGTTTAATGTGCACCCGTCATGGTGCTCACAGTGTTAAACCGTATGACTGTACGGGTAAAAAAAAAAAAAAGTCTGTATTGTGCTAGCAGAACTCCTAACAAATTTTTAGATTGTCTTAAAAATCCATTAAAAAAAAATAAAATGATTCCCTTCCCCTTACCTGCCAATCAGCTGTCAGCCTGGAGCTTGTTGCGGACGGCACACATATCTATTGTCCCCTCCCCCCCCCCTCACCCCTGCGTGGGTGGGAGACCTAACTAATAAGGGGAGGGACCTAATGTCCTTCCCTCTGGCCCCCACCCTGGCGGTAGGTGGGGCCACTAAATACATTGGGTATTTTTGGGGGCTGAAAAAAGAAGATTTTAGAAGAAAAAACATTGAATGGTAAAGTTTTTTTTTTTTTACAGGTACTTAGTTAAAGGTCCCCCCCTCATTTTTAGGGTGAGGGAGGAAGGTAGAGGGTAATTTTTTTTTGGGGGGGTGGGGTGACTACAGGTTTGGGGACCCTTAGTCACCTTGGGGGGGGGGGTAAAAAAATAGGTCCCCCCTATTGGTATTTAGGGCCCCCACCCGCCGCTCAGAGGTGGGGGCCGGACATTAGGTGTCCCCCCTTATTAGTATTTAGGGCCCCCAACCACCGCTCAGGGGTGGGGGCCAGGGGGGAGGACATTAGATGTCCCCCCTTATTAGTATTTAGGGCCCCCACCCGCTTCTCAGGGGTGGGGGCCAGGGGGAGGACATTAGGTCCCCCCCTCCCCCCCCTTATTCCAATTTTTTTAAATTGTTTTTTACTAGACATGCCCCTACTCGCGGTATAGCGAGTAGGGGCAAAATTTACTAATACTAAGTAATCTTTACTTAGTATTAGTAAATTTCCCTGTAAGACCAATTTAGGTCTTTCAACCTTTTGGTAGATAACTCCCTAACACCGTGGGAATTAGGGAGTTATCTACTAAGCGGCTGCAAGAGAAGTGCCGAAGTCCTGAAATTCCGAAGTGTCGAATTGCGAAAGGCCCGAATTTTGGAATGCCGAACCAAATATTTTCCCCATGCACATGCCTAGTGGACAGAACTGGATTGTGACATTTTGTTAAATCTTTACCTATCTGTATCTTTAAAAGAAACAGAGCATCGAATGAAACATTATAGGTAATTTTATGTGTTTTATTCAATACATAATTCCCGGAGAAGTGATGGTCCCTTTAATTACCTCTGTTGTGGGGTATAAAATGATGTGTATACGTTAGGGGTACCACCGGATAATACACAATTTTTAAACGCCACGTAAAACCGCAGCATCAATCGGTATAAAATCCTACCTAGCCAGCGTTTAATTCAGCATCTGTCACCGACATTTAATGTCACCAACATTAGCTGTGAATCCCATAAAGAGCGGCAGGCTGTACAATAGAATACAATGTGTACGCAATAAATCAGTTCAAGCTCTCTCGTTAGCAGAAAGGTAAAAATATGAATAATTCACTTAACAGATGGTAATAAAAGTGTAATTTCTTTTCTTTGTGTTGTAATCTTTATCCGTAAGAAAAGCAGTGTGGGTGACTGAATTAAATAGGATTTTCATCTCAGCCAGTAATCAATATTGTCATTAAATCCTCTGATAACTTGCTTTTAATGGCGCTACTCGGGGGGGCGAATACACAGAGGACGTGCGATTTGCTATTTAAATAAATATCCCATGCATCGGAGACCCACAGCGGCAGATAGATTCATCTCCTCGCACAATGTCATATTTCACAATAACCAGATTGGCGCCACATTGCGCCACATACTGTGTTCATTCTATAGCAGGTTCAGGAGATTCTGCACTTTCTCTCCAATTAATATTATTTTTAATTACAGGTTGGAGACTATTTACTAAATGGGCTCCTGTTTTTACAGTAACCAAAAATACACGCATTTAATGAAAAAGACTCCACAGTAAATACTGAGCGATTTGATTTGTTCGGTGTAGATTAAAAGGATTTAAATTTGGGCAAACCAGCCCATGTCTAGATCCCATGGCGATTGGCCCACTTTTAGGACTTTGTGGTACAATAGGTGATTTCACTGAACAAAGAATCTGCAATAAATTTAAGATAGGGTTAATATATTATGTAATAGTTTATGCAGAATTGATATATTTGTATGATTGTGTCTGTCTGGATCTACAGCTTTGAGAGGGCCTCCTGAAGAAGGCAGGAAGATCAAAATATCTCCCTGCACTTCATTGAGGGAGCGTTGTGGTCTCTATCAATTTCAGCTTTTCGATGACTCAGCTTCACAGCCGGCATTCTGAATCATTGATTGATCCAGACGATGGCGCTCCTCCATCAGAACATCAGGGGTCCAGCTCATCCTCAAGCACCCGGTCTAGGGCCCTGGGAAACCTTACTGTCTCTGGCCATATAATATATATGCAGATCAAAATAAAAAGAAAGAATTGAAAAACAAAAGTACTTTATCATTAAATATAAAAGATTAAATGCATTTTAGCCTTTGACTGTATTGTTTTGAAATTCACAACTATATGGATTTTCTGGCTATCCTCTCACTACGCGAGCTGCAATCTTTATATGAAACCTAGGTCTTGGTGCTTCCAAACCTGGGGCTGGCTACCCGTATTCCAATGATGCAAGAAAAAATATGGTCCAGGTGCTCAGAATCATGTGCAGCAGTTTTATTGGAAATCAGAACCAAAGTGCAACTTTATTGTCTGGAATGGCCAGTTATACAACCAAAGATCTTGCAGACGGACGTGGAGCTGTGTGTGTTCATGAATCCTGACGTCCTGAGCAAGTAGTCTGCGTCGTAAAAACAATTCTGTATAAGCTAGCTTCAGCTGTTCAAATGTCATGGTCTTCTGGGGGATAAGTAATGTTTCGACCAGACTGTATTTAAAGATGACTGCCCTTATGGAGCAAGTGGAAGCTAGGAGATGCACTAATATGTATCTAGCTAATACAAACAGTGGCTATATTACATGCAATATTTTATACTAAATAATAAAAGAAACAAGACATGCAGTGCCTCTGGATACTTTATACATTCATTTTCAGCTTTGCTGCTACAAACTCTGCTAATGCAACATATTGATCATTTTCCTGTTTGAAACATGCTTTAAATGCTGAGTTCTCAGCCAATTCCCATTGCTGCCATATTGCTCCATTTTCATCCCCTCCTGTAATCCTTGCAATGTCCGACTCCTATTAAACACCAGACTAGATATTGAAGTCTTTCTTGGCTTTGACGGAATTTAAAAAACTCTAGCTATTTTGAAGGATTTATAACTCTGCATCATTTAATAATCTAGGCCACGGTTTACTCATAGGAGCTCTGCCCGTTATGTGTTAGAAGATGATGTAGATAGTGTATCCTGGATCTGATTTTATTAATGAAAAATATAGATTTTTATTTCTGTTACATGTTTTCATGTTAACATTTCCCTGACATAATATCCTTATTTACCAAATAAAATCACTCAGATACACTGTTGGTATCTGGATTTGGTATGGCGGAGGGTTTTATAGACAGACGGTGCAGTTTTCTAGGCTTGACTATTTTTCGGGGCCCATCCAGTGCCCCCGTATTTTATTAGGGGCCGGGAAGCAATAGCAAAAGATTTAAGAAAAGAAAAGATGTTTCATAATAAATAAAAAGTTGTTTTTCTACAGGGTTTTAGATGTATTGTCTCACAGTTATTAGGGTAAAGGTGGTAGGCAGTATTTGTTTAACTGGGAGCTGGCAAGGGGCTTGAAGACCTATAACCAACCCAGGGGTGTGGTGACTGGGCCACAATTTTAGGGGAATAGTATATCCATCCCCCACCTAATTTTTTAATATACCCCCCTTTATTATTATATTAGCCCCCTTCCGCCGCAACTAGTGAGGGACACTATGTCCTCCCCATTTATTATTAGCGCCCACCCACTGCTTATGGCTGGGGGGAGGGGAGCATTACAATGCCAGTCATGTTTTTTTATTTAATAAAGCCCCCACCTACCGGCAATAGCTGTCCATTTGCTAGTTTATTAATTACAGTGAGGAGCCACAGGCTGCTCACTTCTTAGTAGACTTAATGGCAAATGGTGGCATAAGGGAGATATTACACTTCACTTATACTAATATGTGGTCATATTGACCTCCATAGGCTTTTACTTTTTTAAACAATTAATAGGTTTAGTCATTTAAAAAAAGTTTGATAAATGTGCTTCTGATGCATATTTATCATTTGTATTATTTCACTCGTTTATTGGCCAAACATTTTTATATTTATCGACAGTTTTCAGCTGGTAGAATTAAATCAAGGTACAGTTGGTTCCCGGCATGGAGAGTGAGAGAAATACAATTTGTTGGGTTCCAGGTATAAAAGATTTGCATTTGCAGAATGATATCAAGGCACTTTTTATTGGGTTCCATTTTTGATGGTGAAGTAAAGACATTGCCATCTATCCACAGCAAAATCTAGAACCCTACAAAGTAAAGATGCGGTTTGTTGTCTTCCAGGTTTGGCAGTGCGGCGGCAGTGTGGAAGTTCTTCCTTGCTCAAGAATTGCCCACATAGAAAGAGCTCACAAACCGTACACTGAAGACCTGACTGCGCACGTCCGAAGGAACGCCCTCCGTGTGGCTGAAGTCTGGATGGATGAGTTTAAAAGCCATGTGTATATGGCGTGGAACATACCGCAAGAGGTAATGACTAGAATTTATGTAATGATCTGTTTGCATTTAGAAATAAACAGACCTGTGTTCACAGAGTGTATACTGTGGTTTAGAGTGTGCTACCTACAGGATAAAAATAACAGGATAAAAAGTGTGTGCAAATAGACCACTATGTATGCCAAGATACGTTCTATTCCATTCTATTCTAAAGGACTCTCGTCTTTAAGGTGCATATTAAAGGCAGAGAGCTTACTTTGTAATGTTCTCTATAAATCAATAAAAGAGTGTACTCATTTTAAGCCCCTGACGTGATAAAATGAAAGCACCCGGCCAAGAGTCATCATATTTCCATTTCTGTTACAATGAGATGATTTATAGGACTCTTCTTGGCAGATTACTTGTCTTTGTGATATCATGGTTAAGGTGAAATGAAGAGTGCTCCTTTTACATAATTGCTGATGAAGGAGAAGGTTTGAAGTACATTAAATGTTGGCTGTGCCAGGTCTCCTTTCAGTTAGTCTACAAAATGTAAAATAAAACATTCTGGTTATTGGTCTATGACAAATGTTTTACACAGAGAGCTTTTTAAGGTATAAAGTCCTTACTGCAAGAACCTGTTCATATTGGATCTGCTCCACTATGCAACCTGTTCTAATCAGCTTGGCAGTGAAACTCAACTCACCTGATTTTCAGAAATTATTTCAAATGGTAACATCTCTTTCATTAATAATATTTGCCAAGAAGTCTGGGACATGCTCAGAATCGTTCAGTCGTTTTGAATCATATTGGTGGCCAAGGATGGACACATTACGGGTGATACAGAATCTCTCGGTCTGGCACAGGTGGCTTTGCGTTTTGGACAGATGGTTCTCTGACAACTTTACGAATGGTGAAAAGGGGTTAGAACATATGATGGACAACAAACTGCAATATGTGAAAGAGTGGTGAAATAATAAGGAGAACAAATACTAGGTTAGCTGATAATTAGATTTGTTTTGTTATGGACCTTAATTTGTCCAAATTTGGGCCAATCAGGTGGTTGTACTATTTTCCGAATTTCAAGCTGAAATATAGCCAAATCACAAACAATGGACAAGCATGTTAACTACGATTCGTGATTCTGAATTCTGCCCTTAGCCCCATAAAAACAGATGATTGATGGCTTGGGAACAGTGATAGAATTAGGTTTTATTCACAGATCAAGTGAGCTATAGAGGGGGGGGAAAGGAAGAGTAATAAAAAAGAAATCTATATTTAATATTTAAAATATAACTCTCCTTGGGTGCATTATTTTCACTGATCCTCTCTTTTTTTTTTCACATGATCTGTTAATAAAATAGCAAGAAAATTGTCCTACCAGTGTACTCCAAAATATATACTAAATATTTATATCATGTATATATTTTCCAGTACACTGATTGGGCAATTTTTACTTCATCTGATTTATTTCTCAAATTGGTACCAAAATTCAGTTGAGCCAAACTTCCAAATAATTGAAATTTGGCTGTATTGAAAAATGTTCTATTTTGAGAAAAATTGGTTCAGCTGAAACAACTTTTCTTGCTATGCAGAAGTCTACTGATAACTTTCTTTAAAACATGTTTTGGGAGTTTGTGACTGGAGAATAGGTGATGTTTGAGAAGACAAAGAAAGATGTTCCGTAAGAATGTAACAGCCATAGAGAAGTCCTGTAGGATAGAGCAACACACTTGCCAACAATGAAATGTAAATTCACAAGTTAACTTTTTGAATGGTTTGATTTATATATATTTTTTTTTATTCACAAAGTAAAAAGTTAACTTTTGGCATGACAGCTGTGTCCATCACAGAAAATGGCCAAAACAGCTTCAGTGCCAAAGAGTAGTTATGGCTTTACAGTCTTGGAAAGTACTGCATCCGTATTTTCTTTTGGATGTCTGTTGGCTCAACCCGCTCATGTTAAATGTATTAACATAATATTCCTTCCCAGGATCCTGGCATTGATATTGGTGATATTTCGGAACGGAAAGCTCTTAGGAAGAGGCTGCAATGCAAGACCTTTCGCTGGTATCTCGTCACGGTGTATCCCGAAATGAGAACGTACTCCGACAACATTGCCTATGGAGTGGTAAGTGCACGTTGTTCCATTTACCGTGTGACCAAACATGATTGCTGGATTTGCTACATTCAATTCAACCTCTTCACTCAATGGGTTAAATGTGGCAAAGTATAATTTTATATTGATCTCGTATTACTCACAATACATAAAATCCGTACTAAACAACTATAAATATTCTATAGGTTAATAAATAGCGCTGTGTGACAGACACGAGATGTTAATAATAACATCAATTATCAGAAATGTAAAGAAAAAAAAAACATTACGACCTTCATTAGAAAGCATTAAGAACACTACCAGACAAGGCTCATCGATACAAACAAGATAATAATCCAGTCTCAGTTTGCAGAGTTAAGTATTTTAATCATGTTTACAAACCATATGTTTTAATCATAATCCCTGCTCTGCTGGAGGGAAATGTAATTATTACATAGAACTCGGCCCTCGTGTTAATTCTTGCGCTGGGAGCTATAGGTAACTTTAAGCCACTGAATTTAGGACAATTATTGCTAAAATATGATTTTATATTTGCAATAGAAAATCCATAGATAAAGATCTAGTATGTGATGATCGTTAACACAGACAGTACATGAGCTACAATGGGACGTACTTGCATCCTATATCGTCAGCGTTGAGATATATTTGGATTTATTCAATAAACCGTGGATTGTGGTGATTTCAAAACTGAATTGCTAAAATGGGTGAGTGAGAAAAACTCTCCAGCTTGTCTGTGTTAGCCCAGTTTTGTTATTTGGCCTTTAACTTGATAAAACCCCACATACTGCCTTTTTAGGTTTCCAAATGAGTTCAATAAATTTAATTCCTTAACCTAAGGTCAGGTGGGTTCTTGGTCCCTCTCCTTGTGAACCCAAGTGAGCACCGATTATTGTTTCTGCCAGACTCGTTCTATGTTGTGATTTCAGGTTCAGACACTTTTGCCAATATATATGTTTCATTACCCAATTATCTTCCAGTAGCTTTAACAGAGACATGATTTTTCATTCACAATACTCCCTGTTCTTTTGCTTGGCCTGGTTCTGTGAGGATATTTATGGGGTGATAAATATTAAAAATAATATTTTCATAAAAATTAATTTAATAATTTGTATTACCGTATATATTTGAGTATAAGTCGACCTGAATATCTAGGCCCCTAATTGTACCCCGGAAAACTTATTGACTCGAGTATAAGACTAGGGTGGGAAATGCAGCAGCTACTGGTAAATTTCTAAATAAAATTAGATCCCAAAAAATTATACTAATTGAATATTTATTTACAGTGTGTGTACATAATGAACGCAGAGTGTGTGTGTGTTTGTGTAGTGTGTGTATATAATGAATGCAGTATGTGTGTATAGAATGAAGAGTGTGTGTGTATATAATGCAGAGTGTGTGTGTTTGAATGCAGAGTGTGTAACCTTGGTGGGGGGTGGGCATTTTTATTATTTATTTTTTTATTATTTTAATATTAAATGTTTTTGATATAATATTATTACATTTTTATTTTATAATATTATTACAATTTGTATTAATTTTTTTTCGTCCCCCTCCATGCTTGATACATGCTATATTATTCCCTGGTGGTCCAGTGGATGGACTGTGCAGGAGGGGGGCTGGGAGCAAGGTGTTACCTTTACAGCAGATCCTGTCAGCTCCCTTCTTCTCCGTGCCGTTCAGCTCCAGTGTAAATCTCGTGGTCTGTATGCCGCGTGGAGCATTGCCACGGTAACCCGTGGCAATGCTCTGACAGCCACGGCTCTTTTGCGAAACTTACACTAAAGCTGAACGGCACGGAAGAGAAGGGAGCTGACAGGAGCTGCTGTAAAGGTAACAGCTTGCTCCCAGCCCCCAACAGGACCGCCGGGCTTGTAATGAGCCGGGTGATCCTGGTCTGTATTATGGCAATGTAAGTTGTCATAATACAGACACTGACTCGAGTATAAGATGGGTGGGGCTTTTTCAGCACAAAAAATTTGCCAAAAAACTTGTCTTATACTAGAGTATATACGTTTTATCAAAATTGATATCTTGGCACGGTTTCCCCGATTTAATGATTTAAAGCTGTGAATTACCCACTATTTTAATTCTCATAGATCCTGGAGTAAGTTTCATTAAAAGATTTTATCTCCCACGTTAATTATAAAAATATAATTTTTTGTGATAATAATAGTAATAATATGAAACATGCGTGATAATATCAATATTTAGGTTTAACACAAATTATAGAAAGCTAAATAGCACGGTAATATTGAAGTGTGCAGTTTTCAACAAGATTTAGGATAAGACACTTTACTTTGAAATCAACTTAACACAGAACGCAGCATCTCACAGTATTTAACAGTAGCACAGTGTAAAGCAATACAATTTTGGCTAACAGTCAAATCACACTGAATTAACTCTTTCACTGCTGGCTACAATTCTCACAGGCAAGATATCCTATTATATTGCAATGACAAATACAATATTTCTCATACCATATCATTGACCATTCCTATGTCCATCCAATAAGAATAATTCTAACCAGATTTTACGTTTGCAGAATTTTAACTTTCCTAATTAAGATTTACTATTTCTAAATTACATAAACTAATATATCTGGATAATTGCCTGGTATTCTATTTCTAAAGTTAAAAGTAATATAGAGTTCATTGGTCCACCTGCAGGAATGGAATTACAAATTTTATATATTATTAACAAATCATGACTCCTTAATGTTTGGAATCACCAGCTTTTATCCAAGTATACTCTGCCATCTAGTAAATTCAATTAATTAAATTAAATTAGATTAGATTAAATAAAACCAGCATAATTACCAGTTATGTTGTAGAAATTCTTTTCAGATGTGTAGATATGTCCCAGGAATTTTGAATGCAAGTATGATGAGAATTGTGGAAAAAATAGAAAAGTTTTCAGAGTTCTGAAGTTGTTAATTGGAAAAAATATAAAGAATTAGGTATGTCTAGCTTTGGCTCGAGATGTCAGACCTTAGATGTTAGGTGTGAGTTTGAGTGAGGGTGAGAGTTTAAGAGTGTCCCTCTCTCTTTTGTCCTTAATTATTAAAGGAGAAATTTTCTGTACTTCACTAGTTGATAGGACCAATAGGGAACTGTAGGCGTGTCTTCCCTACAGACTATCATCTAGATTTTGGTCAGTAGATGGCGCAATTACATCACCGAAAATTCTTGTCACTGGATCCATTTACCTTTTTGTATAATGGGTTAACTGAATTTCGTGATGCGTTTGACGTCATCTTGGTTATCATTTATGGCTACTATTTGTCAAAGAAGCGGTCATCTTCAAAGGCTTGGGTTGGTTTTTACCCAGACTTGGTGTCTGTCGTATACCTTTTAAATTTAGATTTCTGACACATGTAGCCTTAATTTCACCCTTCCTTACAATGGAACTTTGTAAGATTCCTTTAGTTTTTTTTTTTTTTTTAAATAAAATTAATTACTTAGTGTTATCTGTCATTGGTGTCTGGTTCTCTTGTGTGAAACTGTGTAGTTAGTATTATTTATTCATGTCTATTACACATATTCCACTAACGTTAGTAAATAATATGACATTTATTCATTGATATTATATCCATGAATATTCTATATTATTAACTTAGTATTATTTATATATGATTAATATAATTATAGGAAGTTATAAGTGGATATTGTGTGTGTGTGTATATATATCTGGGCTGTTACATTCAACCCCCCACCCCCCTCCTGCTGTAGACACCATGTCTTATCTCAGGTTTTATTTCTGCCAAATGTTTACATAAATCACATTCCTTAGCTCAGACTTGAATGAATAGAGTTACACAGAGAAAAATGTGTCTGTCTTTGCATTGTAATACAAAAAGGAGTCACATCTGTTCTGATGGTGACTTACAATATACACTTTTAATTTCGGTCTTAACACAAAATGTCTGCCAGTATAAATATGCTGACAGTTCCCATAGGTTGAGTGGTTTGGAGCTGCCCCAGGAGGGGACACATCCATGACCTCTAGTAGAAGGGCACAATGTGTGGCTCGGAGACAGATAGGAGCCACAGTCATTGTGAGATTCTTACTGAGCAGGGAAACAAATCTTTGTTCCATCAGAGAACCTTCGTAATTCTGACACTCTGTTCCAGGATGAAGCAATTGAGGAGAGTTAGTTTCCATCACAGGTCTTCTTCAACCAGACATGGAGCCCAAGGAAATAAGGAGAATATGAACGCTTCCACTCTCCTATCATGGAACAGGTTCTACACCTATTCTTTATCTGCCCAGGCTATGGGTACAGAGATCTGATTGATGCATAACTACATGTGAACTCTGCAATGGAAGGATTTGTTGATGATTACACATTTCACTGCTGAAAAACTTTCAGCATTTTTGAGTGAGAATTGAAATTTTTTAAAAAAAAATTACTCTATCCCTTTGAAATTAAAGAATTTTTCAAATTGGCCGATTGACGCTCTCAGCCAATCAGAATCCATTTAGCCTAATTATGGCCAGTGCCGAGAATATCCAGAAAGGAGTATAAACCAATTGATGCCCAAATCTCCTCAAATGTAAAAACTTCCTGGGGAAATAAAAGAGAAAATATGCAAGTTCGATGTTTTTGACATAGTTTGTTTCTCTAAATGTTCCTTTTTATACAAAACTAAATCAAAGCCTTGGTGTTTCTTTAATGCACAATAATTCTCCAACTTAATTGAGCCGTCTCTGTTCTAAATGGGGTAATGTAAACACTAAATTATTTATAGCATTCATTAGGCCATAGAACAATGGATTTCTGCATGATAAAAACCTCTCCCTCTGAGAAAGTTTGGTGGTAAATGACCGGCGGATCTGACTCCCCTAAGGCAGCAAACTTCTCTCATTGCGCAATGTTTCTCTCATGCCTGCTCTGCTGCTTTCACGGCTGTTCCCGTTAAAGTAGAAGCACTGGATTGGACGCTAGGTCAAGCTGACACATATATGAACGCTATATGTACCACTATCAAATTGGGGATAAAAGTTGCTTAAATTAATGAGGTCATAACATTTCACAGTTCCTTGGAGATGTGGCCGTAGTATATATGGCTAATCAGGGAAGAGGAAACTTAAAAAAAAAAAAACTTAAAACCTTCCTTCAATTGTAACTGATTAAGCCATATGCAAAAAAAAAATAGATCAATCCTTTTTAGTGTGAAATGTGGCTGTGAATGTAATGTAAGGATAAATATATCCACCAATAAATAACTATATTAGTAGAAATTCAGGAAATGTTTGTTCCGTACTTTATTTTCCTGGATAAATATAATCAGCAACTCTGCTGGGTTAGCTCCTCCCACTCGGCTGATAGGACTTGAGGTCCCCTATTGTAGATCCAAGATATAAATAATAATTGAGAGGGATTGCTATATTGCTGTAGACATAATCAATAAAAGAACATTGCGTTGTTAGTATGGGTATATTTTCTTTATTCTTGGTTAATCCATGGCCAAGCAGTGTAAAGTAATACCAAAGCTAAAGTGCAGGTAAATATTAGTGCTATGTTTATGGAGGACATAATCATGTCACAATCCTGCGCATGCACTTGCAATGCTGTATGCAAAACCACTGGCTTCCAAAGCTCTGACATCTGGAGCAGAATACTGGATAAAGGTGATACTGTCAAGATTACAAGTTGATCCAGCACGTAGAACGGTTTCACACCTAGGACTGTTCTAGATAATTTACTGCAAACCAATTAGTTTGAATGACTATCTGTTCCTGTCCAAATTAAAGATAATAAAGTTGCGTGCACGCAGAAGTAAATTCACACTGAGACACAAGGTTCAGGGTAATGAAAGAACTTCAGAGAAGTTTAATGGCTTCTGACAGAAAATGGGTGCGCAGACCCTTATAAAGGCATTATTACATCATTGAAGAAAATCAAGATATAGACAAATAGACATTGTTAATTGGCTTAGGTGCTAAGATGTTAGTAAAATGCCCTCCCCATTCTTAGGTCACTATCTACGTAATTTCTTAACTCCTACAGGTTTTAGCGCCATTTTGTTAAAATGAGGAGCTCACTCGACGGGAGGGGCCTTTTGGCAGCTATCCATTTGGAGCGTAGCTGGCACTTGTTAGTTTCTCAAGGTTAAGTTTCAAGGATTTTAGTAAATACACATTTTATCAAAGCTATTTCTTGCTGACATGCAAATTCTATGTTCTATAGACAAAGCTTCCTTGTAAAACTATGGGGGCCTCTTAGAGGTATAGCAAGAGGATTTAAAGGGGCCTTACAAATTTATAGAGGCCTAATAATTCTACAACAGTCCCCCCTAAAATGTTATTTGCTAAAAGACAAAACTTTATTTGTTAGTATCAGAAGAAGTATTAGCCCAAAGACACAGAAACCCCATGACCGCTGACTTAGTGTTAATGCAAAGTGCAAGTCTATCCCTCTCTTGACCCTAACAGGCTGCAGCACATCCGTCAGTACGGTTCAGGAACACTCTTCACTCCGCTGGTAACCCATAGTGGCTTATCCACTACTTCTCCGTACGGCAGTCTACCCATAAAGACGGACGCTGTCCCTGTACTGTCCCTTCCTAGACTTTCTGCACTTCATCAGTATAAGGGAGAGTTTGTAGCGGAATACAGGGTGAGATGAGATCTTGATCATCGATTGTCAGATGAGTGAAGGTTGGTGTTGCTTGGTCTACAGTTTTCTGCAGGAATTTCCTTAGGCATGGGAGGACACAACAAATGAGAAGAGCGAGAATAAAAAGAAAAATTAGTAAGGCAATACCAATCTGGACTAAAGCTCTCTGCCAACCAGTCATCCAACCAAACCATTTTTCCCAGGGATCAGTAACTCCAGAGTTTCTCTTTAACTCTTCTGAGAGTCTATTTAATTTAGCTATGGCCAGAGTGACTTTACCATTAGGACCTGTGTTTTCTGGAATGTAAGTGCAACAAGTCATAGTGTCGGGAAGTATTTTACAGACCCCCCTTTTTCGGCTAAGATCATGTCTAAGGCCAGTCTGTTCTCGAAGGTCATTTGGGATGTGGCCTGTAATTGCTCGGCCAAGCCCTGGAGGGCATCCCTGGTGTAGTTCACGAAGCGCTGTTGGTTGTAATAGATATAATTAATCCAATTAAGGTTTTTGTTGGCAGTGACTATGGTAAAAAGTGATTCAAAACCTACAGCTACTTCATCTCTAGCTTTAAATTCATTAGGTACCCCCCTAGGCACCCCAATGGCATCTATGTAAATGTGGGGGTCAAAACTGCCTTTTACTGGGGTTTCGCGCCTTACTCTGGCTGATGTATGTGGAGGGTCGTATGTGTCATGATGATTATCAGAAATAATATGAATGGGCATGATAACTTTGGCCAGGGTACACTCACCCCACCACTCAGTTTCCAGCCTAGATCTTAACTGTAGATCCCCACATAACCAGTAAATATCCCCCAATGACCTGGTATGGTGTTGCAACAGGCGTATAGGAACAGTTCTGTAAGTGGCGCAATAACCTTTAGAAAAGTTACCCATGAATTTACCAATCCCGTCATACATGGCATAACAAGTGTAATTACCTCTATAGACTGTGACTCCATCTGGTGGCTTAACATTTTCAACTAAGAGAGGGTATTCTGCCGTCCATGCCATGCAGAGGGACCTATTAAAGTCATATTGGTAGGCAAAAAGGCTTAAGAAGCAATCTTCTATCTCTAAAGGGAGAGTTAGGGGGACGGTGCCAAGGTGGGGTCGGGCACCGCCACATACATAACATGCTGTTTTATTATGTTTGTTAGCATTATACCTCATCCATTCTAACCACAAATTAATGTCATTGAATCCAGTTTCAGCGGCCATGGTATCTTCAAAAGTGGGGTTAGCGATGGCCATCATATCTTTAAAGGACTGGATATGTGGTTTTAGCGGATTTGGGACCATATGATCAGCCCCTTGCCACTCTGGAGAGTGGGACATATCTCTGAGGTAGAAATGACCTAATTTGTTGTAGGAACCTTTCTTCCAATACATTCCCATTACATATCGGTCTGCATCCTCGGGGCCAGGATGTTCAATATTTAACATTAATTTCATAGGGGTACTTCCTCCAGGCTTTCTTAAAGTCATTCTTTGAAGGAGGGATCTACCCTGATTGTCTATCTTAGATAAAGCACTTTTGGGTTTATAACCCCAGGCAGGCCCAGTATTCCATCCCGCAGCCCCCCAGTAGTTACAGTCATAACCCCATTGTTCATCTACTACACAAACGTAAGGGTCTTTTGCTTGTGGTATATCTTTATAAATGGCTTGAATCTGTGACTTAGGGAATGGGCACTCTACAATATCACAGTAATCAAAAGTGAATGTAGTCACATGGGTACATGATGAATTATACCAGAAAGTGTACCCACTAGCATCTTTGGTGATGGCCACCTGCTGGGCTTTAAGGAGGCCAACTAAGGAGATAATGTACCAGAGGCACATGGTTGCATAGAGTTAGCTTCCTCTGGGGCAGGTGTCTTCTTGCAATGGGAAGCGTGGATCCAGTTAGGCCTTCCGGCCAATTTGACAGAGGTAGGGGAGATCAGGAGAACTTGGAACGGTCCGTCAAATCTTGGTTCCAGGGTGTGTTTTTGCACAAATTTCTTGACCAGAACCCAGTCACCGGGGAGCAGACTGTGGTTGCCTGTGTCAGAATCAGGATCTGGAATTGAAGAGAAAACTTGGGCATGGATTTTGTTCAAAGCATTTGCGAGTTCAGTTACATAATCTACTAAAACATCAGTTTGAAGTTGTAGTTGTTGGGGAAAATAGCAACCTAGCCTAGGTGCAGTCCCAAATAGAATCTCATATGGGGACAATGAGGTAGTATTTTTGTACAAGAGCATTCATTAGATCTTTTGATAAATGTGCAGGTCTGTGTGCCCATTGTACGACTGCTGGGTACAAATTCTTAGGGAGGCAGAATTGAGGTTGTTGGAGTACACTCCATCCTTCAGAACTGCCCCTTTCTGTTTCCACTTCTGTATTTCTTCAGGGGCAACTGTAGCCTGTTGTTCCAGCAGGATTTTCAGGTCAGTTGGAAGAGTCTGCAGAGTAAATATGGGAGTTTCTTCATTTCCGGACACTCTTCTTTCCACTTCCTGTGGTTCTTTTGCAGCTTGTTTTGCAGCCTGATCAGCTAGATGGTTGCCCTTTGCTTCATCTGAGTCCAACTTCCCATGTGCTTTTATCTTCAAAATAGCCACTTCTTCTGGGAGTAGGAGGGCGTCCATCAGCTCCTTGATTGCGGAACCGTGCTTGATTGGTGTACCGGCGGTGGTAAGAAATCCTCTTGTTTTCCAAATTAATCCGAAGTCGTGAGCCACGCCCAGTGCATATCTTGAATCCGTGTAGATATTGGCGCGCTTTCCTTCAGAGATCTTGCATGCTGAAGTCAGGGCTTGCAATTCAGCTTCTTGTGCAGACATAGTTGATGGTAAAGATGATGATTTGACAATTTCATCTGTTGTGGTTACGGCATATCCTGTATGGTATCTTCCTTCTTCATCAGCATATCTTGAGCCGTCCACAAACAGGGTGAGATCGGGATCTACCAATGGGTCTTCATGCACAGTTGGTAGATGTGTTGTTTCCATTTTCATCTGTTCAAAACAGTCATGAGGTGTATCTGGGTCGTAGTCATTCACTATGGTTAAATCTTGGAACTCATTCTCCAGGAAATGACGCGGCCATGCTTTTAGGTGGTCAGTTGTTGGATATTTGACAACACCATTTTCCTGTAGCTGTGATTCGTCCATAGTGGCCCATGCTTTTGCCATAGGCCCAAGATCATTCCATGATATTGTTTTCAACTTGGTCACAGGGACATGTGGAATGGCAGTGTCCCAATGACGGTACAAATGCTTGAGTTCCGGAGGTAGATGAATCAAGACCATACTGTTGCCTTCAGAATCACAGTAGAAGTCTTGTGCAGTGAGTTTTACTTCAACCAGCTTATAGAGTTCATCTTCATAGCAGGGTTCAGGAGTGATGTTTGGTTTGTACCACATGGTACAGAAGGCATGTCTTGCTCCGTCATGAAGGAGTGCTTGTCCATCATAAAAGGATAGGTTGGGATGCATTTCCTTCTTGATGTTGCCAGTGAGAAGAGAAACATAAATTTCGTCCATGATGAATCCGTAGTATACACCCCCCTCAGGGAGTGGCAGAAGAGTGGACGGATTGAGAACTTGACATCTTTGGAGGGTAATGTTGTCAGGCAACAAAAGATGACATTGAAGGCGAAGATGCCTGGCAGGAGTAACATGCTTAAGCTGGACCTGGTTGACTATGGCAGAAATGTCATGAGGGGCCAAGACAACCAGGGGGTGGCCAAGGACAAGATCTCCAGTTCTTTCAATGAGCTCTCCTCTGGCCACAATATCCAGTTGGCAGGAGCAATAGCGGCCTCCAGGACCATGGGCCTGAGTGAGCACTCCTGTTGCATGGCCTTGTCTTTCAGAAACAAACAGTTTGAAGGGTTTGGTATAGTCTGGTAGGCCAAGAGCAGGAGCAGAAGCAATAGCACTTTTGAGAGAACAGAAGTTGTCAAGGGCTTCTGTGGACAAGCAAAATGGGTCTGACTTGAGAGCATCATAAAGAGGTTGCATAAGGAGCGAGGCTTCTGGGATCCATGCTCGGCAATAGGAAATGAGGCCTAGGAAGGCGTGTAGTGAGGCCTTGGAGGTGGAATGTCCAGCGTGTAGTGACTTCGAGGTCCTTGGAGGTGGAATGTCCAGTACCGCTCTAACTCAGTCACGGGTAAGATGTCTGGTTCCCTGAGACAGACAATGGCCAAGGAAAATAACAGTAGGTTGGCAGAATTGCAGCTTGAGACGTGAAGCTTTACATCCTTGTTCTGCTAGGTAGCAAAGAAGATTAAGTGAGCATTGTTCTGTTGTGGGTATATCATCTCCACAAAGCAGCAAATCATCCACATATTGAAGCAGGACGACCTCAGGATGGTCAGATTGCCATGGATCAAGGATAGAGCACATGGCCTTCGCAAATTGACTTGGTGAATTTTGTGCCCCTTGGGGCATGACAGTCCATGTGTACTGTTGTTTGTCATGTGTGAAAGCAAACAGATATTGGCAAGTTGGATCCAGGGGAACACTGAAGAAGGCATTGGCTAGATCAATGGCAGTGAAGTACTTGGCAGAGGGTGGAACGCCGGAAAGGAGAGTGTGTGGGTTGGGCACTATTGGAGTGTCCAAAACTGTGGCTTCATTTACCGCTCTGAGGTCTTGGACCAATCTGTACTTTTCTGGTTCGCCTTTTGGAGTCTTTTTCTTTACTGGAAATAATGGAGTATTGCATGGTGATTCACATTTGACAAGAGCACCCTTCTCCAGGAGTGCTTGAATTTGAATTGTAATGGCTGCAGCTTGAGCTGGTTTCAAAGGATACTGTGATTTTCGTGGCAATTTTACGCCTGGGATGAGCTTTACCACCACAGGCGGGACCTTTAGATGGCCTATGTCCTCTGGGCCTGTGGACCACAGCTTCTTGGGAACATCAGTCTTTAGTGAATCAGGGAAATTAGTCCTTAGGTCTTTTGCATCCCCATGAGGCTCTTCTAGATGTAGCATCAGGGGTAAGGAGCACAAAGCTGAGGTGTCTGAGACAGATAGAGGGGTGGATAGTTCCACTTGTCCATCTGGAGTAAAGGTGATGGATGCCTGCAGGCGTGAAAGAACATCAGCTCCTAACAGGTTAATGGGGCATGTGGAAGATACCACAAAGCGAGCAAGCAAGTTGTGGCAGTTACCAACCCGCAGTGGGGTGGACAGGGGACTTTGCCTTGGAAGGCCGTCCACCCCAACACAGGAGACATCAATATTGGAAAGAAATGAGGTATCGGGCAGGTCTTGTTCTCTCAGAACACTTCAGGCTGCACCTGTGTCAACTAGGAAAGTGGTGGGCTGGCCCTCAATGGGTAAAATTACAGTAGCTAGAGGCCCCCCTGTTCCCCTGAAGACACTGCCATGGCAGGGGCATTAAGCATCAGCAGGTTTGCTCTCCTCAGTATGGGCTGTGTTACTGACTCAAACCCCTTTCTATGTCATTAGCCATAGCTTTTTGCAGTCTGAACATGTCTATCATTATAAATAATGGTTAATAGTAAGTTAAGTAAAGTTCCTATATGTCTTTGGGTAAAACATTAACTATTGCGGTACTATCATTTATATTAATTAGACTATAACAATTATACCACCCTGTAACTAAAATGAATAACCAGTAGTGGCTGGGTTAATAAAACATGCCACAAACCCTTCTAATGCTAAACCATCATTTAAAGTAAAGGATGTTACTGTAAACATACGATCTGTAACTAGCAAGATTCGATTAAGCAAAGATACAATGTTTAAAATAACTTGCATTATTTGGCTATTTCCCTTGTTGCAAGATTAATCTGGATAATCAGCTGTTATGCTCTTATATTCGTGTCCAACAGATCTAATTTGTAGGTCACACCACATTTGCAAATTACATTTTAGCAACCTTCTTTTTTTTTTTTATATCACGGACAAATTGTTGATACAGGGAAACAAATGGCATGATTGTTTTAGTAATTATCTAAATGGGACGAGCATAATAGGGGTAGGCCTCATGATGGAGGCAGCCATGACAGGGGCGGGGAAGGAAATGACAGCAAGGGAGGAAGTGAGAGGGGTGACGTCCATGATATGTGTGGGAAAGGAAGACAGGAGGTGTGGGCATGGTAAGGGCATGGTAAGGGCGGAAGTGACGTTACTTTAGAAGCAACCGTGACTGTGGATAGGTCACGGGACTGGCAGGCGCCATCTTTAGGGTGGTGGTTGATGTACTTTCAACCATACACTATATTAAAACTATTAAAATAAGTCAGAGAAGCAACATTCTGTTCTGCAAAATGGAATACTAAACTATGAACAGACCTGGCAGGTTAAATAAGACAGTTGAGAACATTATGCATTTAACAGCCCATACAGCTGTTTCTAGAAACATGTACTTTAAAATAATGCAAGATAAACTCGCGGAATTCAACCTTATCTTCCTCAAACCATTAATCACTTTCCTCTTCACATACTAGCTTAACTCTGCATATTCCCTCTATCCACATTGCATAGTTTTGCAACAAATCACGCTTGCCTTTACACTTAACACGTCCAAATATTCCTCTATTCTTGTATCAGATTCACTTACCTCCGTAAATCAACACTGAGCTACATTCTTGTGTCTCCCCCACAATCCTCACTACCCTATCACAAAACACAATCCATATATACATATATATATGCATAAACGGCAAACGGCAACAATAATAATATTATTACACAATTATAACACCATATAACCTTTGAATTAGAATATTTTCCAGCAAAAATCCTGTCTCTAACTCTTATCAGTAGAAATGCAGGCAAGCGGGGAGGAAAGGGGGGGAGAAAGTTAGACAGTGCAAAAAAGGGAGAGACTGCAGGCATGAAGATTAACCATGTGAGTGCTGTAAAGTAACAAGACAGAAGGACAGAGACTTATACGTTTGGAAACCAGAAATCTTTGACGGAAGAAACGGACTGGAGGTGCAGGGAGCTGCAGAGAGAGGATGAGGGTGACGAGATCTGTAGGACTGATGGGGGGGGGAATAGGGATCCATCAGCATCCAGTAACACAATTATTATAATACACAAACAATCTTAAACCTTTGTGATCAATTTCTTCCTCAACCTATCCCTTTTGCTGAATAGCTCTTGCTACTCGGTACCAGGCTTCTGCTGTACAAACCAAATCTTGGTCCGACAGCTTCCCTTTCTTCTGTCAGTAACTTACGCCAGCTCTCTGGCTACAATCTGCCGCACAGAGGTACGGTAATTCCACATACTTTAGCAATCTTACTCACTTTCTTAACCATCTCTTCTCCTTCTCTGTCTTCCACTAGATCACATGCTAACCAACCCTTACTGGGTTTATCTAACTTCTGTCCCATCCTCCCTATATAAGGCGTCCCAGATATAGAGAGAGAAAGGAACAGAACGTCTACCGTGCTCGACTGCTACTTTAAGAGCAAGCTCTTTAAGTACGCCTTCCCAAAACGTAGACTAGTCACTAATTCCGCCTACCCGTGGTAGCCGCGGATTGGAGCGTGGCGAGAAGTGTGTGACCAATCACTTCTCTCAACAGAGAAAGAGAAATAGGAGGGGAAAGTGTAAATAGTACAGTGAGTAAGATAAAAGTAAACACAGGAATCTGTGTGACAGACAATTAAGACAATAACATTTCAGTGTAAATACAGTGCATGCATCGCAGTTCAAATAAGTTCAACAGTTGTACTTGCCTTTACTCGTGTGGCCAAAGCCACCTCCCTCAACCTCGTAGTGTCCCCACACGGAGAATGACTTCCACAAGTCTCACTACCAGCAGCCACAGGAAACAGCAACAGCTTCCAACCCGAATCCTGTATAGCCTAAAGAATTGGAATCTTACCTGTCTCAGCGCTTGAGACTGGAATTTTACCAAGAAGAAGTGTCTGATGAGGCTAGCTAAGTGGTCAAAATGACACTCTGGGGATCCCCAGGAAGCAGTGAGTCTACTGCCCTCCACAGATCCCCCCTACTCTTTTTCCTTACAGCCACAGCCACGTGGCTCCTAAAAGAGTTAAACAGGCAATAGAGGACCCCCAGGAAAACTTCCACAGGTCCACCCCCCTTTTTCCTTACTACCACAGGCATG
>OW240923.1:89971203-89982653 GCA_933207985.1 Pelobates cultripes | reverse complement strand
CTCTTCACTCCGCTGGTAACCCATAGTGGCTTATCCACTACTTCTCCGTACGGCAGTCTACCCATAAAGACGGACGCTGTCCCTGTACTGTCCCTTCCTGGACTTTCTGCACTTCATCAGTATAAGGGAGAGTTTGTAGCGGAATACAGGGTGATGTGAGGTCTTGGTCACCAATCTCTAGATGGGCGAAGGTTGGTGTTGCTTGGTCTACAGTTTTCTGCAGGAATTTCCTTAGGCATGGGAGGACACAACAAATGAGAAGAGCGAAAATAAAAAGAAAAATTAGTAAGGCAATATCAATCTGGACTAAAGCTCTCTGCCAACCAGTCATCCAACCAAACCATTTTTCCCAGGGATCAGTAACTCCAGAGTTTCTCTTTAACTCTTCTGAGAGTCTATTTAATTTATCTATGGCCAGAGTGACTTTACCATTAGGACCTGTGTTTTCTGGAATGTAAGTGCAACAAGTCATAGTGTCGGGTAGTATTTTACAGACCCCCCCTTTTTCGGCTAAGATCATGTCTAAGGCCAGTCTGTTCTGGAAGGTCATTTGGGATGTAGCCTGTAATTGCTCGGCCAAGCCCTGGAGGGCATCCCTGGTGTAGTTCACGAAGCGCTGTTGGTTGTAATAGATATAATTAATCCAATTAAGGTTTTTGTTGGCAGTGACTATAGTGAACAGTGATTCGAATCCTACTGCCACTTCGTCTCTAGCTTTGAATTCATCAGGCACTCCCCTGGGCACCCCAATGGCATCTATGTAAATGTGTGGGTCAAAACTGCCTTTTACTGGGGTTTCACGCTTAATCTTCGCTAACGTCTGTGGGGAATCGTGGGTGCCGGGATGATTGTCAGAAATAATGTGGATGGGCATGATAACCTTGGCCAAGGTACACTCCCCCCACCAGTCAGTCTCCAGTCTGGATCTTAACTGCAAGTCCCCACATAGCCAGTAAATGTCTCCTAGTGACCTGGTGTGATGTTGTAACAGACGTATGGGGACAGTTCTGTAAGTGGCACAATAACCTTTAAAAAAATTACCCACAAATTTACCAATCCCGTTATACATGGCATAACAAGTGTAATTACCTCTATAGACTGTGATTCCATCTGGTGGCTTAACATTTTCAACTAAGAGAGGGTATTCTGCCGTCCATGCCATGCATAGGGACCTATTAAAGTCATATTGGTAGGCAAAAAGGCTTAAGAAGCAATCTTCTATCTCTAAAGGGAGAGTTAGGGGGACGGTGCCAAGGTGGGGTCGGGCACCGCCACATACATAACATGCTGTTTTATTATGTTTGTTGGCATTATACCTCATCCATTCTAACCACAAATTAATGTCATTGAATCCAGTTTCAGCGGCCATGGTATCTTCAAAAGTGGGGTTAGTGATGGCCATCATATCTTTAAAGGACTGGATATGTGGTTTTAGCAGATTTGGGACCATATGATCAGCCCCTTGCCACTCTGGAGAGTGGTACATATCTCTGAGGTAGAAATGACCTAATTTGTTGTAGGAACCTTTCTTCCAATACATTCCCATTACATATCGGTCTGCATCCTCGGGGCCAGGATGTTCAATATTTAACATAAATTTCATAGGGGTACTTCCTCCAGGCTTTCTTAAAGTCATTCTTTGAAGGAGGGATCTACCCTGATTGTCTATCTTAGATAAAGCACTTTTGGGTTTATAACCCCAGGCAGGCCCAGTATTCCATCCCGCAGCCCCCAGTAGTTACAGTCATAACCCCATTGTTCATCTACTACACAAACGTAAGGGTCTTTTGCTTGTGGTATATCTTTATAAATGGCTTGAATCTGTGACTTAGGGAATGGGCATTCTACAATATCACAGTAATCAAAGGTGAATGTAGCCACGTGGGTACATGATGAATTATACCAGAAAGTGTACCCACTAGCATCTTTGGTGATGGCCACCTGCTGGGCTTTAAGGAGGCCAACTAAGGAGATAATGTACCAGAGGCACATGGTTCCTCTGGGGCAGGTGTCTTCTTGCAATGGGAAGTGTGGATCCAGTTAGGCCTTCTGGCCAATTTGACAGAGGTAGGGGAGATCAGGAGAACTTGGAACGGTCCGTCAAATCTTGGCTCCAGGGTGTGTTTTCGCACAAATTTCTTGACCAGAACCCAGTCACCGGGGAGCAGACTGTGGTTGCCTGTGTCAGAATAAGAATCTGGAATTGAAGAGAAAACTTGGGCATGGATTTTGTTCAAAGCATTGGCAAGTTCAGTTACATAGTTTACTAAAACATCAGTATGAAGTTGTAATTGCTGGGGAAAATAGCAACCTAGCCTAGGTGCAGTCCCAAATAGAATCTCATATGGGGACAGTGAGGTAGTATTTTGTACAAGAGCATTCATTAGATCCTTTGATAAATGTGCAGGTCCGTGTGCCCATTGTACGACTGCTGGGTACAAATTCTTAGGGAGGCAGAAATTGAGGTTGTTGGAGTGCCCCTTTCTGTTTCCATTTTTGTATTTCTTCAGGACCAACTGCAGCCTGTTGTTCCCGTAGGATTTTTAGATCAGTTGGAAGTGTCTGCAAGGTATATGTGGGAGTTTCTTCGTTTCCGGACACACTTCTGTCCACTTCCTGTAGTTCTCTTGCAGCTTGTTTTGCAGCTTGATCAGCCAGATGGTTGCCCCTTGCTTCATCCGAATCCAACTTCCCATGTGCCTTTACCTTCAGAATGGCCACTTCTTCTGGGAGTAGGAGGGCATCCATCAGCTCCTTGATTGCAGAACTGTGCTTGACTGGTGTACCGGCAGTGGTAAGAAATCCTCTTGTTTTCCAAAATAATCCGAAGTCATGAGCCACGCCCAGTGCATAACTTGAATCTGTGTAGATATTGGCGCGCTTTTCTTCAGATATCTTGCATGCTGAAGTTAGGGCTTGTAATTCAGCTTCCTGCGCAGACATTGTTGATGGTAGAGATGATGACTTGATAATTTAATCTGTTGTGGTGACGGCATATCCTGTGTGATATTTTCCTTCTTCATCAGCATACCTTGAGCCGTCCACAAACAGGGTGGTCAGGATCTATTAGTGGATCCTCATGCACGGTTGGCAGATGTGTTGTTTCCATTTTCATCTGTTCAAAACAGTTATGGGGCGTTTCTGGATCATAGTCGTGCTTTATGACCAGATCTTCAAATTCTTCTTCCAGAAAGTACCGTGGCCATGCTTTTACATGTTCAGTTGTTGGGTACTTGACAACGCCTTTTTCTTGGAGCTGTAGTTCATCCATGCTGGCCCATAGTTTTGCCATGGGCCCGAGCCATGGTAAATCCATAGTAGCTACCCCCCCCTCAGGGAGTGGCAGAAGAGTGGACGGATTCAGAACCTGACATCTTTGAAGGGTAACGTTGTCAGGTAACAGGAGATGACATTGGAGACAAAGGTGCCTGGCAGGGGTGACATGTTTGAGTTGGACCTGGTTAAGTATGGCAGAAATATCATGAGGTGCCAAAACAGTCAGAGGGTGGCCAAGAACCAGGTCCCCAGTGCGGTTGATGAGTTCCTGAGCGGCAAAAACAGCTTGGAGGCAAGAGGGGGTTCCTCTAGCCACAATGTCCAGTTGGCAAGAGAAGAAGCCAATAGGCCTTTGGCGGCCGCCAGGTCCATGGGCTTGAGTAAGGACTCCTGTAGCGTGGCCTTGTCTTTCAGACACAAATAATTTGAATGGTTTGGTGTAGTCTGGCAAGCCAAGGGCGGGAGCAGAGGCAATAGCACGTTGGAGAGTGTAGAAGTTGTCATGTGCTTCTGAGGACAGACAGAACGGGTCTGATTTAAGAGCATTGTACAAAGGTTGCATGAGTAGAGAGGCCTCTGGGATCCACGCTCGGCAGTAAGAAATGAGGCCTAGAAAGGCCGACACGATCACGGGTGAGGTGTCTGGTGCCATGGGACAGGCAATGGCCTAGAGAGATTACTGTGGCCTGGCAAAATTGAAGTTTGACAAGAGATGCCTTACACCCCTGATCTGCAAGATAACAAAGGAGGTCCAGAGAACATTTTTCTGTCGTGGGGATGTCATCTCCAAGTAAAATGGGAAGGGAACAAAGAACTGTAGTGTCTTTTCGTGACAAAGGTGTATTTAATTGAACCTGGCCGTCTGCAGTGAGGGTGATGGATGCTTGGAGGCGGGATAGGACATCAGCACCCAAGAGGTTAATGGGACATGGACAGGTTACTGCGGGAAGTACCATCAACACCAACACAAGAGACATCGGTGTCAGACAGGAACGATGAGTCAGGCAGGTCTTGTTCTCTAAGAACACTGCGGGCTGCACCTGTGTCAACCAGGAAAGTAGTGGGATGACCCTCAATGGGTAGAACTACTGTGGCTAGTGGCCCCCCTTGTTCCCTGTAGACACTGCCATGGCAGGGGCATTAAGCATCAGCGGGTTTGCTCTCCTCTGTATGGGCTGTGTTACTGACTCTAACCCCTTTCTATGTCATTAGCCATAGCTTTTTGCAGTCTGAACATGTCTATCATTATAAATAATGGTTAATAGTAAGTGAAGTAAAGTTCCTATATGTCTTTGGGTAAAACATTAACTATTGCGGTACTATCATTTATATTAGTTAGACCATAACAATTATACCACCCTGTAACTAAAATGAATAACCAGTAGTGGCTGGGTTAATAAAACATGTCACAAACCCTTCTGATGCTAAACCATCATTTAACGTACAGGATGTTACTGTAAACATACGATCTGTAACTAGCAAGATTCGATTAAGCAAAGATACAATGTTTAAAATAACTTGCATTATTTGGCTATTTCCCTTGTTGCAAGATTAATCTGGATAATCAGCTGTTATGCTCTTATATTCGTGTCCAACAGATCTCATTTGTAGGTCACACCACAGTTGCAAATTACATTTTAGCAACCTTTTTGTTTTTTTGTTTTTTATCACGGACACATTTCTGATACAGGGAAACAAATGGCATGATTGTGTTAGTAATTATAATGTTTCTGTTCATAATATGTAGAGTGTAAGGAAAACAACATGTCTCTAAATAGGACGAGCATAATAGGGGTAGGCCTCATGATGGAGGCAGCCATGACAGGGGCGGGGAAGGAAATGACAGCAAGGGAGGAAGTGAGAGGGGTGACGTCCATGATATGTGTGGGAAAGGAAGACAGGAGGTGTGGGCATGGTAAGGGCGGAAGTGACGTCACTTTAGAAGCAACCGTGACTGTAGATAGGTCACGGGACTGGCAGGGTCAACCTCCTTCTCTACTAGGCGCCATCTTTAGGGTGGTGGCTGACGCACTTTCAACAATACACTATATTATAACTAATAAAATAAGTCAGAGAAGCAACATTCTGTTCTGCAAAATGAAATACTAAACTATGAACAGACCTGGCAGGTTAAATAAGACAGTTGAAAACATTATGCATTTAACAGCCCATACAGCTGTCCATAGAAACATGTACTTTAAAATAACTTTAAAATAATAAAATGATGCAAAATAAACTCACGGAATTCAACCAATTTCCCTTATCATCCTCCAACCATTAATCACTTTCCTCTTCACATACTAAACAACTTCGCATATTCCCTCTATCCACATTGCATAGATTCACTTACCTAACCTCCGTAAATCAACACTGAGCTACATTCTTGTGTCTCCCCCACAAAACACAATTTATATATATATAGCACCGTGGAATCTGCCGGCGCCATGCAAACGGCAACAATAATAATATTATTACATAATTATAACACCATAACCTTTGAATTAGAATATTTTCCAGCAAAAATCCCCTCTCTAACTCTTATCAGTAGCTCCGAAATGCAGGCATGTGACTCCTCCCCCATAGGCAAGCGGGGAGGAGGGGGGGGAGAAAGTGAGACAGTGCAAAAAAGGGGAGAGAGAGAGACTGCAGGCATAAAGGTTAACCATGTGAGTGCTGTAAAGTAACAAGACAGAAGGACAGAGACTTATACGTTTGGAAACAAGAAATCTTTGACGGGAGAAACGGACTGGAGGTGCAGGGAGCTGCAGAGAGAGGATGAGGGTGACGAGATCTGTAGGACTGATGGGGGGGGGGGGAGAATTGGGATCCATCAGCATTCAGGACTGGGCAAACAGGGGTGGTGGTAGGGTGGGGACCAGGGGTGGGCACCATGGTCAGCTGCATTTCGGTCATTGCTGACGCGATGTTGGGAGTGGTCACCTCCTGGGCGCCATCATAGGGCGCCGGCTGGGAGGACTTCCCAGTAACACAATTATTATAATACACAAACAATCTTAAACCTTTGTGATCAATTTCTTCCTCAACTTATCCCTTTTGCTGAATAGCTCTTACTACTCGGTACCAGGCTTCTGCTGTACGAACCAAATCGTGGTCCGACAGCTTCCCTTTCTTCTCTGTCAGTAACTTACGCCAGCTCTCTGGCTGCAATCTACCACACGGGGGTACCGTGATTCCACATACTTTAGCAATCTTATCAACCTTCTTAACCATCTCTTCACCTTTCCTATCTTCCACTAGATCACATGCTAACCAACCCTTACTGGGTTTATCTAACTTCTGTCCCATCCTCCCTATATAACGCGTCCCAGATATAGAGAAAGAGAGAAAAGAAGGTCTACAGTGCTCGACTGCTACGTAAGAGTGGGTTCCTACGTACGTCTTCACAAAACGTAGACTAGTCACTAATTCCGCCTACCCGAGGTAGCCACGGAATTGGAGCGTGGCGAGAAGTGTGTGACCAATCACTTCTCTCAACAGAGAAAGAGAAATAGGAGGGGAAAGTGTAAATAGTACAGTGAGTAAGATAAAAGTAAACACAGGAATCTGTGTGACAGACAATTAAGACAATAACATTTCAGTGTAAATACAGTGCATGCATCGCAGTTCAAATAAGTTCAACAGTTGTACTTGCCTTTACTCGTGTGGCCAAAGCCACCTCCCTCAACCTCGTAGTGTCCCCACACGGAGAATGACTTCCACAAGTCTCACTACCAGCAGCCACAGGAAACAGCAACAGCTTCCAACCCGAATCCTGTATAGCCTAAAGAATTGGAATCTTACCTGCCTCAGCGCTCGAGGCTGGAATTTTACCAAGAAGAAGTGTCCGATGAGGCTAGCTAAGCAGTCAAAGCGACACTATGGGGAACCCCCAGGAAGCAGTGAGTCTACACCACCTCCACAGATTCCCCCTACTCTTTTTCCTTACAGCCACAGCTACGTGGCTCCTAAAAGAGTTAAACAGGCAATAGAGGACCCCCAGGAAAACTTCCACAGGTCCACCCCCCTTTTTCCTTACTACCACAGCCACGTGGTACCTAAAAGGAGTAAACAGGCACTCACACTCCCCGGGTACTAAGTTAAACACAAACCAATACAAACACACCCAGGCAACAGATAGTCAACATGCAGGTAAATTAAGTATCATTAACAATACAAGGAGTCTGGGCAAGTTATTACCTGACTTTGATGTCCTCTCGGCAGCAGTCACAGACACTGGGACAGGTCAATCACAGGGGCAGGAACATACCGGCTAGGTGCTGCAGCAACCTCTACCGTGTATTCAGAGGTGATCAGGCTCTTTTCCTTCCCCCAGGATTCATCCCCCCAGCATCTTCTTGGACAGCTGCCCAGGCAGGACATAACCCAGAGCCCCACGTTTTGGGCGCCAAACTGTAGTAGATGATTTACTGCAAACCAATTAGTTTGAATGACTATCTGTTCCTGTCCAAATTAAAGATAATAAAGTTGCGTGCACGCAGAAGTAAATTCACACTGAGACACAGAGTTCAGGTTAATGAAAGAACTTCGGAGAAGTTTAATGGCTTCTGTTTAAAAAGCAGGCTCGCAGGCCCTTTTAAAGGCATTATTACATCATTGAAGAAAATCAAGATATAGACAAATAGACATTGTGCTAAGTAGTTAGTAAAATGCCCTCCCTACGGGGTGTACCATCTTAGGTCACTATCCTCGTCATGATTGTCTCCTCCAGGTTTTAGCGCCATTTTGTTAACATGAGGAGCTCACTCGACGGGAGGGGCCTTTGGCAGCTATCCATTTAGAGTGTAGCCTGGCACTGTTAGTTTCTCAAGGTTAGGTTTCAAGGCTTTTAGTAAATACACATTTTATCAAAGCTATCATTGTAAGTGGGACGCTACAGTGTTTCACACTACAGGTGCATAATATTTCTTGCTGACATGCAAATTCTATATTCTATAGACAAAGCTTTCTTGTAAAACTATGGGGCCTCTTAGAGGTATAGCAAGAGGATTTAAATGGGCCTTACAGATTTATAGAGGCCTAATAATTCTACAACAAAGGGCCAGTGTAATCAAACTAAACTAAAGAAAGTGCCAAGTATTAGACTAATAACATTATGCATTAAAGTGGTAAAAGTGCTGAAAAAAAAAGTACATATATTACAACACATTTTAATTTACAGCACCACTGTGCAGCCAGGAATTCAAATTATTTCAAGTGCCAGCACAGTCAAGTGGGGAGTCCCTTTGATGCAGTGCCAATCTATTAGATCCAATGGCTATATGTGACATCTGGAAAAATAGTACTGGAGAAACAAATTTGTTTCTCCAGTATTATGCCAGATTTCACAGATTTACCAATTCTACACCTGCAACCTGCTCCTCCACTCTGCACTTGTGGGATGCATACACTGCTCAGCGGCATCTTCATAACTCACATAGAACTTCGGATGCTGTCAACACGGATGGCGTTTCTTACTAAAGTATGATTTTGAAAAATACACCTCTGGTCCTAAAGTGGTCATGTCCTCTATGCGACCCATTCTTGCATTTTTTGGAGTGACAGAGATGACCAATCACTGACGTGGACCAATCACAATGCTTTTTGGTCATTATTCAGTGCCCTGTCATGGTGTGTATCTTGATATACATATAGTGCGTACTGTAAGACTTTCTTGAATTTCTGATATGACCTTGGCTTGCATATTGACTTTTGAGTATTTCTGGAATCCTGAATTGGCTTGTTTATTTGTATATTCATATTTCTAAAATCCTAATTTTGGCTATTTCTGACTTTATCTTTATCATTGTATAATTTTAAGTGACCACTCTAAGGCCTGGTAATACGTATATATTTGACCCTCTATTTGTGTGTTTCCCATGTGCTGTAAGTTAGGGTAATAACCCCGTTACAGAAGTCTGAAACCTGATGCTTGTCTGTGCTCATTTGCATATCTAGCTGGGAACTCTGAGATAGTTGTGGAAAAAGGATGTTTTGAGGGAGGAACTCCAAATCTCAAAGCAAAGGAATATTGCGCTAATAGTTTGCTTGATCATATGTCTGTATGGGTCTTTAAACACCACAAACCACCATCTTTTGCTACTCTTTTTCATTAACTCTTGCAGGGTTATTCACTACAGTCAGAATTAGTGATCGACCGATATTGATTTTTTTAGAGCTTTACTTGGCCAGGGAGGGGGATATGGCATTCCCTGGTGGTCTGGTGGCATGGACTATGCAGTGGGGGCCCAGCAGGTGCTTACTTACCTTCCCAGCAGCTCCCTTCAGCTCCCCTGTCTAAATCTCATGACCTGTGTGCCACAGGGAGCCATGGTAACCGCAACGCTCTGACTGCTGCGGGACTCGCAAGATTTAGACAGGGGAGCTGAAGGGAGCTGCTGGGAAAGTAAGTAAGAGCTTGCTGCGAGCCCCCCAGGACCGCCGGGCTTGTAATGGGCCCGGCGGTCCTGGTATGTTTTATCGGCAATATCGGTATCTCTATTTTCTGATACGGATTTTGCCGAAAATACAGAATATCTGCTGATAATATCGGCCAGACCGATAATCGGTCGATCCCTAGTCAGAATTTAAAGTGAATTTAACGTGAATTTCAACTTTTAGGCCAAAGTAAATGTACCGTAAATGTACGGTATAACTTATGGCTATTTTGCCCTGAAATTTTAAATTCACTTTGAATTCTCACTTTAGTAAATCATAGATTTGTACACACTAGAAAAATTTGGCTCAGCCAAATCGATTTATCTGAAAAAAAAAATAGTTTGGATGGTCTGAAATTCATTCACGTGACATTTTGGTTTGGAAGAATTTTATCCATACAATTGAATTGAATTATGCTTTAGGGACAGTTTTTTGCAACTGTCCTAGCATGTCATTAGGCACAAATGGGTTAATGTTAAGGTAGCATTGGAACATAGCTTGGTTGCTTCACCTAAGTGTTGCTTCTAAGTGTGTAGTTGGAGATATTCTGGAGAGTTTTACAGAAGCTTCAACTGTCTAAGAGTTGTGCTAAGAGCTTTCTTTTCTACTGTTACAGGTAAGATTCATCTGTAGGAAAAGGTTACTGATTGCACAAGGTTTGAATTCCTGTTGGTAATTATAAGGGATTTGATTTGATTAAGCTAGTTACTTGCGATTGATTGCTGGTTAATTAGCTATTGTTTGCAAATATGCAGAGGCCTACCCAGGTGTTAAACATTCCTAGTGGGTGGTGATTTTAGGAGTTATATAAGGCTTGTTGACATTAGGTTGGCTAATATAGCTTGGTTGCTTCACCTAAGTGTTGCTTCTAAGTGTGTAGTTGGAGATATTCTGGAGAGTGTTGCTTCTAAGTGTGTAGTTGGAGATATTCTGGAGAGTGTTGCTTCTAAGTGTGTAGTTGGAGATATTCTGGAGAGTTTTACAGAAGCTTCAACTGTCTAAGAGTTGTGCTAAGAGCTTTCTTTTCTACTGTTACAGGTAAGATTCATCTGTAGGAAAAGGTTACTGATTGCACAAGGTTTGAATTCCTGTTGGTAATTATAAGGGATTTGATTTGATTAAGCTAGTTACTTGCGATTGATTGCTGGTTAATTAGCTATTGTTTGCAAATATGCAGAGGCCTACCCAGGTGTTAAACATTCCTAGTGGGTGGTGATTTTAGGAGTTATATAAGGCTTGTTGACATTAGCTTGGCTAATATAGCTTGGTTGCTTCACCTAAGTGTTGCTTCTAAGTGTGTAGTTGGAGATATTCTGGAGAGTGTTGCTTCTAAGTGTGTAGTTGGAGATATTCTGAAGAGTGTTGCTTCTAAGTGTGTAGTTGGAGATATTCTGGAGAGTTTTACAGAAGCTTCAACTGTCTAAGAGTTGTGCTAAGAGCTTTCTTTTCTACTGTTACAGGTAAGATTCATCTGTAGGAAAAGGTTACTGATTACCCAAGGTTTGAATTCCTGTTGGTAATTATAAGGCATTTGATTTGATTAAGCTAGTTACTTGCTGTTGATTGCTGGTTAATTAGCTATTGTTTGCAAATAAGCAGAGGCCTACCCAGGTGTTAAACATTCCTAGTGGGCGGTGATTTAGGGAGTTATATAAGGCTTGGTCTCATTAGCTTGTCTAATATAGCTTGGTGCTACTTCCAAGTGCTGTTTCTAAGTGTCTAGTTGGAGATATTCTGGA
>OW240923.1:89950746-89971103 GCA_933207985.1 Pelobates cultripes | reverse complement strand
GATAAAAGGCATTTTGCACAGTCTGTTACTCTTCATAATTAATTTTCTGCACTTTCAGAGTGTAATGGTGTTGTGGAGAGGCACTGAGGCTAGTGGTGTTGTGGAGAGAGGCACTGAGGCTAGTGGTATTGTGGAGAGAGGCACTGAGGCTAGTGGTATTGTGGAGAGAGGCACTGAGGCTAGTGGTGTTGTGGAGAGGCACTGAGGCTAGTGGTGTTGTGTGTGGAGAGAGGCACTGAGGCTAGTGGTGTTGTGGATAGAGGCACTGAGGCTAGTGGTGTTGTGGAGAGAGGCACTGAGACTAGTGGTGTTGTGGAGACCGGCTTGGAGACTATGGTGAGGCCTAATAGAAAGCAGTTGTTGTTAGGGGATTCCATTATAAGAGGTGTGGAGATGGACAATGGTGGTCTTGTGAGGTGTCTTCCCGGAGCTACTGCTCACAGAGACAGGAGACGTATCTGTAATATTGTTAAGCAAGCAAAGCAGGAAGGAGAATTGGATGTACTTGTCCATCTAGGGACAAATGACTTGGCTTGCAATGAGGTTTCAGAGGTTAAGGAAGTTTTTAGTGTTTTTGCCTATGATATACGGCAGGTTGCTTCCACACTGTCATTCTCTGAAGTTCTGCCTGTGCATAACCCAACACTCAGAGCGACAGGCGGATGCGTATTAGGGACTTTTAATTTGTGAGCGAGGTGAATGGTGGCCGGGAGCAAGGATTTGGCTTTATTTCTCATGGTAGCTTCTGTTTGGAATGGGAGATAAGCTGTACAAAAAGATGGTTTTTATGCTCCAAAAAGGGAACAAATGTTCTCAGTGAGAGCAGTTCAGAGGTTTTGCTAGGATGTATTTTAAACTAGGAGGGGGGGCGAAAGGGGTGATAAAACATCAATCCAATTGTCCCCCAAAACAAGGACAGAAGGTGCCTGTAGCAAGTGTGTTAAAAAATGATAAGCTTAGAGTCATGTCTACAAATGCTGGCAGTTTAGGGAATAAGATCCATGAACTTGTGGCAATAATGGCAACTGATAGTGTAGATTTAGTCGCTGTTACTGAGACATGGTACAATGAGGAAAAATGACTGGGACATAGCAATACCAGGGTACTCTTTATATAGGAAAGATAGGGAAGGCAAGAAAGGGGGAGGGGTAGCCTTGTATGTGAAGGATAGCATAAAATCTAGCCTAATAAAAGTTAGTGAGGCAAACATAGAGTCCGTTTGGGTTACGTTAGAATTTGGTAATCACACAGTAACTTGTGTAGGTGTGATTTATAGGCCCCCAGGACAAATTGAAGAGTTAGATAATCTACTAGTTGAGGGAATAGCTAAAATGACAAAGAAGGGGGAAGTTATCATCATGGGTGACTTTATTGTAATGCTTCACAATTGTAAATTGGAAAACAAAATTAGCTACTTGTGCCAGGGAGCACACATATTCCTAAGCTCACAGGATTTGTCTCTAAAACAAGTTGTTGAGGAGCCAACTGCGTAAAGAGGCCATACTAGATTTAGGTAGTAACAAATGGAGATTTGGTATCAGATGTGTACTGTAGGTGAAAGTTTAGGATCCAGTGATCATCAGTCAGTGTGGTTTTAATATAAGAACAGTGACTGAGTCACACCACACAAAACAAAAGTTTTGAACTTTAGAAAAACAGACTTTTCTAAAAAATTGGGAATATGGGTAGAGAGTCATTATCAGACTGGAGCAATTTAAAATGAGTCCAAGAAAAATGGGATTATTTAAAAGTTGCACTATTGAAGGCAACAGAAAATTGCATTGAAAACTTGTCAGTAAAAGCCGAAAAAGTCAAGAAACCACTGTGGTACTCCACAGATGTGGCCAAAATAGTTAAAAACAAAAAGTTAGCATTTAGGAATTATAAAAAAAACCAGAGTGAGGAAGACAAAATGATCTATAAGATTAGGCACAAAGAGGCTAAGCAAGTTATAAGAGCTTCAAATCACACACAGAAGAGAAAATAGCACAGTCAGTAAAAAAGGGGGATAAAACATTTTTTAGATACATAAATGAGAAAAGAAAAATAAAACAAGGATTAGTTAGATTAAAAACAAAAGAAGGAAGGTATGTAGAAGAGGATAAAGGTCAGGCTGACTGCCTCAATGAATATTTTTGTTCTGTATTTACAGAAAAATGAAAGAGAAGAAGGACCTCGAGAAGTTGAGAAAAAGGACTATTGAGTCATTTGGCCACGCATTGAGTTTACAGAGGGAAGAGGTTCTATTTCAACTGTCCAAAAGTAAGACAAATAAGTCAATGGGACCTGATGGAATACACACCCAAAAGCTATTAAAAAGAGCTTAGTGAATTGTACTAGCAAGCACAAGTAGCAGATTTATTTAACCAATCATTGTTAGCACAGAATTTAGTCCCAGAAGATTGGAAGTTAGCGAGAATGTTGTACTTATTTACAAGAGAAAGGTAATAGGGAGAATTGAGGGCAACTATAGGCCAGTAAGCCTTACTTCAGTAGTAGGGAAAGTAGTGGAAACCATGTTGAGATAGGATTGATGAACATCTAAAACACATGGATTTCAAGATCCAGGAGCAACATGGATTTACTTCCAGGAGGGTCATATAAGAAGCTAATCTTATTGATTTGTTTTGATTGGGTAACTAAAACTATAGATCAGGGTGGTGCAGTAGACATTGCTTACCTAGATTTCAGTAAGGCTTTTGACACTGTTGCACATAGAAGGCTTATCAATAAACTGCAATCTTTAAGTTTGGATTCCAATATTGTTGAATGGGTAAGGCAGTGGCTTAGTGACAGGCAACAGAGGGTTGTAGTTAATGGAATATATTTAAAGCTTGAACTTGTCACCAGTGAGGTACCTCAGGGATCTGTACTTGCACCCATTCTCTTTAATATTTTTATTAGTGATATTGCAGAAGGTCTTGATGGTAAGGTATGTCTTTTTGCTGATGATACTAAGACATGTAACAGGGTTGATGTTCCAGGAGAGATAAGCCAAATGGCAAATGATTTAGGTAAACTAGAAAAATGGTCAGAATTGTGGCAACTGACATTTAATGTGGATAAGTGCAAGATAATGCATCTTGGACGTAAAAACCCAAGGGCGGAGTACAGAATATTTGATAGAGTCCTAGCCTCAACAATTGAGGAAAGGGATTTAGGGGTGATTATTTCTGATGACTTAAAGGTAGGCAGACAATGTAATAGAGCAGCAGGAAATGCTGGAAGAATGCTTGGTTGTATAGGGAGAGGTATTAGCAGTAGAAAGAGGGAAGTGCTCATGCCATTGTACAGAACACTGGTGAGACCTCACTTGGAGTATTGTACACAGTACTAGAGACCGTATCTTCAGAAGGATATTGATACCTTAGAGAGGGTTCAGAGAAGGGCTACTAAACTGGTTCATGGATTGCGGGATAAAACTTACCAGGAAAGGTTAAAGGATCTTAACATGTATGTAACGGCACCCCGAGCATAAAAGGGTTAAACCGCCATTTAGTAGATCTTCCCTTCCAGAGACACAGGCACAGCTACTGCAGAACACCAATCTGCCGTACAGGAAACCATATGAATGCCGTAAACTGCCGAATAGGAAAAACCATACGAATAGGTTTACACTCCTAGCAGTCAAACTGGAACAGCATACAATAAATCCCCCCAAGAACGAGACAAAGCTCCGTGTTGAGGGTCAAGCAGTGAACAGACAGAGCTGTGGGTTTATTGTTCTTATATACACATTAGTACCACCCACAGGGTTTTGGAAAACAACCAATAAACACATACAAGACACTCCCACACAAAATCCTCCCCTCTGTCTGTGATACAATTAACTTACACAATGGGTAATGTAATTAGCACAAGCAGAAAAATACAATTTTTCCACATTATTCATAACTTGAAAAGTATGCATCACATTTACATTTTCAGAATCAGCATACTCCAAATACAAACATATGTCAAAATCATCCAAATTGGTCCAGTGGTTCAAAAGATAGATCGTAGTCCTTTGTGACCAAAGGAAGCATGGCTTTTCTGCCCAAAACCAGTTCCACAGAGTCTTCTATCCTGGAGATAATTGGGAAGTAATCCAATTATCTCCAAGGACAGAGGCAAAACTCGATTGAACACATGGCAGCAAAAGACAATAAAACACATAAAAACATATAACTGTGCAGCCATTGCACAAAGCAGGTACATTCAACATATGCCGAGATAGCTCAGATCTGAGCCCACATTATTACTGAATGGCGCTCAGAGCACACACATACAGTTAAATTGCCATGGAGCCAAAGTCTTTCCCATAGTCTTTCATTATACGAATGGGCTCCATGGCATAGCTTTCTGGGGTATCACCGCTTAAACAGGGCAAGCACTGAATAACCCGGCTTTCGTGTCTTCGCAGGGGAAAATCACGCGTTTCAACATGGGGCCATAGTCTAAAGGCAACAGGCGAGCAACCAGGCTTCTCCAATGCAATGTGGCGAGATTGGTCTCGTCACAATGTGTAGCTTGGAGGAAAGACGAGACGGGGGGATATGATAGAAACATTTAAATATATAAAGGGAACAACACAGTAAAGGAGGAGACTATATTTAAAAGAAGAAAAACTACCACAACAAAAGGACATAGTCTTAAGTTAGAGGGACAAAGGTTTAAAAATAATATCAGGAAGTATTACTTTACTGAGAGGGTAGTGGATGCATGGAATAGCCTTCCAGCTGAAGTGGTAGAGGTTAACACAGTAAAGGAGTTTAGGCATGCGTGGGATAGGCATAAGGCTATCCTAACTATAAGATAAGGCTAGGGACTAATGAAAGTATTTAGAAAATCGGGCAGACTAGATGGGCCGAATGGTTCTTATCTGCAGTCACATTCTATGTTACCACTAGAAATTACTAGTTACACATCTGCTCAGTGATAGCTCTGATGGAATATTAGCAACAAAGTGTAAGAATGCCACTTACCTTACTATTACCCTATATATTGTGAATTTGGGAACCACATTTTTTTCAATACTTTTTATTAATTTCCTTTACAGGAATTTTTTTTTATTTTAACAAAGATTTACAAAACCGTAAAAACACAAGACAATAATAACCACAGCTTTAAGTTATTTTTAATACATAAAAAGCAAAACAAAACAAAACAATAACTACTGGAGCATGCCGATACTCCCTACAGGAAAAAGGGCTCAACTTCTATAGTTAAAACATATGCTTAAATATTATTGGCTGCCGGCTGTGTACAAGGATGTTTTCTGCAAAAGGGACTACTACATTATTTTAAGTGCTGTTTCCAAGACATTATTTGATATAACATTTGATTTTTCCGCTGCCCCCTCACACCATTTTCTACCATTTTCCATTTTAATCTGCCATAACACTTGATTGGAAAACGTTGATTTTGGAAAAACATGACCCTGCTTCCAACCTCTTACAATTAAGATCTTAATTGCTGCACAAGTATGAGTTATTAAATATGCTTGTTCTTTTGAACATGCAGAAAAAAAATCATATTTAATAAAGCAGTTTTGGGGGATATTTTAACATTTTGTCTTTTATGCTTTTTTGATGAACTCAAAAGCCCATGACCATAAGGTACACACTTTTTTACATTCCCAAAACATATGAATATAGGAACCTATTTCTTCTTCGCATCGCGATCATTTCTTATCATTTTTTGGAAACATTTTAACTATTCTGGTTGGAGCAAAATACCATCTATTATTTGGCATTTCTATTAATGATAGATCATGGATGTTCTTAGTAAAACTAGAGAATGCTGAATTCCATGACTGCTCATCAAGAGACTGGTGCAAATCTCTTTTCAATATAGTAATATTTCTGTTTTTCCTTTGTTTGTTATTCAATACTTTAATTACTTTTTTTAATTACAGCTATATTTACCTACGTGTGTGTTTTTCTTATTACCAAGGTTCCGAATTAAAGTGGCTAAATCCTTACACGCTGCGTTTTTTTGTCTCTAAATAGTACCAATCTCCGTTATTAAAAGCTGGATTATACATCTTATTGATATTGTGGCGAAAGTAACCTCGCCACTGGTACTTGGAGGGGCCTGCTTGCCAGCCTCTTGCCCAGGATTATGGGCCCTGCAAAAAGACATGTTAAAAAGTAACTTCCATGGAAAACCCAAACCACTGCACCGATCTGGATGATTTTTGGATATGTTGGTCACCCAGATCAGGGCTATCCGAGAATGTTACTTGGGGGGTTTCCATGGATCTTGGGGGTACTTCTGGGGTGTTTGTAAATTGTGTGTTTTTCTGTACCTGGAGATAATTATCTCTCAGACACAGTGGAGGAGTATGTTGAATGTATTGCTTGTCTGTCCCTATTCCCATCCCCCTTTTTCCTTTCACATTGTTTCCCCAGCAGGGCGTTGTCCCAGGGACACTGCCAGACCAGTTTAAACTAGCTGCTTTGTCCCTCCTCAATCTCCCATCAGCCCTTGCTATTGTCTGACCCCACCCTTCCTTGTACTATAGTACTCTATGTTACGGTTGCCTCCAGGCTGGCTGAAAGTTGGACCGTAGAAAGAATGCTCCTAGCGCTCACCAAAGGACCATCAGCACCGTAGACACCATAACTACTGCGTAGCCACCAGAAGTACTGCAGACCCCACGAACCGCCGCTGCTGGGCTAGGATCTCGCCGTCTGCTATCCACCCTGGACCTACGACCAGGCTCCAGGTTCCAGTAGGTGAACCTCTTCCTTCTGTAGAGTGAAGCAGGATCAGGAACAAGAGCTCTTACAAGAGCTCAGTAGCTAAGGGAGTATGAAGAGCATAGCAATCCCTGTAGTGATTATAGCTGTCCCCTACAAACATGAGTCAAGGCTGCAAGTTAGAGGGTCAAGAAGATCTGAGGTGCTGGCACACCCAGCATGGTTTTTATTACAGTCTTGCAAATACAGGACCGCCCACAGGGAGGTATAAAACAACCAATAACAAATGTACATTACAGAAACACTCCCAGCAATTACACACAAAACTCCTCCCCTCTGCCTGTGATCTAATTATGTTGCACAATGGGTTAACATAATTAAACACAGGCAGTAAAAATACAGTTTTTATACATGTACTATAACTTCCAAACTACACATCCAATCTTCATAAAAATACATATTTAGAATCAATCCATTCAGGGGAGCAACATATTAAAAACTGGCACAAATCAGACAAGGGGTTCAAAAGTTAGCAAAAGTATCTTTTGGGGCCTAGCTGGCAGCATGGTTTTCTGGCCCAAACCGGATTTACAGAGCCCTCTATCCTGGACAATGGGGAAAGTAATCCAATTATCCAGGGATAGAGGCAGACTCCATTAACCACATGTCAGCAAAAGACACAAAAAGACACAAAAATACATAACTCCTATTGAACTGAACAGAATCCCCACATTCAACCTATCCCCAGATGGCTTGGATCTGAGCGCTCAATATATCCAAACAGCGCTCAGATCCCACAAATACAGTCAAATCGCCATACACACTAGGTCCATAGTCATGGGGCAGAAGGCTGACAATTAGGCTTCTCCATAACACAGGGAAGCAGGGCAATTTGTCAAATAACATAACAGTTACAAATGGCAGTTTGTAACATATCTCCCCTTTTGGAGGGAGACTAACCAGGCACCTGACCTTCTGTCGGTCAGTGCCTAAGTTAGTCTCGCAGCCCACCCACAAATAAACATTGGCAGAGTAGCCCCCCCACAATAAATAGTACTGGCCTGTAGGTTCCAGGTTGCAGGACAGTCCTGTGACAAGGGAGTTGGTAGGGCAGAGGCCAGCGGCGCTCTGTCCTGATGCCAGCTCTTCTGCTGGGGTGAGGGGGTTGCAGGCCAGTCCTGTAATAAGGGGGTCGGTAGGGCAGAGGCCAGCGGCGCTCTGTCCTGATGCCAGCTCTTCCGCTGGGATAGCTGGCATAATGTCACGCTCTGTACAAGGGTCAAAGAGAGGGCAGAGGCCAACTGCACTCTGCCCAGCTGCCAGCTCTTCTGCTGGGGGAATTGGGGCATAGTCCTGCCCGGTGGCAAACGGAACGTGGGGGTTGGTGGGGGTCGCCATCTCCCCTGTTAACCCTGGGCCCAAGTTAGGAGTTGGCTGGGGAGGGGAGAATTGGCTTACCTCCTCCTCCTGATACTCCTGCGGCCGCTGGGGAGGGAGGTCGATGCTCTCCGCTTCCTGTGGAACATGCTGGGGCTGGGGAGAGAGACCGGTTGTCTCCTCTCCCTGGAAGGCACACTCCGGCTGGGGAGAGAGGTCGATGCTCTCCTCTCCATGTAGCTGGGTCTGCCGCTGGGGATCTGGGCCGCCTGCCCAGCATCCCTGTAGGGCCGGTAGAGAGACTACGGTCCCATCTTCACCTGCCTGTTGGGGGTCCTCCCAGGACCAGTCTATGAGGTCTGCTGCCTCGGGTACCTCTGGTTGGGGTTGGGGAAGAAGACCGGTTGTCTCTTCCCTCTGCACGGTGCACTGCCGCTGGGGAGAGAGGTCGCTGCTCTCCTCTCCCTGTAACTCAGGCTGCCGCTGGGGAGGGAGGTCGATGCTCTCCGCTCCCTGTAACTCACCCAGGGGTTGGGGATCTGGGCCGACTGCCCAGCATCCCTGTAGGGCCTGTAGAGAGACCTCGGTCCCATCTCTACCTGCCATCAGAGGTTCCTCCCAGTATACCTCTACGATATCCTTCCAGCTGAAGGATTCTCGATCTGGCTCTGCTGCTGTGCTCTCTAGGGGGACCTCTGGATGCTGTTGAGGAAGGGGACGGGTTGTCTCTTCCCGGGACCCCTGGATGATGTGCTGGTACTTCCACTCCAGGTCACATTCCTGGGTGACTAGATACCGCAGGTCTGCTTCCAGGCCAATAGCTCTAGGGAGTCCCAGCTTGTCTTCCCGGTCATCATACAGGTCCCAGAAGCGTGAGTCTGTAGCCCTTCCAAAGTCATCATCGTCCATATTCTCCCAGAATAGATCAGGGCCATTGTAATCCCCACACTCAGGGAATTCATACTCAGCTATCTCTGGAACAAGCTGAGTCGCGTACCACTGTAGCACCTGGTATGCGTTGTCGAGCCACAGTTCACTGTATACTAGATCCTCTAGTTTAGTCACCCACACTGGAAGGGGTTGTTTGCCCAGGAGGGGCATCCGCTCTGCCATTCGTGCCTGGATTTGCTGCCCTCTGCTGATTCTACGATCACCTCGCCAACGCTGAACTTCCTGTAGGGCTTCTTCCCACAGCTCGGCTCTGGCCTCACTTCTGTACCCACACATCTCCTCTTCTGAGACTGCCCCATCTTTCCAGGATAGGAAGCCATGCAATCTGTCGAGGAACCTCTCCTCCATTTCGGCTGCTGTGCACGGACTTGCTGGCTCCATGCTGCTCTAGGTAGGGACGCTGCGCAGTGGCTAGCGTTGCCCTCAATACTCTCTCATACGATACCAGTGCTGTTGGGGTGCTGCTCCTTGCGCTAGGACGCCATCCCACCGCTTGCCACCAAATGTTACGGTTGCCTCCAGGCTGGCTGAAAGTTGGACCGTAGAAAGAATGCTCCTAGCGCTCACCAAAGGACCATCAGCACCGTAGACACCATAACTACTGCGTAGCCACCAGAAGTACTGCAGACTCCACGAACCGCCGCTGCTGGGCTAGGATCTCGCCGTCTGCTCTGTGCCCTGGACCTACGACCAGGCTCCAGGTTCCAGTAGGTGAACCTCTTCCTTCTGTAGAGCGAAGCAGGATCAGGAACAAGAGCTCTTACAAGAGCTCAGTAGCTAAGGGAGTATGAAGAGCATAGCAATCCCTGTAGTTGTTATAGCTCAAACATGAGTCAAGGCTGCAAGTTAGAGGGTCAAGAAGATCTGATGTTTAATGGCACACACTCTGCTTTTATGAGATTCTGCCCATGAAAGGGAGACACCCACATAATTAGCAGTATAACCAATCGGAACAATATACATTCGGGGAAATTCCCATCCCTCAGATAATCACATAACGTAATTAAAACAGAACAGTAAAAATACAGTTTTTATACATGTACTATAACTTCCAAACTACACATCCATTCTTCATAAAAATACATATTTAGAATCAATCCATTCAGGGGAGCAACATATTAAAAACTGGCACAAATCAGACAAGGGGTTCAAAAGTTAGCAAAAGTATCTTTTGGGGCCTAGCTGGCAGCATGGTTTTCTGGCCCAAACCGGATTTACAGAGCCCTCTATCCTGGACAATGGGGGAAGTAATCCAATTATCCAGGGATAGAGGCAGACTCCATTAACCACATGTCAGCAAAAGACACAAAAATACATAACTCCTATTGAACTGAACAGAATCCCCACATTCAACCTATCCCCAGATGGCTTGGATCTGAGCGCTCAATATATCCAAACAGCGCTCAGATCCCACAAATACAGTCAAATCGCCATACACACTAGGTCCATAGTCATGGGGCAAAAGGCTGACAATTAGGCTTCTCCATAACACAGGGAAGCAGGGCAATTTGTCAAATAACATAACAGTTACAAATGGCAGTTTGTAACACTCTATGTAACCTATTGTATGTAAATGAGGCTGTTGGGGGTTTAAATGTATGTATAAATTGTAAGTGCTGCCTTGCATTAAACAGACCTGCTTTACCCCTTCATGAAGTCTTGGCTCATGTTTGGGGGATTGGATAACTACATGCTATAATCACAATACTCCCCTGAGTATAATCACTAAGCTCTTGTAAGAGCTTGTTCCTGCTACGTTCCCACTAGAAGCTGGATCCTGGTCTTGGGTCCAGGGTGGGTGGAGAACGGCGAGACCCTGGTGCAGCTGCATTGCTGGAAGTGGTGTCTGCAGTGCTTATGGTATCTGGTGGAGTGCTTGGGGCCCTCAGAAAGCACTAGGAGCATCGACTATCCGGTCGGGGTGCCAGGCGGTCCATCACAAATATGATATAGAATACTTGCATCATGATATTGTTGAACAATAGAAAAACTTACACCACCCATTTTGGTGTTTTTTGACAATATGTCAATACTAATACATGGTATTTTTCCCTTCCACACAAAATTTCTCCAGCTTCATTGGATTAACTGTAACCAAGGGATTGGAAAGCTAAGTGGTAACATTCTAAATAAATAAACTCACTTGGGTAAAACGGGCGCCTTTATGATGTTTATTCTTCCGTACCAAGATATCTCTTTATTTCTCCATTCTTTTAATAATATGTTCATAGATCTTAAATTATCCAAGAAGTTACATTCAACTATTTTTTTTATATCTGCTGGAACAATTACTCCCAAGTAAGTAAAGGTGTTTTTTCAAAAGTCAAAACTATAGCTGTTACATATTCTTTCCCGTTCTTTTTTTATTTAAATTGAAGAGTTGTGCAACAGTTTTGCTCATATTTAGTCTGTAACCAGAAATATAACTGAATCTATATAATTCTACCAATAAATACTTCAATGATTTAATTGGTTCCGTCAGAAAAAAAAAACATCATCCGCGTATAGGCATAATTTTGACTGTTGGTTTTTCATTGGGTACCCCTTTATTTCCTTGTTCTCTCAAATTTTTGTTGCAAGTGGTTCTATTGACAAGACTGACAAAATAGGGGATAGTGGGCAACCTTGTCTAGTTCCATTTTTCAAGTCAAACCATTCCGAACAAAGATTCATGCCCACTGTAGTGGAATGGGCTTCCCACAGTACCTTCTTTTTGCTAAGGGCTGTCCATCCATCCTTTTTGGTTACTTTATTTCGTATATTGTCCCTGTTGGTTATTTGTGGAAACAAGTAACAAAATAATATTGGCTATCGTTCATGTGGTTGTTCGGTAAGAACCCTGTTCTACTGAATAACCAGGCCACCCAGGAGAGGAGCGTAGCATCAATTGACCTCTCTAACTTGGTTCACACTCTCTCAATTGCCAAATGCATAAACTAACTGGGGGTTCCCCTGGGTGGCCGCCGTTCGTCATACGAACACGTGCCGGTGGCCATTTTAGCATACGAATTGCACCAGCTGTGTTTGGTCATCAATGGTCTGGAACCCAAATCGGACATTCAACGGCACGGGCACCGCAGAGACTTCCATCTTCGTATAAGTTCATGAGAACTCAAGGGAACAGAGCAGCATTCGGTAAAAAGAATCATACGAACAAGAGGAATTGAACGAATGAAGACACAAATCATATTTTTATGTAATTTAATACATTTCAGCTTCCCAAACAGAGACCGACCGCACAGCCCAAACCTGTGGAACTATTCTCGGCTCACACCTCGTGTGCGGTCGGTAAAACTAAGACCTCAGTAAAACTGTTAAACCCCTGAACCGATCTGGGTGATTTTTCAGTATGTTGCCCCCCCAGCTTGGGGCTATCAGGGGATGTTGGAATTATGAGTGTATGATATGTTTTTGGGGTGTTTCTAGAAAAGTATAAAAATTTAGATTTTTACATAGTTACATAGTTGAAAAGAGACTTGTGTCCATCAAGTTCAGCCTTCCTCACATATGTTGCTGCTGTTGATCCAAAAGAAGGCAAAAAAACCTAGTCTGAAGCGCTTCCAATTTTGCCTCAAACTAGGAAAAAATACCTTCTTGACCCCAAAATAGCAGTCAGATGTCTCCTTGGATCAATCAGCTATTACCCCACTAATTAGTAATTATATTCCTGTATGTTATGTTTTTGTAAGTATTTATCCAATTGCAGTTTAAACCTCTGTAGTGACAAAACCTCCTTTTCAGGCAGAGAATTCCATATCCTTATTGCTCTTACTGTAAAAAAACCTTTTCTTTGCCTTAGATGAAATCTCCTTTCTTCCAGACTAAATGTGTGACCTTGTGTCCTATGTATAGTCCTGTTTATGAATAGATTCCCAGATAAAGGTTTGTACTGGCCCCGAATATATTTGTATAAAGTTATCATATCCCCTCTCAGGCGCCGTTTTTCCAAACTAAACAGATTTAATTTTTTTAACTTTTCTTCATAACTAAAATTCTCCATTCCTTTTATCAATTTTGTAGCTCGTCTCTGGACTTTTTCTAGTGCCATGATATCTTTCTTTATAACAGGCACCCACAACTGCACAGCATATTCAAGGTGTGGTCTTACCAGCAAATTATAAAGAGGCAAAATTATATTTTCATCCCGAGAATTTATGCCCCTATTTATACATGACAAAACCTTACCGGCCTTAGCAACTGCAGATTGACATTGCATATTGCTGCCTAATTTGTTATCTATAACAATTCCCAAATCCTTCTCATGTGTGGTTATCCCTAATTCACTACCATTTAGTGTGCAAGTTGCTTGTGCATTCTTAACCCCAAAGTGCACAACTTTGCATTTCTCTACGTTAAATTTCATCTGCCATTTTAGTGCCCAGTCCCCCAATCTATCCAAATCCCTCTGTAGCAAAGCAATATCCTGCTCACATTTTATTACTTTACAAAGTTTTGTGTCATCTGCAATCACTGATACATGGCTTTCAATGCCTATTTCAAGATCATTTGTAAATATGTTAAATAGAAGTGGTCCCAAAACAGAACCGTGAGGGATACCACTTACCACTTTTGTCCAGCCTGAAAATTTACCATTACTGACAACTCGTTGTACTCTATCCTTAAGCCAATGTTCTACCCAATATTCATCTAGACCAATTTCTTTTAGTATGAAGTCTAACCTATTGTGAGGAACCTTATCAAATGCCTTGGCAAAATCCAAGTAGATCACATCCACTGCAACACCCTTATCTATACTTCTACTTACTTCTTCCTAGAATGCAATTAGGTTAGTTTGACATGACCTATGTTTCATAAAACCATGCTTCTGTTTGGAGATAATTGAGTTGATACAGTAATTAACTCAATTATCTTCTGAGCAGAGGGGAGGGATTGTGTGTGGGAGTGACTTATTGCCAGACTCTGTGTTTATTGGTTGTTGTATATTTTTACCGGTGCCCCACAAGGTCCACCTGGGTGGTAACCTTTGGGGCAAAACCTGCATAAAAGGCCAGCCTGGCCATTAAAGATTCTGTTCTGCTCCTAATACTTAGTGTCGTCCAGTTATTGGGAAGGGTGATGGGATATTCGTGGATTATCTTGTAGTTATGCCTGCTGTCTTGAAGTTTCCTGTTTGTTCCTGAGTAGCTGTTGGATTAACCAGCAGAGAAGAAGCCCTGCTACCACTGCTCTATGCTACACCCATGACCCTAGCTGTTGGAACTGGATTTTATTGCTATAGGCAACCAATCACTCAAACCATAGTGTTGTAATGTAGCGAACATGTACTCCCATCCCGCCCTGTCTAATGCATTTTCTGCATCTAACAACAGGATGAGAAGGGGAGTACACAATCTCTCGTTCGAGTCTAAAATATTAAATATTCTTCTGATGTTATTGCAGGATGGCCTGCCCAGGACATAACCGATCTGATCCTGATGAATAATCACCAACAGAATGCTCTTCAAGCGCTCAGCCAGTCTTATAAAATAACACAAAACAGAAAAGGGTGCACCTCAAAACAAATGATAAAAATAATAGTAATAGTCCAAGTGACTTATCATGAATCCAGGATGATGTGGTCCACGTTTGTATGGAGAATTCTCCAGATACAGTAGGATGGGGAAGCTCTTCACTTGAAATTCGGTGGAACATATGAGGAGAAAGAACAAAAAAAAACTCTAATGGTACAGTATATAAGTAAAGTGGAAAACAGAGAATAGTAATTGATACTACTTACAATCTACAGAGATAATATCCAGCTCTGGTTTAAGGTGCGTGGAGTGGAATGATCCCCACTCAAGGATATATGAAGTGGTTAACAGGTTTATCAGTGGTCCAGTATTGGTGCGATCCAACCAAAAAGAAAAGGAGTAGAATATAGTGCTCACTGTGTCTTATGGGTGAGAAAATATAAAGTGTATGAAATGTACTCACAGTATAAAGAGCAGACTATACTGCTCGGTGTAAACGTATAGGTGGTATAATCCCCACCTACGGATTCTTTACGCTTCTTTGGTGAACGGTGAAAATCAATGTAGCCAGGTACAGATGTATAAAATATAAAAAATAAATAAAAAGAAGGAATATGGCAAATAAAGAAATTTGTGCCAAAAATAATTCCTTTATTAAGTATAAAAGGACAATATCTAGACGCGTTTCGCCTTAAAAGGCTTCTTCAAGTAGATAATAAAAAGAGCAAGACCTGACATACATGAGTTTATATAGGGTGCAATAGTACTGTTAGAATTTGAATATTCCCACCAAAATGACATCATTAGGATCTAATTAACATAACATATATTTGAAATAGACATTGTAATATTACAATAAATAAAAACATATATTAGTAAGGACATTTTGATTTAAAACCGAAGCTTGGAGCGATTAATATAAGAAAATAAAAATGAATCACGTGACGTGCGACTAAAATACTTCCGCGTCACGTGATCGCAGGTGGAACGCATGCCTCCCATATCAGTGGAACGCATGCGAGGGAAAGCGCAGATTAAGGCGTCTGTATAGCGTGAGGGGGAGGGGCTGCAACCAAAAGGTCGTCAAGTCCTAAATGGAGTGACGACACAGCCTGCTCCCATGCTGTCTGACCGCACAGGCAGGCAGACAGCATGAGAGCCAGAAATCAGCAACAGGAGGACATGGGTTCAAGACCCAGATAGGGCACATATAAAAACAGCCCCAGCATCAGAAATACAGTCCAAAGTAAATACAGAAGAGAACAACAATACAGGGAAACTATGTTAAAAAGGTATAAATAAAAATATTAAAATAATATTTCAATATATAATATTTATAAATATATATATTTATTTATAAATTTATATAATAATATAAATATATTTTAAGCCATCCAATCACAGTGCTCTGTGTCATTTTACACAGCGTGGGAAAATTCTTTTGCATTTTCCCACGCTGTGTAAAATGACAAAGAGCACTGTGATTGGTTTAAACCCACCAATCAGAGTGTTCTTAGCCTAATTGCAGGGCGGGGCAAGGCTTTATAAGCCTTCCCCGCCCTGCGGAGCTCAGTCTGCGCGGAGCCCTCCATGGGTGAAGATGGATTATTTTTTTGCGCTCAAGTTTTTTCTTTTTCGTGTGTTTTTTTTTTTGCACTCTGGATTTTTATTTTATTTTAAGTTCGACGGTTATGATTGTTTTTTATTTGGCCTTTTTTGGGCCTAAAAAATTAAGATTTGAGAAAAAAGAAGACGTCGAATGGTAAGTTTAATTTTATTTTACAGGTTAGTTATTTTATTCCTCACTATATTTTAGGGTGAGGGGGGTAGGTAGGGTGGGTGTCTAGGTGCTTGGGGACCCCTAGTCACCTTGGGGGGGGGAATTGACTTAGGGCCCCCACCTGCCGCCCAGGGGTGGGGGCCGGAGGGGGGGTGGACAGTAGGTCCCCCCCTCATCATTTTATTTTACAGGTTAGTTATTTTATTCCCCCCTCACTATTTTTTAGGGTGAGGGGGGTAGGTAGGGACTCTTTATTTGGGTGGGGGGGTGGGTGTCTAGGGGCTTGGGCACCCCTAGACACCTTGGGGGGGGGGATTGACTTAGGGCCCCCACCTGCCGCCCAGGGGTGGGGGCCGGAGGGGGGGATGGACAGTAGGTCCCCCCAATTATCATTATGGCCCCCACCCGCCGCCCAGGGGTGATGGCAGTACGTTCCCCCCTCATTGTGGCCCCCACCTGCCGCCCAGGGGTGGGGGCAGTAGGTCCCCCCCTCATTATCATTATGGCCCCCACCCGCCGCCCAGGGGTGGTGGGGGCTGGGGGGAGGGCAGTAGGTTCCCCCCTCCATTATCATTATGGCCCCCACCCGCCGCCCAGGGGTTGGGGCCGGGGGGGGGTAGTAGGTCCCCCCCATTATCATTATGACCCCCACCCACCGCGCAGGGGTGGTGGCCGGGGGGGGGACATTAGGTCTCCCCCCTTTATTTTACTTTAGGGCCCCCACCCTGGTGGGGGCCAATAGTTTTTTTTTTTTACAGTGAGCAGCCTCGGGCTGCTCACTGTTTACCAGACATGCCCCATACTCGCGGTATAGCGAGTAGGGGCAGCATTTACTAATACTAAGCAATTTTTATAAAGTATTAGTAAATGTGGCTGAAAGACCAATTTAGGTCTTTCAGCCTTTTAGTAGATAGCTCCCTGATACCGTGGCAAGATGCAGCCACAGCACGAATAGGATCGGAGTTTCATTCATTTGAATGAAATTGCGATCCAAATAAAGTGCCGAATTGCGTTCTAAAACAAACAAACGTACTGTTCTCATTCAGTTATTTTCTCAATTCGGCAGTTTCGTGTAAAATGACAGGAAGCATCTCGGGAACACAGAGGAAAGGTAAGGATCATGAGAAAATTGCTCTGACCAGCGGAAATGAAGCACACTTTGTTCCTCCGCTGGTCAGAGATGGTCAAGCGGAGGAATCCTCCATAAGGCAAAGAGTCCCTACTTTTGGTCTCCCTTTATATATTTTTTTAGGTTGTGCTTTTTTACGCTTTTGTATTTATATTGAAGACATTGAGGAGTCTTTGCACTTCCTATTTGGGGTATCTATATTTTATACATTTTCCCCGTTTGATAGCCACAGGGGTTGTTTTGTAGTGTTTGATATTCACTATAATTTGTCTGTAGGAAGAAAAGAAGAACAGATCCTGAGAGAGGGGGAGAAGAGGAAGAGATTGAGGAAAGGTAAGTTCGGCATGACAGTGCCGCTTTAAGTACAAATACAAAATGAAAGCATAGCAAATACATGTATGTTGCAGGCTTTTTAAAGGCATACATACCATTTTGAAATCTTCATCAAATTATCATCGATACTCATACTATTCAATGAAGAGACATGCTGCCCTTAAGCCTTATTCATTTTCTTCATTATCTGCTTCCCTCTCTCCTTTATCACTTTTCATTTACTCCTTTTATTTTTACAGCTCTCAAACTCTCCTCCCTGTCCTTTCTTACTTTCAACCTTGCATCACTTTTTTTTTTAGCACTTTTCTGTTACTCCTTTTATTTTTACAGCTCTCAAACTTTTAGCACTTTTCTGTTACTCCTTTTATTTTTACAGCTCTCAAACTTTCTTCCTTCTCCACTTTTTCAGCCCTCCTCCTGCTCCTTACTATTGCTGCCTGCCAACATCGGCAAACACACATACAGCTATGTCAGACACACAGACAAATCAAGTCAAATCTATACTCAATAGCACACAGTACAATAATATTACAGGATCTGTAATATATGCCCATGAAAGCACAAAAAGAATATAGTACAATCTAAACTTGTTTTTTAGACTTCCCTTTATCTTCAGGAACTGTGTTCCTAATCCTCATCTCTTTTCTTCTCTACTATTGACCACAAATTCTTCTTCTTCTCTTCTTGTTTGTGCTCCAAAGCACTTTCCTCGTTCCTGATCTGTGGACCACTGATACAAAATGGCGGGCAAACAAAATGGCGGTGCATCCAGAAAAAAGTTCATAAAGTGGGAGTTCATAAAGTGAGAAATGCCCGTACAAACATTAAACAAACATATAAACAAAAAACACTTATGTAGATGTCTTCTTGAACCTCAAGATAGACATACCACAATCTATACCTCTACATACAGGTTATAAGTATAGCCTATTTCATTCGAATAAACAAGGGTTATGGGCAAACTAATAAATTCAATGAACCTACGGCAGGCGTGAACTGCTGATTGAGGCGCGACTGTTGTTATAATTCCTTAATATATATTGGGGAGCCAGCCAAAAAAGAAAATATATTACATATATTCAATCCTCCTGTTATTTCTATATTGCAATTTATGTGATTTGTAACTATCCCACAACAATCTTATGTGGTCATAATATATGATCCCCCTTACAGTATATTAATTAAATTAAACTTCCCTTTTTTTCCCCCTTTTCAGCTAAACGCTGTATCTTTTGTTGTTAGTGTAATTATTAGTGCTATACCTACTATTGTTTATCTATGTAAATATCCTCCTTATTATAAGTGCAAAAAAACCTAAATTATGTGTTTCTTATTTCTTTCTTACTAACTATAGTATCTAACTATATTTTTCCACCTACTTCACACTCGTTCAAACCTCCTACAATTTTTATGTCACAATTAACTTATGTAAATACTAACTATCCCATATTAATGTTATGCATAATCCTCATAGCAGTGTTTTAATTTCAGTGTAACCACATATTGTGGCTCAACACTGAATCGTATATTATTAGTGTTACTATTACTGCTATAACAACTATTATTTACCTATACTGATATCTTAACTTTGTGTTAATTCTGTTTTAAATTCAATAGGAAGGGAGGATAACCTATTATTTACCCTTAATACTGTATCTTAAATTACAATTAATACATTCACCCCTACTATTCCTTTGTTAACAAAATGTTAGCATCCCCATCATATTATATATATATATATATAAAATTAAATTAATAATTAATACAATGTTAAACAAAAATCTGCACACCAGTCAAGCCATAAGACTTGCTTTTCCCACAGAAATCCCATAACTGCAGCGGGTGGGCATATGCAAATGAGTTTAACAAAGAATCACATTTTTGCCTCATTCCATTTTAAACATGGATTCCTTTTAATCTGTGTTTGCTGTATACAACAGCCACAATATAGGAAAAGATGCAAAACCAGTGAACCACTCATGGACAGCTGTTTCATTGTTAATGCAACTCGTCAGCATGAGGTTGGTTACTGGTTTGCTTATTGAGGCTTGGTAGTGCTTGGGAATCAAAATGCTATGGTTATGGTGGGGAAAAATTGTGATTGAAAACCCCATTCACCTGAAGTCTGTGGATAATTAATACAATGTTAAACAAAAATCTGCACACCAGTCAAGCCATAAGACTTGCTTTTCCCACAGAAATCCCATAACTGCAGCGATGTTACAACCGCAAAGGATTCTGGGTGGGCATATGCAAATGTGTTTAACAAAGAATCACATTTTTGCCTCATTCCATTTTAAACATGGATTCCTTTTAATATGTATCTTCAGACCAGGATTTTAAAGCTTCTGGCATTTGCCTTAGTCTTTAGCCTTCCCAGAATAGATTGATAGAGGTTGGGAAACCCCAACTATATCTGATACTCTTTTGTTTTAATATCTGCAGAGCTTCCGTAAAAGTTTTCTGGCAGATTCTTGTTTGATATGAAAGATCATCAAAGATCAACACATCTTTGAATTTTTTTTTATTCTTTGACGACTGGAAGTTAGCGATGACATCTCTAGATGTATAATTTTTTTTATTGAGCTTGGTTTTGGTAAGCAGGGTATTCGTTCAATTAAGGTCTTGATCTT
>OW240923.1:89840266-89937707 GCA_933207985.1 Pelobates cultripes | reverse complement strand
TGGTAATAGCTACATCTCCAGCGTCCACTGGTAGTGTGAAGAGGCTATTTACTGGGTTTGGGTGTTATGCTGTCTTGCTGGTTACATTATTCTTCTTTTTTATTTTTCTTATTTTTCTTAAAGTCTATGTTTAAATTAGTTGAGTTTTTATTTATTTTACTTATTCTTCAGTACCTTTCTTAATTCGATGCTAGCAATCATTCTTAAAAAGCAAGAAAGCTATAGACATTAATCATTTAATTACTTAATTATTAATTTTGCAGATTTTTATTTCTACACACCTAGGGATGTGAATAATTTCTAATTTTTTTGTTTGATATATTTTATCGGCCCGTGTCTACCCTTTAGAGTAATTTGTATAAATCTTGTGCACAATCTGTAGTTGGGAAACTGCCGGGCTCATACAGAATTTATTATACCTCTATCCGGTGAGATAACATATACATAAACTATTATTAAACCACTGACTTATTCAAAGTGACATTTTAAATAATGTATTGAGATTATAATTTAATCACTTCGTTATCCGAGAAAATGCATTGAAAATATGCCAAAAATAAATATATAGATAAAAAATATTCACATAAAAGAAGATGCTTGCTTTCCTGTTTTCAGCAAACGCTGGATATCTGCTCCATTCACTGTAACGTTTGCAGGAGGTAATGGCTGAGCATTTCTCAGCCAGTCCTGGTGGTCCCATTGATTTCATTGAGAGTGCAGTACTGTGCGTTGGGAGGTGATATAATTGAGTACAGCTATCGAATTATAGCTGTAGAGCGAGGTCCAGCAGTAGCTTTAAATAGTTTCCTTCATAGAAAACAAGCATGAATCTAGTCATTGTGACTGTATGGTTATCTACTGTAAAGCTGAATGATCTGTATGTGACCCCATAATTCATTGCACCATAAAAAACGGGTGCCTGGCATTGTATAGAGAACCAAAATGATGCTCTGCATAAAGCTCATCAGGTGTAAATGATATGCATGTCTATTGTGGGTTTATTGGTGGCTTCTAGGCATCATCTAGTTGTCTATTGTAGAAAAAAAGCAAAGGGGATTTACCATAAGGTGACCTTAGGAAGCTGCCTAGGACCCAGTAGTTAGACAGGGGCTAGTGAAAGTGCTTGGCCACATTCATCCAGGCGTCCCAAACTGTTCACAACATGCTTAGGACCCTGTGGGATGCTTCTCTGCTCGGCACTATTAAGCATCCCTCTTTAATTTTTTTGTTGGGATAAATAAGCATGGAAAGAGTAAAAATTTGAAAATGTTTTTTTCTTTTTTCCTTGCATACAGCACCATTTGTTTCAATGCAAACTTGTTTCCTTTATATCTTTGCTTAACTGTTCACCTCCGTTTTACTGATCTAGAACTGATTGTTTATACAAAATGTGACTAATGAAGCATTATTAAAGGAGAGCTATGGCTTCTCTGGAACTTACACCTTTGAATACAACATTGAAAGTCACCTTGAGCTTGTGTTAACGTTTTTTAAATTAATATTAGAGATTTAGTGATTAACATCACAATCCAGTTCAGACAAGGCACAGCCAGGGCACACATTGCAAATGAAGAAGATAAATTCTGTATCCTCTCTATGCTGGCTGCTAAGTTTAGAGGGCGGAGCTTATAACAATGACTGACAGGGAGCTAAGATGGAAACGCCCAGTTGCAGGATAACAAAGTGTGGATTTCTACATTTAATTTTTTTTCTCACACCTCAAAAGTACGTATTTGCTAAATATGGTACATAGACATAATGGTAAAAATCATAGGAAGTGACAATTTGCCTTTAAAGGAGATATTCAGTGTCCTCTCTTTGGCCTGTTCACAATACAGCAAATAAGAAAATCCCTTATTTCAAGCTCAAATCCTTTATCACTGACACTCGTGTGAATATAATGATGCAGAAATAGAATTTTTCCTACGTTTATTACAAACAATGGAAATATATACGCTTGCCTGAAACAAATGTATGAAACATGTCAAAACTCCTTGAAAAGGTTGTTGGGTAATTACAGACGCAGGAAGACTGTCGCCAATTTAGACAGTTTGAAAGGAGATTGAATCAAAGATGCTTCCTGCTGAGACGGAAAATGCAGCAAAATATTAATAACGGAACGCATGAATAATTGATGTAAGTGAATGATCACAGTATAATGCAAAAGGCCTGTGGTCTTTTAATCCTATAGATTGGTTACATGGAGTTAAAAATCATTTCAGGTAAAAATAAGGCACTTCACGCCTCTCCGTAATTGTATCTGAAATGATAATGGGCAAACCTGCCAACATTAGTAAAAACATTTGCAGAAACTGCGTGCAATGCCACTCAGTCGAATCACAGCGCGTCTCAGTGTATATAATACTGCGCGGCGTGAAACCTGACGAACATCATGAATAAAAGATCTACATCTGTGCTTGTGCAACCCCTCTCAAAAAAACAAAACAAAAACCAAAAAAAATCCCTTCACTCTAAAAAAAAATTAAAAATCAAACTATAAACTCAAAAACCTCGAGTGGCATTCATTTGATTTTGTGTTACGCTAAATTCACAAATTAAATAATGACAAGATTCCGCGGTCTCAAGTGTTACGCTTTATTGACCGAATTAGAAATAATAATTCATATTTTATAATTAGTACAATATTTAACCTAAATTGTTTCCAAATTAACAACCGCAACATACAACTCCACCCCTGCTAATATCCATTTCCCCCCTATTTCTACTGGAGTTTGGCATAAAAAGCACCCCTACTCCCTTTATTAATATCTGAAACATTAACTCTGGGACCCTGCTATATAATTAATAATTAAACTGCTCTGTATTTCAAGCCACCTGTACATCATTGCTGTTTGAACAAAGGAGTAGATAGTACTTTTGTTACCGTGTAAGCATGCAGAAGCCAAACACAGAGATTTGGACACAGATCTTCAGGTAGTAAGAGGCCTTTATTCACATTACCGATCGGGTCTCAGATGAACTCCTGTTCCAAATGATCTGAGAGACCAACACATAGTGTACATTCCTTATATAGCACTATAACTCCTCCCATTAATAGCTACACCCACATATACCTTTAACCAATCAATGAGCAGAATATAGACTTGTACATCTAGTCAAACCACATGGCTCATCCAAGACAAAGGAAATAAGTGCAATTTCAGTTCCTGCATTCCTGCACATGCTCAGTACACTGATGACAGTATCCTAGCTATGTGTAGCTAACCAACTGACACAACATACACATATGCCACATGGAAATCTTGGCTTACTAAATTTACATTCACCGAAATTCCACCACATTCCCCCTTTGATGCCTCTGATACAAAATTATTCCAGATGCATCACCAATCACAGTTTTACCTACATCTCTCAAGTAGCCATTGAACCAGAGTAGACCTTGTAAGCATCTTAAAAACTCCTTCAACATTCCTCATCCTGAATATATTCTCTTTGGACTAGGGGATCATATCTATAGACAGCCATTACATGAGCCGCTGTCTTTCTCTCTATAGTACTCTCTATAATACTACGTAGGGACCTTACCACTAATGGAATTAGACAAGGCAGAAAAAGACATAAGAATATAATAAACACTACTCCTCCTACTAATGTCTTAATTCCTCCAAGCTGCTCATACCAGCTTCCAAACCAACTATTAGGATTATACCCATTCCAGACCTGAGTCGGTACATGCGCAAGTTTAACCATGTGACTAGTGAGTTCAGCCACTGCCTGACCTTCATCATCTATATGCAAACAACAGTTGCTAAGGTTAAACTTTCCGCATACACCTCCTTCCACTGCTAATAGATAATCTAAAGCTAATCTATTTTGATAGATGGCTGATCTCATCCTGGTATTTTGCTTAGCTAGAAGATTAAGCGCTTGAGCTGTCTCATTAGTAATAATCTCAACCACCGCCTGTAGTCTAATAATGCGGTTGAGCATATATATCGGAGTTCTATATCCATAAGTGCCATCTTCTGCCCAAGTAGCAGGTCCATAATAATTAATAATACGTTGAGGGGGCCACTCATCATCTTCCCAACTACCTATATTCAAGGATGCTCTCTTCCTTTTATGATTTACATCGTAAACCTTAACTCCCAAGGTCTCTCCTGTCTCAATTGGCAACAAGAAGAAGGATGGCTTGAGCATACCTAATACACATGCCCCTTCCCAATCTTGTGGTAACTCTGAATAAGCTTTCCTACCACAGATCCAGTATAAATTTGCTGGGGCTTTCCAACTAGATGTAGCAGATAAGTCAAACCATACCTCCTTTAAATGAGTGTAATTGGCAAACGGATTAGTAGGCTCCGAGACATTTGAAGCTGACCACCAAGTAGTATTTTTAGTATTAACATTATAGGCTTTTTGTCCCAAGCAAGTTAGCTCACCTACAGATGTGTTATACATTGTCCCTTTCCTGGCTATACAAACATGACCTATAATGGAGGTTTTTAACCGCCATTCCGATTTACTTCTAATATTTACTTGATGATCAGACTGAAAAGGTATCTGTTGTTCATATGTCTCAGAGCCAGGGTACCATATTTCCTTTGCCTCCCATGGCCACTGGTCTCCCATATTAGTACCTCCACACACATAGCAATTAGTTACATTAAGACTACCCGCAATACTCTCAGCCAAATCAATAAATAGGTTCTTAACATTATGGGGAATTTTATCCTTAACACTCATCTCCTCATAAAAGAAATGGAAAACCTGATGAGTTTGAGTTGCCACTGTCTGTTTCAAGACCTACATATATTATTGTTCCTGGATCTACTCCTGTGCCATATATTTGGAACCCAAAAATATTTCCAAATTTGTCAATAAAATGCTGGGGATTAGAGATGGTCATATGGACCGGATTACATTCCATAGATTTACAGTATGGCGTGGTAGGCAACCTTTGGATAATCATATCTTGATCCACTGTTTTTCCCCAGGTTGCCCACCCTACACAAGACCAATAGGGACAAAAATTATAATCTCTATTTGGGCAATCAGGATCAGTAGATCTTTTACTGGGACATAAGTATTTATCATTAAACCCATAAATTCGTTCCCATTTAAGATTACCACATACATTCCAAGGTTTTCTACTACCAGAAATCGCCTTACATGCATCAAATAGCAGAACACCCGTAGAATGTATGGTATTTATCACAGTCCTATTTATCAAAGTTCCCTGGGAATTACTATTCCTAATTACCAACCAAATTGTACGGGGTTGGAATTGGGGATCGAAACATTTAGACTCTCCTGATATTGGCTTGCACACACTATAATCAATATCCAAATATCTACATTTAGATACAGATCCCTTACATTCATACTGTGAGTGCAGATGAGAGTTTGGGATATTTGGTTACCTGTTTTAGTAGTCTTAATGCAACTATCGCAATTCGGTATGTCTGTACTCCTACCTTCCTGAAAAATCATAAAAATACTAAGACACATAATAAAACACATTATTCCTGAAATCCTCATTTTTCTTCAACCGTGCGATGGCCTCTCAGCTTCCCGATTGTGAGGGCTGCAAGGATGTTGTTCTTCTGATCCTCACTTTCCTTCACAGAGATCCCTTCGAGACACTCTGGCTATGACACGTAGGCAGGTGGTCAGGCTTTATTATGGCCGTCAAAACACCTACTTTGCTGATCTCTATAGTTACTCTAGATGTCCCAATATCTCCTTGTCACTCCGACTGAGTTGCACGCTTCAACCGGATCTTGCAAGGATTCTCAGGATCCGGGATAGCTTGCCAAGAGTCTGATGCTGGTTTAACCCTAGAATGATGAATCCACGGAGTCACTTCTGCCACCTTTACAGCTGTTGGGGTAGATAAAAGAACAACATAATTTCGGACCTAATGGAACAATATTCCATTCTTTTATCCACACTTGATCTCCTGGTTGATAGGACTGAACAGGTGGATATATGTTCACAGGTAACCTATCTTGCACCCATTTCTGCACCTCCTCCATAGTTTTACCCAACTCCACAACCTGCTGCCGAGTAATTCCTTCACCCAACTGATTTAAGTCCCCCCTTAGATTACTTAGTATGGGAGGTGGACGCCCATACATAATTTCAAAGGGAGACAAACTCATCCTTCTGGTAGGTGTACTACATATTCGCAACAGAGCTATTGGCAAAAGGACATTCCACTTGAGCTGAGTTTCCTGACACATTTTAGCCAACTGGGTTTTTATTGTTCTGTTCATCCTTTCCACCTTTCCAGAACTCTGAGGTCTATAGGCTGTATGAAGTTTCCACTTTATACCAAGCACATGAGTTAGTTGTTGCAAACACTGATGAATAAAGGCTGGGCCATTATCTGATCCTATAGAACACGGAAGTCCATATCTGGGTATAACTTCTCGCAACAGAAATCGTACAACTTCTCCTGCCTTTTCTGTACGAGTTGGACAAGCTTCTACCCAGCCGGAGTAGGTGCACACAGCTACCAACAAATAACGATATCCCCCAGATTTAGGCATCACAGTGTAATCTATTTGCAAATCTGACATTGGGAGTCCTCCCATATACTGAACTCCAGGGGGTTTGACAGGGCCTTGTCTTGCATTATTTTGGGCACACAAAACACATCTCCGAACTATGGCTTGAGTCAGACTAGATAACCTTGGTATATAGAAATGTTTCCTAAGAGATTCTTCCATACTTTCTCTTCCAGTATGTGTACCATTATGAAAGTTTTGAACAATCTCTATAGCCAGAGATGTCGGAATAACTATTCTTCCATCTTCTAACTGATACCAGTTATTCTCCAGATATTTCCCAGCTTCAGTCTTCAACCACTCCATCTCTTGGGTTGTATATATTGGAGTCCATTGAGACAGAGGTGCCGGTACAAGAGCTGCGACATATCCCACATATTCCTCTTGCCCAGATTCAGCTACATGTTTTGCTGCGTTGTCGGCCATGCGATTTCCTTTGATGACATCACTATCACCCCTCAGATGTGCTCTACAGTGTATAATGCCGACTTCCTTCGGTTCCCATACCGCCTCTAACAGTTGGAGTATTTCAGCCGCATACTTGATCTCTTTTCCTTCTGAATTGAGCAATCCCCTTTCTTTATACAATGCTCCATGTGCATGGGTGGTTAGAAAAGCATACTTCGAATCAGTGTAGATATTCACTCTCAACCCTTCTGCTAATTGCAAAGCCCTGGTTAATGCGATCAGTTCCGCCTTCTGAGCTGATGTCCCTTTTGACAGTGGCCGTGCTTCTATCACCTTATCTATAGTCGTTACTGCATATCCTGCATAACGTACACCTTCCTTCACATAACTACTACCATCAGTATAATACTGTATGTCTGGATTCTGGATGGGAAAATCATGAAGATCAGGCCTGCTTGAAAACACTTCATCCATTATCTCCAAACAATCATGTTGACTTTCAGTAGTCTGGGGCAGAAGGGTAGCTGGATTCAAATTGTTGACAGTTTCGAGGTGTACTCTTGGATTTTCACACAACATAGCCTGATATTTGGTCATTCGACTGTTGCTAAACCAATGATTTCCCTTATAATCCAAGAGGGTCTGTACTGCATGAGGTACTCTCACGTAGAGTTCCTGACCCAAGGTGAGCTTGTCAGCTTCTGCTACCAGTAAGGCAGCAGCAGCCACTGCTCGCAGACAAGGTGGAAGACCACTGGCCACTGCATCCAACTGTTTGGACATGTAAGCTACAGGTCTTTGCCATGATCCCAAGTATTGAGTTAATACTCCCACAGCCATTCTTCTTTGCTCATGTACGTACAGATAGAAAGGACGTGTATGATCTGGTAGACCTAGGGCTGGTGCACTCATTAGTGCTTTCTTAACATCTTCGAATGCCTTCTGTTGTTCAGAGGTCCACAAAAAGGGATCATGTTCTGTTCCTTTCACAGCTTCGTATAGAGGTTTCGCCAATATTGCATAATTAGGAATCCATATCCTGCAGAATACTGCCGCTCCTAAGAATTCTCGCACTTGTCTTCTATTCTTAGGTATAGATATCCGACACACTGCTTCTTTTCTTTCAGGTCCCATCATTCTTTGACCTTCGGATATATGGAATCCTAAATATTTAACAGTTGACTGGCACAATTGTGCTTTCTTCCTTGATACCTTGTATCCTGCTTTCCATAGAATATGAAGCAAATCATAAGTGGCTTGTTGGCATATCTCTTTAGTAACAGCTGCTATCAACAGATCATCCACATATTGAAGTAGTACACATTCTCCTGGAATGGACTTGAAATCTTGCAAATCCTGGCTTAATGCGGATCCAAATAGGGTAGGTGAATTCTTGAACCCTTGAGGTAGTCTGGTCCAGGTCATCTGACGCTTTGAACCTGTAACAGCATCTTCCCATTGGAAAGCAAAGATATGTTGACTCTCAGCAGCAATTTGAAGGCAAAAGAAAGCATCCTTAAGATCTAACACTGTGAAGTAGGTTGCCCCACCTGGTATCAAGGCAAGCAGATTGTAGGGATTGGGTACAACTGGGTGTATACTAACTACTGCATCATTAACTGCTCTCAAATCCTGTACAGGACGATATTCGTCCGATCCTGGTTTTTGAACAGGTAATAATGGAGTGTTCCAGGGGGAAGTACAGAATTTTAGGATGCCATACCTTACGAACTTATCCAAGTAGGTTTGTATGTTTTCCTTAGCCTTTTGGGGTATGTGATATTGACGTAGGCTCACAGGATAGGCCCCAAGTTTTAGTTCAATATGTATGGGTGGGATATTACGAGCAAGTCCTGGTGGATTATTCTCTGCCCATACTCCTGGAATGTCAAATAAGGATTCATCACTCTTAGGGTTAACACTTGTCACTATGGAATAGAAGCGCCATTCTTCTTCCCTTGGCACCGATATCGCCATTATGCCTGGTAACCCCTTAAACTTCAGAGATGTTGATCCATTAGGTAAAAAGGTTATCTGGGCTTGAAGCTTCGATAATAGATCTCGTCCTAAAAGTTGAATCGGGCACTCTGGCATATATAGGAACTGATGCTTCACCACATGACCTCCCAGAATACAAGTGCGACTCTTAAGAACCGGTCTAGCTGCACTTCTCCCAGTAGCTCCTATCACAGTTATAGTCTTTCCCGAAGGCGGAGCCACCATCTTAGTCACCACAGAATGTTCAGCACCTGTGTCGATCATGAAAGAACTTCTCTTTCCCCCTATTGCCACATCGACCATAGGCTCCGCTTGACCAAGGGGGATGGAGCCCGGTCGGTATCAATAGTCTTCCATGATAGTGTCAGCCAGACCCACAAAATCTCTATCCTCTCTTTCTCTAGGTCTCTGCGTGGGTGGATAGTATCTGTCTCCTTGAACACTTCCTCTACTATTCCCACCATTCCCTCTAAAACTTCCTCTTCCTCTATAACTACCACTATAACCTCCTCGTACCCTTCTCACTCCTTGTCTATCACCTTCATACTGCTCTCTCTGTGGACACTCACTCTTCCAATGTCCCTCCTTTCTACAATACGCACATTGATTCCTACGTAGAGGTCCCTTGCTCAGCCCATTCTCGTCTCCTCTACTTACTTCCCTTCCCTGTCTTTCTACACTTGAGATAGCTACTGCTAGCATATCTGCCTTTTTCCTCATTTTACGTTCTTGCTCCCACTTTACCTCCGTCTCCCTATTCATATATACTTTATTTGCAATCTCCATTAGCTGTATTATGGACATCCCTACAAATCCATCTAATTTTTGTAATTTCCTTTTAATATCACCTTGGGCCTGGCTGACAAATGCTGAATTAATCATCCTAGAATTCTCAGGAGCCTCTGGATTAAAGGGAGTATACAACCTATATGACTCCAATAATCTCTCATAAAAGGTACTAGGTGACTCATCAACCTTTTGCAACACCTCAGCCGCCTTTGACATATTAAATGCCTTCTTCCCTCCTGCCTTCATGCCAGCAATTATGGCTTCCCGATAAGCCCTTAGGTGGGGCATGTCAGCACCATTCACGTCCCAATTTGGATCTACATTTGGATAATGGGCTGCAGCCCACGCAACTGGATTGGCCTGATTTTGAGTACGGGCTGTTTCCTCAAGTGCTTTAATAGCCGCTTGATTAATCCGGTTCCTTTCCTCACAAGTAAATAAAGTTAATAATAATTGCTGGCAATCGGCCCAGTTGGGATTATGTGTTTGGATAATAGAAGTAACCAAATCTGTCATAATTTGAGGTTTGTCAGTATATGAAGAGTTATGAGTCTTCCAGTTGAATAAATCAGTCGTAGTAAAGGGGACATATACAAACACTGGATCTGCCCGTTGTATTTGGCCATTCTCATCCACGTGAGTTGGGCCTGGTGTAAGTCTGAGGGGCATTTGGTAATTTCGGGGTTGGATGCTTCCAGTCATCTGTCGGGTTAATATGGGACTACGATATGATGATTTCATAATGAGTTCCGGTCTAGGGGTAGTAAGGCAAGGGGAGTGAGGCGGATTAATTTTACTGGGCGGAAGTTCGGTTAACAGGATATTACGGGCCGGGCTGGGAGAAGCCTGACCAGGAACCAGAAGTGACGTCAGTTCCGGATATATGGAACTAGTGGAGGCCTGTACCGGAAGGGGAGGTTTCAGAGCTAGTGGGCTGGGCTCTGAACTAGATGCATGAGTGGGCAGGGACAATGGAAAAGGGGGAGTAGCAACACCAGTAGCACCACCTCTAACCTTAGAGGAAGTGTAAGGGGGTGGGGAGGGAAGGTCAGTTTCAGAGGGGGAATCTAAAATGGGTGGAGTTGCGGCCCTGATGGAGAGGCGAGTCCTGGCCACCATGAGGCGACATTGCTCCTCGTGGCATACCTTAACCCATTTAGGCAATTCTTCTACAATCTGTTTCCAACAATCAATATACGGAAACTGATCATAAAATTCAGGCCTACTAGATACAGCCGCATGCACACGTTGTACCAAAATGAAATCAAGGCTACCACATGGTGGCCATGCGGTCACCAGGATAGGCCACTCTCTACTACATAAGGTAGTCAAACGTTTTGGGGACAATTTTACCCCATAATCACAGGCTTTATATCCCTTTGTAAAGTTTTTCAACATGCATGACAAGGGATCAACAATCTTTGAATCAGACGCACCCATACTGGCAATGGAACGTCTATTACAAAGATACACAATACTTCAAACACTTCCAACAATCACACTTGTTTTCCCGGCAACAGTACCACGTGGCACGGTTGCTAAGCCAAACATACACACACGATAACACGCAGAGAATTCTCGTTCATACAATGATATCACAGCGTCCCACTCACAAAGATCTACCAAACACTAGCTACTTACCTCTATAACTATAAATCGTCTCTACAATTATCCGTACTATAAATCAACTTTTGACTAACCAACTATATCACATTCTAGTAACCTCATCTTTACAGTCAGTGGTTATGGTACAGTTAGTAAGTGGTTATAATACAGTTTTAAAGTCACAGATCAGTTAGTAACAGTTATGGTATTATACATATAACATAAAACAGCAATTATTAGTAATTTTTACCCAATGTCAGTGGTTATGGTACATGTCAGTAGTTATGGTACATGTCAGTAGTTATGGTACATGTCAGTAGTTATGGTACCGTGCGCTATTTTACAGTTATACACACAATTTACACTCCCACCAGACAGCAGAGCTCTAACTTTCTGGTAGGACATACAAGTTAACCAATTCACCAACTACAATATATTTAACAACATTTACAATAATCCCAACTATTCTAACTGGCCAGCACCTCGAGAGCTTTCGATCTATTTATACACCAGAGATTCGATAAGTTCTTCGCTGCCCAGACACCACGTATAGCGAACTAGAGGGCAGAATTTACACAGTACCCAGCTAGTCTATGAAACCATCAATAATCTAGTGGCTGGATTTACAACAGAGCACACTTAGTTAAGATAGGGTGAAATCTAGCAAACTATAATATACAACAGAGTATGCTAGTCTCCCGGTCCCCCCGACCTAGCGAACAAAATTTACACCCTAGATACGCTAGTCAAGACAGGACACCGGTGTCCGACATGAGCTATTTACACCAGAACTCAGTCTGACCCAAACCACCTATATTAGACGGGCTGACTACAGAGCGTCTAATGTCCAGATAAGCGTTGCGCTTTCGCTTCTTCCATCCCTTAGGACAGGCAGATTCCAATAACCGGTTCCAAATATAAAACCCCTTGTGGGTCTACCGCTCTAACGGTATCAATCTTACCTGTTAGTCCCTGGACCTGGGTTCACTCATAGACGGAACAATCCGGGACTCACTGCGCAGAAGCCGATGATCTCCTGAGCGAAGCAGCCCAGTGGCGCCGAGATGAAGGGATGTCCACGCAGTAGAAGTCCAGGAGTGCAGCGTAGAGGATTTGGTAAAAGCTTACCGTCTCAAATCTCTGCGCCAGCTTCCGTGCGATGAGGTTCCCGGCTGCCAATGCACCAGAGATGTTACCGTGTAAGCATGCAGAAGCCAAACACAGAGATTTGGACACAGATCTTCAGGTAGTAAGAGGCCTTTATTCACATTACCGATCGGGTCTCAGATGAACTCCTGTTCCAAATGATCTGAGAGACCAACACATAGTGTACATTCCTTATATAGCACTATAACTCCTCCCATTAATAGCTACACCCACATATACCTTTAACCAATCAATGAGCAGAATATAGACTTGTACATCTAGTCAAACCACATGGCTCATCCAAGACAAAGGAAATAAGTGCAATTTCAGTTCCTGCATTCCTGCACATGCTCAGTACACTGATGACAGTATCCTAGCTATGTGTAGCTAACCAACTGACACAACATACACATATGCCACATGGAAATCTTGGCTTACTAAATTTACATTCACCGAAATTCCACCACACTTTCATCTGGATCACCTGGTTTCAAGCAGAGGTCTAAAAATGTTTGGTTTAGAATAGTGTCTTGCTATAGGCCAGTCACATAAATTGATGATGTTGCAGAAATCCTTTTCAGATGCAACACACTGAAAAATCTTCTCCTTTGTAGTTAAACTCTGTAAAGGGAAGGTAGCTTTCCCCTCCCTCCCTGTGCTATGCTCCCTACTGCCTCCCTCCACTTGTTCCTATTCTGCTCATTATTTATTCAATTTTGTACCCAAGAATTTTAGTTTTTGCATGCTGTCCAATCATTCTAACGGTGTCTTTATTTAACCACAATTTTAATGTGGTGTATATAAATTTTTTTTAAAAAATTAAATAAATAAAGGTTTGAAAACTGCCGCTATTTTTCTGACAAAACTTTAAACCTCTAAAAGAAAATGTGGCATTCAGCTAACTAATTTGTCATGTGAAAACAACAAAAAACAGCGTACACTCATCTTTCAATCCAATGTGGACAGTCAGTCACGTTATTCTAAGGAGACCCACCTGGAGTGTGATTAGTTAAGGACTCTGGATGGGACAGGTGCAGAGATTGTGACCACAGGTAGTAACTTCTTTTATTCATAGTTTAACGCACCATTATACAATTATTGTAGAGGAAGGATCCCTGAGCTTTATACAATTTCTCTGTAGCGGAGCAGTAGTATTATCCACGGTATCTCCGCTAGTAGACAGAAGCAAACAGGCACAAAGCAGGTAAAATCCAGGTAGCGTAGTTACAATCCCTTCCTCCCAAGAACTAGACGACACATAGCTTGGAGGTCAACTGAGGTTTAATGGCAGGTCACGGTATTTATGGGATTCCCCATGCAAGGGGTTTCCCTACTGACATTTCAGGGGTTGTACAGTAGGGGACTACATGGGAAACTGCCCAACACACACAATTTTCCCATCATACACTGCTGGACGAGAGGGATACTCCCACTGGAATATACCGTTAATGGGATTATCCCTCCGTGCAGCAGAACTCACTTTTTACATTAAAATACATAACTTTCACATTATTCATTAGTTTTACACGAACGGACGTTTGGTAGGTAGCTGGAGGCTGAGCGCATCGTTCGTGAGTTTACCGCTCAGCTCCCAGTCTAACCGAACGCCGTACGAAATACACATAATTTCAACATAGGTTTAAAAATACCGATTATCGTAAGGGGAATGAACTACCGAACGGCCGAGGTTCCCGAACGGCCTGGAAGTCTAGCGGTTTAACTCCCCGTTCGTGAAACTTCATTAGAAATGCTGGGGTTTTCCTACCGCCAGCATACGAATGCCCTCATTCGCCTAAAATACAAATAGCATTGGTTTCTTACGATTTAGCAGCCATACATACATCTTTATACATAGTCTTTGGTGTCTAGTTTTGCCACATTCTCCAGTTAACATTAGACTTGGAGATTTGTTACAGGCCGAATTGCAATACGGTGGAATATGGGCCGAACTCCAAGCCGAAATGTACCTGAACGATTCTGGATTCCCAATGTGGCACCAAGGAAAAGAGATTGAAACATCTGGTTCATTACTAAACGTTGATTTAATTCAGCGATCAAGAAAGGAAAGAGTAATAGAGGGAAAAACAAGTGGAGCAATAGAATCTTGTTTCCGAAATTCTCCCAATCCGGACAGATATTAGAGCAAAAATTTGGGTGTCCTGAAAAGTGTTCTACTTTGGAAAAAAAATGGTTTGGCTGGACCAAATCTTCTCTCATGTAAACAAGTCTAGTTAACATGCATTCATTTTTTTCTGTATTTTATTTTTTTGGAGCTACTAAAAAGAAAATGAAAAAGCTCTAAATAACGTAGTTAACATTTAAAATGTGTAGGTGGTGACAATTTCTACATTTAAAAAACATCGCTATGAAGCCAGCAAGCTGTACTGAATATGTCCTTAATATACTTGCCTTTGAAGAGAAAATTGATCAATGTGAAGCGCAAATAACAATTGAGAAAAATAAAAAACACTATAATTCTAAGAATTAAACTGTTTCAAAAAGCCATTAGCAGATACCAGAAAGCAAAAATAGGAAAATGATCTAACTGGCCAGGAATTTATTGCAAACAATGTTATAAATACCATATATTCTAGAGTATAAGACGAGTTTTTTGGCACATTTTTTGTGCTGAAAAAGCACCACTCATCTTATACTCGAGCCAAGGTCTGTACTATGGCAACTTACATTGTCTGCATTATGGCAACTTACACCCGTGGCAACGCGGCACGCAGACCGCGAAACTTACACTGTGAGCAGAACGGAGCTGACAGGGGAGCTGCACGGAGGTGAAGGGAGCTGCTATACAGGTAAGTAACCGCTCGCTGCCAGTACAGGTAAGTAACAGCTCGCTGCCAGACCACCAGGGTTCCACATAGCCCCCCCTCCCTGGCCAGGCAACAAGCAGGGAGGGTAAAAAAAATAAAAAAATAAAAATAAATAAAATAAAATTAAAATAATAAATATTGAATTAATATTAAAAATATATATATATATTAAAATAATAAAAATGCCCTCCCCCACCCAGTTTACACACACTACACAAACACACTCTGCATCATATACACACTCTGCATTATATACACACGCACACACACTGCATTATATACACACACTGCATTATATACACACACTGCATTATATACACACACACTCTGCGTTATATACACACACTGCATTCATTATATACACACAGATTCTGCATTCAAAATATACACACACAAACACACAGATTCTGCATTTATTATATACACACACTACACACATTATATACACACACTGTAAATAAATATTCAATTAATGTAATTTTATTGGGATCTAGTTTTATTTAGAAATTTACCAGTAGCTGCTGCATTTCCCACCCTAGTCTTATACATGAATAAGTTTTCCCAGTTTTTTGTGGTAAAATTAGGGGCCTCGACTTATATGCGGGTCGTCTTATTCTCGAGTATAAACGGTATATAGAACATTTTATACAAATGCACACGTCAACCTACTGTCCCCTCTTTCTGTGTCTGCCATTAAATGCACTGTGTGAAAAGTTGCAGGAATAAAAAAGTTGCAAGTTTTTTTTCTTTTCATGTTTAAAACCTATTTATTTATCGCTATACATTCCACTAATGAGCAAAGTGAAATATTACCAAATGGATCATGCTTATCGTTGTAGATTATTACATTATTTATACATGATGCCATATTTCACAAGGTTGGGAGGCATGAAATGGAGATTGGACTGGAGCAAGACAAAAAAGGATTCACCATGATCAATGCGAATGTCAGAAGAAAGGCAGAACCCCCCCGATCCCCACAAAAAAAATGGGTAATTTCTTCCAAATCGATCAGGACTGCTCTGCCAGATCTAGGACTGTTAGGAAATATCAAAAGGTAGTGAGCCTTTTCTAAAGACTTTAACATGACAGTCCGTCTTTCATACTCTACTAATTAACAGAGTTTCCCTCTGTGACAGATCCTCTTTCAACTTGAGACAGGTTGCATTTCTGCCAAATTTGTGTTTTTCACATTTCAATACATCATTTTCCTGTACAGTCATCCTACATCAAAAGAATGCCACCTAAAAGCACTATTACTCAGAGTGGGCCTGAAACTCGATTGCACAGCTTTCATTGTGTCCAAATCTTGGCTCTGCGGCCGTTAATAGATTTTGCTTTTTGTACGTTTTCTCAGTAATAGCTGGAAATTGCAGACCTGTCACTTCTTTTCTCTTGAGTTGTGTGGCCCACTTACACTGGATTTGTTCCCAAATAATAACCTGCAGTTGGAAGTCCTCAGAAACATTTTGTGGATCACAGACCTGCAGTTACAATCTAAGAGGAACCGAAACCGCTGATACCAGCAGGAACGCTTGCAAATTATACAGCATGAAATTAGTGAACGCTAATTTTCAGAAATGGATAAAATATTCCTCGTGATAATCAAAGTCTTCTGAAAATTATAATATATATAGATGTAATTTTGGCTGTCAGGTCTGTTTAAATAGCGCTGTGTTAGCTACACCGTGATGGATGCAGGCAAGCGTTGCAGTGATTAACCTCGAATTTTGGGTAATTTGAGGTCACCGTGGCTGGATTTGACAAACCCCTGTTGAATATCATATTAACTGGATTTTGATGCAATATGAGCTTTGTGAGTGTAAAAAAATAATAATAAATAAACAAGAAAAAGATGCAGATCTCAGATAGGGCAATGTCACTTAAACTGGGTCACACGGTATGCGCTCTGTGCAGACACAGACCCTTAATTAGAAGATGCTGAGGAAGTAATTTATCTTACAGTTCAATGGGGATATCTGGAAGATGCTGGGATAAGATTTATTATTGAGCTGGTTAGCGAGAACCGCGCCATAACAACAAACTTGCTGAATGTATTATTTGTTTCCGTTCACTTGCTAAATCCTGCTTTATTCCGCAGCCGTTTGGGGAATTTACAGAAGGTCGCTCCAGGAGCTTAATGCTATTCGCACATCATGTTTTGTTTAGATTTCATCTGCATTTTAATCACACATGCCTATAGAATCACAGCTATCATCCAAAGCCACCTTCCATGGGTATCTAACCTACTGGATTTGGTCATTTCCCATCTCAGAGTCAAAATTTGGATTTATTATTATAATTTTTTTTATAAATCTTTATTTTTGCAGGCGATGCAGTAAATTACATTAGATTAAAATGTTACAAGCTTGGTTCACGGTGGTTGCATTCACTGAACATAATATACATTTTGTGTTCACCTATATTTTTGTTATAGTGGACTAAGTCGCATACACTATAAATCATGCCTCACCCAACAGGTTCTTACATTAGTTTGTCGTCTGGGACTAGGGGCCCATGAGGGTAATTCATAGTCTGGTATAAGAAGCCCGTCAGGTCGTACTAGAGTGTGTATTGACCATGTAGTCGCATAAACATGCTATAAACCATATGAAAACATAGAAAAACATTAAGGTAGGAACTTATACCTAATATGTCAACATAATGGTCTAATTACAGTGTGCTTTGCAAGGTGCTTGAATACACCCTGGTTTGTGGAGGTGGGAGATGGATGGTTGGCCATCAGTAAGCTCTAAAAGAGTCGTCGCTAGTGTTTGGTCCATTGTAAGCACAGACTTTTTCAGGAGTTTCGAACAGGTTAGCACAGCTGGTGTAGAGTTAGTTTAGTAGAGAAGAGGTTAGGTTAAGGAAAAGCTAGAGACATAAGCATAGACTGTGATATCGTGGTCTCCTATGTCATGGATCCTTGTCCGTTTTGTGGAATGAAAGGGGTGATATTGTCCATATCCCATGCGCTGTTGGTGGCTTGGGCCTTCCGCTCCCGCGGATCATCTCCTATTCCAATCGCTGCCAAGAAGGTGGTGACCTCCGCCACATCGGTAGCCTTGATCTACTTGCCTGCTTTGGTGACCATAAGGGATCTAGGAGTAGTCCATCTGTATAGTATTCCTGCCTCCTGCAGCTGTTGTGTAATGGGTTTCATAGTTTTTCTCCATAATAGTGTGGAGCGGTATAGATCTTGGAAAAGTGAGATCTTGTGAATCTCAAAGTCCATAGGCGACTTATTTTGAGAAGCTCTCAGCAAGGCTTGTTTGTCTTGTCCCGCAGCATAGTATGATGTCCCTTGGGGCTGTGAGCGGCGCCTTAGGGGACCTGGCGATATGGTAGGCTCCGTCACTTGTGAATTGCTTGGCTTGTTTTGCTGGGAGTATTGTAGTACTAGTCGCCTAATGAAGCGCGGTAGTTCTTCCGTAGTCAGTGTGTCAGAGACAGATTATCAATGTCCTGTTTTGTTGCAGGTACTAGGCTGACTGGGGTATTTGTGGCTTGGAGCCCTACTGTGGGTGACACCTGGGCATAATCACTCACCCCTCCCTTCTCTTGAGGATCATAGGCCTCAGTCTCGGCCTGCGTCAGCTCCCTGTGCTTTGGTGTGCGTTGGAGCAGCGTGCCAATGTCTTGCGTTTTTTGGGGCGTGTGCACATGAGATTTATGGGGTTTTTTTTTCCCATGTTACACAAAGGTCACTGTGGTACATATTGATATAAACTTTTTAGAAAAATTAATAACCTCTATAATGCTACATTAATTTAATAGAATTCTCACATGGTGCTACATCCACAAAAGTGTCACCTATTACCAAAATCTCCATTAACTGTCTGCTCTCACCATTACTTCCCTATCTGGCAATCTTTGCCCAAACTGAGGAAATGGCATTATTTTTATATAAATTGTTGTATTGCCCACTGCTATGTTTCTTGAACTTTCCTAATACTCGTTCTACATGTCGGCTGTCCCTATACTATGTCTCTGTGCCCATTCATTCATCTACGTTTCTCTCCTCAACTCTTAGGGCGAGATTTATAATCCGTGTCAGCAGATCTAAGGAAGGTTTTTACTGCAGGGTAACAACATTATGTAACAGAAACAAGGCCATTAATGATAATTAAGAATGCCTTTACAGCATGCTGTTTTATGACATGTTACATTTTAGATCTGATTTGTTTAATATGGAAGCTCTGTAAACATTGAGAAACCTAAAATGGGCAATTATTTATCTTCTCTGTAATCAAATGTTTAAACATAGATTATCAAAAGTTAAGAAAAATTAATCCATAAAATGCATTAAGCCCTAGATTAATAACTTGTTGATCTGAAAAGAAGCCCTGGTGTATGATCATATTGTCTGCATGGTGTCCGGGTGGGCTGGTGGTTTTTACAAAGTTTACAGAGGGTGCTTGGTGACGCGGTTGTTTTAAGCATTTCCCGCCATTAATAAAGGAGCTAATGGCCTGTTCCTTGTTTTGCAGAGTGTTTATTATTCGAGTAATGAGCAGATCCACGTGGGTGCCCTTAGCCCAACCATTGACGATGACGACAACAGATGCCTGGTCGACGTCAACAGCCGGCCAAGGTTGATCGAATGCAATTATGCCAAAGCAAAGAGAATGAAGCTGTACTGGCATTTTATTCAGGTATTTATGCTTGGGTCTGGGCACCTACTGAGTGCTGGCAAGAATTGCTATTTCAATATAACCTCTGTAATATGTATCATGTATATCTATAATAGATCCAGTTACAGAAATTTCAATAGAGGACCTGATCTGTGTGATAAGATATCCTGGTTGTCATGAAATAGAGAATAGATGACAAAATACAATGGATCGTAATTTCCTTTAGATATGGAATTCCTGCAACCACGATTTCTGAAGTAGAAAAAGCCAAGTTACATATTTCCAAAATTGCTAAAATCAGACTGTGCCCTTCTAGAACGTGCAGTGATGTGCAGTGTGTATGAGTGTATCACAGAGCTCCAAAACGATAAAACTCACAGTAAAGTGTAAAGTATGGGGTCAACAAATGTGTTTGGGAAAAAAGGATATAAATAAATTGTGTTCAGGGCCATTTCAGTATAGTATGAAATAGCTAGTGAGTATACTTATCACAATAATGAAAAAGTCGGTAGAGGTGTGCCGAAACCGACGTGTGTGGTAGGCCTGTAAATAAGTGGGCAAAAGGAATACCCATATAGTGTACTCAAATATGTTTATTATGAAAACACAAGACATGGAGTTAGCGTATTACGGTGACATTTCACAAATGCATTCCTTCATTCCTGTGTCGGCTGAGGTATGCGTTGTTGGTGGGGTAGCACTGAATAAGTACCTCGTGACCCCTCTGGCTGGTCTTAGGTGATGGTATTTGTACAGGTTAGAACACCGTAGGCAAAGCTTGGAATCGTGTTGCCCTATGATGGTAACTTCTCTGGTCGTGGGAAACCATAAAAGCCAAGTATATGGCGGATTTGTGAATGATGTTTGTAACTGAGAACATGTGGTGTTGAATGCCCGGGAGATATAACTTAATAGTGTTGTGTGACATTTATTTGATGTGGCCAAAAAGTGTCGAAAGCCCCCATCTTGTATTCTTAAAACAGTTTGTAAGGTGGTGATCTGACATGAACTTCGATATATGCAGTAAGCTCTGTCAGAGCAGTGTGCGTATTCTTTGCAGGCCAACTGTGTGAATTCCTGCTGTGACTTAACAATTCTTCTATTCCATAGGTATGCTGGGAGCTGGGGAGAGATCGTAGCTATCAGTGAGGCAGTTGTTAGGGACCTCCTGAACGCCTGAAACTGAAGACTAGATAACTGGTCAGCAGTTGTACTGTAAATGTGAACCAAAGTGAATCTAGTATGAACTGGATAAAAATCCGGACCTTACTAGTCAAATGAGTGGAGCGCTATATATTTACACTTACCCTGATTTAGGGTTAAATCTCAGATGAATGTTGATACATAGAGGTAAAAAAACACAATACAACACAATATAGTGTAAATCTGTGAAGAATGAGGATTTTATGGTGATATATCAATAGTCAAACTCACATGGAATAGAGCCTCAGATCACTTTCACCGTAGTGTCGTAAGGAGACAATTTCCCTCCTTTTTTCCTTTTTTCTTTCCTTGAGGAAATTTCAACCCAGTCAAAGGCTGCAGTGTCTCCTTACGACACTACGGTGAAAGTGATCTGAGCCTGTCCTGTTTGAGGCTCTATTCCATGTGAGTTTGACTATTGATATATCACCATAAAATCCTCATTCTTCACAGATTTACACTATATTGTGTTGTATTGTGTTTTTTTACCTCTATGTATCAACATACATCTGAGATTTAACCCTAAATCAGGGTAAGTGTAAATATATAGCGCTCCACTCATTTGACTAGTAAGGTCCGGATTTTTATCCAGTTCATACTAGATTCACTTTGGTTCACTTTTATATTGAGTGGGGGAAGGAGAACACCCACTAGAGTGTGTAGCTGCTTTTATATCACGGTACTAGATCTATAAGCGCACTGGACACAGTAATCACTAGCTTTTAAAATCGAACTTCAGTTGTACAGTAAATGCCTGATATGTGGTAACATACCAGCTAAGATTGGTGACAGGCTTCCACTACGTTAGTCGTCTGATGCTTTCATAATAAGGGATACAAGACCGGACTTGTTTATGATGTGGCCCATTGACAAATTGTCAGAGATCTCGAACCGGTCTGCTTGCTCATGAATGACCCCATGTTGCTGCTGTGGCTACAACGGGTATAATTTGACGCATGCAGAGTTCGTAAGGAACCCTTCGTTCTGGCTTACTTCCCGGCCACTTACCCGTGCCCACTGTCCCCTGAGATTGCAGCAAGCCCTGTGTAAGCCGCTGCTTCGGGGTGACTATGTATGTAGATGACCCTAGTTAAAGACATATATATGTATAGAGAAGAGACACCTTAATAGATTGTGCCTAGGTGAGTTCCCGCTGGGCGTCCTTCTGCTAGAAGACCTGAAATATATGAAGTGTGCTGGTATTTTACCAGCGGGAACTAATATTGGCGATCGCTTTAGTGTGTATGACTGGAGTTGTAAGTGCAGAGAAAGGCCGTATAGGGAGACTTGAGTGGTCTAACGTGACCATGGTCGTATGTAATTGCCCCCCGTGGGCCGAAATTGAGTCTTAGTTAATTGCTCGCAGTGGGTCGTATGTAATGTGAGAGTGATGGCCTAGTGAGGGCCACATGTAGAGGCCTGCTGTGGTAGTTTGTGATAAAATTTTGCAATCTTATGTCAAAATTGTAATCCCTATGCCGTATGTAATAACCCAAATGAGGGGCTGCCAGTATGCTATAGTAGATAGCCATTTGGTGGGTCGTATGCCACGTATAAAGAGTGTGGTTGTGACTCAAATTGGCCGTGGTATGCTTAGGTCATGGTTGCCCCTGTAAGCTGGAATTACTGAACAGCCTAGATGTTGGGTAAGGCCGTACAATAGGCATTGCCCCTGCATGGCTAATGTGGTAACTTGTACCATGTTGCCTGAGCAGTCAAATAGCCAGGAAACGGTAAGGACAGTATAATATGATGTATATGAACTGGTCTAATATGCAGTGGTGATGTGGGAATAATCTAGTATGGAATTGACTCTGTAAGCCCAGTGGCGGTTGGCTAGTAAGGTCGACCCCCATGAAACTTAAATGACCCACCTGATAACTTCAGTACGTATCATAATGTACGTGGCATGTTGCACATGTCGTAAATTGACAATATGCTAGACTGAATTAGTACAATGAAAGGAAATGAGAACGCCTGTTATGAGGGAATTATTACATTCTGTGCATATGGCCTGGAGTAGGTCGTGTAGGGAGGGTAGTGAGGAGAGCTACTGTATGGCCGTATGTGGACAGTGCAAGATATAGCAGAAGTATAATACTATAAGATGTGTTTATTTACAGGTAGAAAGCTGTGAGATAGCTGCACTTTACGCATACATTCCTATCCAGCAGATATGTTAACTTATTGCCCAAATGAGGGGTTGCAAATAGGACGTATTTGTCCCCTAAGGTTACCTGACTTATGTTCCCAATGGTCCATAGATGGCTTTGTGTGAGGACTATGCATGAGAGGTTGAGCGCGGCCAATGTAGTTTCTGTGGTACTGGGAGGTAACGTAAGTCTGAGTGGACTTTAATGGGGTGGGTTTGGTGGTTATTTAGTTGTAAATCAGCTGAAAGTTACTGTTAATGACAGCGTAGCCATAACTGAAATATGGCCATACTGATATCGTACAGCAACTTTCAGCGTAACATATGATCGTTGTAAGGTCTATACGGGGAACATGATAGGAGGTGCTGAAATACCATGACTACATGTACTAAATAGACTGTTTGGATAGCGCTGTTCCATCCCTCTTTTTTCTTTACATATACTAAATACCTGTTGTGTCCAGTGACCTGAGGGTACACGTACCGAACACAATAGCCAGGAATGTAGGCTGAGACCTATGGAATGCATTAGTGTCTGTACTGACACAAGACCATGAAGGTTTATAACTATACTGATGAATAATGTCCTCAGTCTTGTGTCTCTGGCCTTAAGGACCACTGAGATATCACCCTAGGTGTATGAGCAGTACTCTGTGACATCCTGGGAAGCGATACGAGATTAACATCCTTGCCCTCCAGGATGTCCTTCTTCAGGTTTGCCATACAGTAGCAGTAGCTGTAAAGGGTATGTTTCCCTGTGAAATTTGGCCATGATTCGTGGGATGGTCCCCGATCTAATCGAAGATGGACTGCTGGTGTCCCCTTTACGTGTAGAGGTGGCAGTCCTAGTTGGAGTACTTGGACTAGAAATGTCATCTCCTTCTTCTGGGACATACTGAATTACATATGTAAGAATCATGGAATTTCTCTTGAGGGTGTATACATTTGTTTTAACTAGTGCCGAAGTGACAAAACAATTAGACTGGTGACAGGTGAGTCCCTACTGGTCGCCAAGTGGCCTGAAAGGATCTACCTATGGTTGATGCGAGGGGGTAACCTGCTGGTTTGTTGCTTTACAAGGAATGAGTCCCTAAATTGGGGAGAGTTATGACAAGTGAGGCCCTTACTATGCAACAAGCGAGGCGGCTAGTTATGATTTGGCCCGTGAGGCATATTACCTTTTACGTGGAAGATGGGTGTTGGCCTCGCAGGACCTCTATCTCTGCCTGGGAGAAAATACCTAGGTGGCCATACTCAATCGTCTCTGTGGATTACTTCCCTGTAATATGACGTAGTGTTTAATTCCAACATGAACAACCTACATCTACCTTTAGGTGACGTGTGAAATTCCTGATTTGGCACTTTTACTGTGAGTTTCCGATGAGCCAAGTTTTGACTAAGTTTGGAGCTTTGAGCCTGTACCGCCTGTCAGAATTGGTTATGTTAGGTTCACAAGAGTCTGTTCAGTACCGATTGTCCTTTACAAACACTTATGTTCCTGCTCGCTGAATCGTAGTGATAGAATATAAATGACGAAAATGTATGACTGGTACAGGGAATGATTGTGGCCGACACAGTACGTACCAATTGATATTACTACAACACTCGATCTTTGTCTAGGTTTCTGACTCGTGAAGCAGACCTAGATATCAAATAACACATACTGAATGAACATATATAAACCGAGGGAGAACTAATTCCATGCGTTTAACCTTTTAAGAATGTGGAACAAGTTAATATTTGGTAATGACATCTAAATATGCATGGGGTATGGCTGCCAATCTGCAGCCATGTGTGGCATGGCCACCAGGTGGCGTTGTGCTGCCCTGATCACACGGAGCAATATATTAGGGCTAATTGACAACAGGGCTGTACCATAAAAATTTAGAAAGCCTGCAATAGATAATATGCCCCCAGAGGGAAACCCTCTACAAATGTAATGCCAACGCACAGCTGTTCAAAACATGACATATGAATAACCAGTAACATTCATGAATGAGAAGATGGATTTCATCAACAAATCAATTCAATTTATTAACATGACTTGTGTGGCAACCTATATGCACGTTTGTGGCCTGCCATGTTTTAATATTACACATTTACAACTGCCTGGGTGTGATGTGAGTTGCCTTGCCGCTTGCGTTTTACAGCCTGCTCTGCCGTTTCAGTGCTGTAAGTGATCGCGCTTACCGGCCGTGATTAGACCTGCGCCTGTGGAGGGAGTGTACCTGGCTGCTGACAGGACTCCGACCCTGTAAGTGATTACACTTCTGACGGGGGGGATGTGGGATGTAATGATCTCCGTGCACTTGCTAAGAGGCGGGAAGGGGAGAGATTGAGAGCCGGCGAGGCCGTTAAGTAAAGGAACTCCGTTCCCTTGATAGGATGGGCATTGGTGGTAAGAAAAACTCTGGACTACAGCTTATGTTCATGAGAAGTAATGGATGCTGTGTTCAAGACTTTGGGGTTAAACTGTTTAATGTATTAACCCTCGAAAGTAAGCAAGCATCTAGGGACCTCCTTGCACCATAACAAATTAATTCTAATGAAGTTGTTTTGGTGCTTGGAGTGCCCCTTTAACAGTTTAGTAAATAAACCCATTATTTCTCCAAATTGCTGAGCATGCAGTCCTCAGGTCACCCTCAACCTTCTCTGTTTTCAGGGCATGAATATTATTCTGTTTGTATCACAGAAAGAACAGGGTTTTATGATGACAGATGATAAAGACTTTTTTTCCCTTCAGCCCAGTAAACAATAGTTTATTTGTTTGTTATTCAATGTTATTTGACTGTGAAAGATTGGATGTGACACGTTATGCTATCCATGAGGACGCTGACGAATGGTCTGTTCCGCTATTAGATATACTAACAAAAATGTAGATTTTACAGTCGGATTTGCACGGTACCAACCCTTGATCAGTATTTACAGACTCGATACATTGTAACAAAGGAGCGTGTGATTAATCACATTGTAATATCTTAAAGACGCCCAACAAAACATATCGCAGTTACTGTCGGACATGTATTTTATCCCCTGAGATGAGAGTGAGGCTTTGTAGGGAAATATTTCAGAATACAGATTATTTAAAGGTCAACGATCATGAAACATAAGCTTCTATCAAGTCACATGACTTCTCTACTACCCAACACATTGTGTGGAAGATTTGAACAAAGTGCAAACCGAGCACATGTTAAATATGAAGAGATGAAATACACGGCATTTTAGCCTATGTGCATGTCCTGTCATGACTGTTTAGTTCCTTCGTGTCCCCGGATGCAAAGGGACTGTCCTCAGGCAGCACCATTAGACACACTAGCGCTGCGCAGCTGGTACTAGGATTACCCAGGGAGCGTTTCAGCAGCACTCTCTGCATGCTCCTGTATGAAGGTGGCAGTCAGAAGCCTGTCTGTCACCTTGGCATACATGGCATCAGGCTGGCACACAAGTTGTGTCATTGGCTATGCCTCTCCTGAAAGTCTTCCCACCTGCCACAATTCTATTTCTGTCAATGTTATGCATATATGCGTGATTCAGTATTGCTCATTGTGTGGGCAGCCAGTCATCCTGACATACATTCGCCAAAAAACCCCAATATCTTTTACACTATGGTGAAAACAATTCTGCATATGCTACAGTACCTCACAAGTTAATATCTCATGTTAGTTCCTGTTTATGCACCATATCTGATGGAACAATAGGCTTACCTTAACTGGGATACCAAATATTAATGCTGGGACACTCTTAAGTTAATAATGAATACTTAATAGGACATGCTATAGTGGTTATGGTGCCAGGAGCCCTTTAGCACCACCAAACTATTGTCATACCATTTTCAAAAGGTTTAACATTTACCTTGTTCCCCTTTTTGCCCACAATCTGGCTCCATATTTATATATAAATTGATAAAGCAGAAGTTCATGCTTGCACATTCGCAATACCAATTCCATCTGTGTTTGGACAGAACTCATTGGCTGGGAGCAGCGGTTGACACTTATCGGCTAAAAAATTCCACCCAAAGTTGGACAAAATTGATACTGTTAACGCAGAAGACGATCTGTTGAAATGCTAGCCCTGAACTGCAGTCTTAACCTTTTAAACAGCAAAGCCGGAGAGAGGAAGCAGCCTGTATTAAAATGAAACCACTCAGAGTTTAGTTGCCCCTTTAATTTTTCATTGTTTGTTCTCATGTTGCACAGTGTCACTTTGATTTCGTATGATAAATGATTAAGTGAAAGAAACAATTAAAGACACGCTGTTTTAACCTTCATTTTGAGATGGCCATGCATGACTGAGTCGGCACGTAATGAGATTCCGAAGTAGAACTGTGAGCTGTAATGAGTGCAATCAAGCTTTGCCGAGATTAATTGATGACTTGCAATGTATTTATTCAGATTTAAACTACTATGAAGATATTTCACGATGGCGGTGAGAAGATGGGGCCGGTCCAAACAGACCTCTGATCTTAAAGAATCCCTGAACTTAAATAAATATATTTAATAGAAAACAAGTACTGCATGTTTATGGGGAGCACCCTTATCCAGTTAATCGGCACAACAAAAACTCTACAGCACTACGCATGCTAAGCTTATTGTTTAATCTTATTCAAAAAGTGAGTTATGGTTACAGCTAACGTGGGCCAGTGTAGGTAAAAGACAAAATTTTGCCAAGTTTGACACATTGTTTCTGCCAAAACGTTAAAAAAAAAAAGGCAAAACTGTTTTTTGTGAAACTTGTTAAAGGGACACTATAGGCACCCAGATCACTTCAGCTCATTGAAGTAGTCTGGGTGTAGTCCCAGGTCCATTAACCCTGCAAATGTAATTATTGCAGTTTTTAATAAACTGCAATAATTACCTTTTGAGGGTTAACTCCACCTCTAGTGGCTGTCTACCAGATAGCCACTAGAGGGACTTCTGGGTCGTTAGGTGACTTTTGGTTGCCTGACGCTGGACGTCATCACTCACTATGCACGAGGACATCATCCAAAACCCCATATAAAACAATATTATACAGTTTGTCATGAAGGAGTGACTCATTGAGGCACCATGGTGGTTTGCCTCGGTGTTGGATGTTGCTGGGGCATGGTCAGACCATATGATGTTGCCTATGGAGCAGTCCTCTATGCGTGGGAGTAGTGTGCCTGAAGCAAGGATATGGTCTATTCTTGAATATGTTTTGTGTACTTGTGAGAAAAATTTGTATTTCCTATCAGATGGGTGTCTTGTCCTCCAGACATCGTATAGGCTATATTTTTCTATGGGGGAAGTTCTAATGTGAGAGCGGCCATCGCCAAGCATGCACATTACGTCTCCCCCGCTGGCTGAGGAGGAGCGAAGACTGAGATCAACACCGAGGGACATCAGGGTTTTTAACCCCTTCTGCAGCACAGAGGGGGTGCAACGGGTTTCCTTTTAGCCTTTATAATCCATTTGCAAATCTTCACATAGGCAGACTAGTGTTTATCAACAAATAAAATAATATTATACTTGAGTGAATTAGATGTTTTAGTCTACTCGCCTATTGTGGTCAAGTCATTGGTCAATTCTCCGCAGTAAATAGGTAAATAAGCTCCTAATTTTTGTGTTATGCTACAGAATTTATTCACGATACAATGTTTTAATGAAAGTGACAATATATCTGTCTTATATAATCAGTTTTAATGCTGTTTACATTAATCACCTGAACTGATACATGATTCACCAGTTAATCTGCCAACATTCCATGCAGTGTGAATCGTTAACTTGTCGATTCAAGCTTTCACGGCTGATGTTATTTGGAATTTTCAGCGAAGGGATCCTGCATAATCCCCAAGTTATAAATGCTATCTGCTGAACTAATCCCATCTACAAAGGCTGATTTTACTTATTGGAAACCTTAGTCCTTAAGAAGCAAATTCCAGACGCTGAATGGCGATCTTATCGCCGCGCACAGGTCATGTTGTTCCTAGCGCAGGAACTTGAAGCCTAACAGATATCAATATTTTGATGTATGAGTCAGAAGCCATTTCATTTCGCTCGCAGTACTGTACAGCATGATATTGCTAAGGATTGACCTTGTAATGATTTATAGTGTATTACTAATTAAGTTATCCTCTAAAGATCAGGCTTGTGGATTGATCTGATCCTCTGTCACAAATCTGAAAACATTTCAAAAGCTCCATAATTGAGTATATTAAACTCAGTTACCTCGAATCAACGCTGGGGCAAAATCAGACACGAACTGAGTGCTGCGGTGTTATACTCCTTAATACAAAATGGTATCCTGTTACCCGGATGGTTATATAGGGAGGCCCTTCTTGAAATCTGGTTTAAATACCCTCTCTATCATTGATCAGTCTTGCATTGAAGGGTAATTTCAACTTACCTAAAAATATAAAGTCTGATCACAAAAGACTTAACAGATACTATAAGTGACAGGCAGAGGCGTAACTAAAAACCACAGGGACCCGGTGCGAAAATTGCCTTGCCCCCCTCACACACAGCTCCCCCCACCACTCCTCCATTTGTATAATATTACACATACAGATACATTCACGGACACGCATGCTAATACACAGACACAAAGAGCGACACACATTCAGATACACAGACACACTGACACACCTGCAGGTACACAGACACACATACAGACAGATACACCTATAGACACATGCAGATACACATACACAGAATGACACGCATACAGATACAAATAGTGACACACATACAGATACATAGGAGCACACACTGACACATGCAGACACAGATACACATACAGACACATATACAGACAAACCGATACACATACAGACACAGACACGCATGCGGATACACAGACACACTTAATAACAAACATTTAGATATACAGAATGACGCATACAGATATAAACTGTGACGCACATACAGACACATAGGGGCACACACTGACACATGCAAACAGATACACATACAGATCCTCATGCGGACAGATACACAGACAAAGATACACATACAGACACACACCCACAGATACAGACATTAACACACACACATACAAACACAGATACAGACATTCCCACACACACAAACTGTTAAAACATTTTAGTCACCCTCCTGTTTCCTACCTTTTGGTGCAGGAGGGTGACTTCCCTGGGGTCCAGTTCCTGCTTCCTTCAGATGGGAGTCAGAGCTACCACTCTGACACCCTCCTCTCCTCCCCGGTGGTCTCCTCCCACGCAGCTCGGTTCGCTGGGAGGAAGTGAGGGCTTCCTCTCAGCGCTCTTACACCATCAGTGGGGCCCGGGGCCGCACCACAATGCCGGTGGGCACCCCGGTCGCGGTGGTTGGCAGGGCGACCGGGCCAGTCACTCCAGCTGCGACCAAGGTAGTTCCAACACTGGTGACAGGAATACAAAGCTGTAATCCTGGCACTATAGCTGTCAGGATTACAGTATGATCCAGCACGTAGAATTGTGTAGCACAGAGGACTGATAGGTAATGTATACCGGAGAATGGCCGGACTAACGTACCAAAGAATAGTCAGGAATAGCCGAGGTCAAGGGATACAGAAAGAGACAACAATAAGGAAAAGCCAGGGGTCATTGCTCTGCATTTCTATATTAAATTCAGAGGAGCTCATTTACAAATATTTCCATTTTCCCATATTATAAGCAGTAGATTACATTTTCACATATCGGGATAGTAATTTTAGTGGGTTAAAAACAAGGTCATTTATATGAGCTGTTATGTGAGTTTGCTGTTGGTAAATATATTCCAAAATAATCTTAAGAAACTCATTAAATCATATTGTACTGAAGGATCATGGGAAATGTTAATTTACATAAAATGCTCTGTCTGTGCCCTCTCGACAGGCTGTTTTGGAGGAATCAATAAAACAGACACAGAAGGCAAGAAAGCTATTGTATTTAAATTAATACTTTTGTTTAATAATGTATACTAGGAAACTTCATACTTAACTGGAATTTTGGTTATATAAGAATGGAGGTAAAACATTATTCTTAGTCATTGACAGAAAATCTTTTTCAGCTAGTTAATGACAGTTTGGATGATGGGAATAGTAGTCCACATAATAATGTCCTGAGAAATCGGTTAAAGGAAGGTTTGCCCTGGCTCCATGCAGTCCCTGGAGATAATGAGAATTTCTCGACCTATTGTGAAATCCCTTATTAAGCATCAATTGACCTTTGCAGGTTTTTGTTTAATTAAAGCCCAGCCATCAGAGCACGCTTTGGAAGGTCTAAGCTCATTACAGCTTGGAATATACTACCTCAGCAGCTTGCAATTTCTTGCTATTTTGTAGAGGCGGCAATTTCATTATCCTAAGGTAATGCTGCTGAGACAGGTCACTGGATAGAGCTCCAGCTGCTGTATCCCAGAGTCACAGTTTTTATTTAAGGTCAACAAAATAATTACCATTAGGTTTGGTACAAATAGCATTGAAACCCCAAGACTTGCTTGGAAACTATCAGAAGGCTAAATGCACCTTACTCAGTTAAAAGTACAGTGAGCTGCAGTAGTTATGGTACCAGGAGTTCCCTGGCGCCTCCTCGTTGTTAGTAGTCAAACCTTTTTAGAATGCTTTGACTTCTTACCTTGGGTTCATTGGGCGCCACTCCCCACCTCCACTACTTGCTACAAATAGCCAGAAGCTCTCTGTCTGAGTGAAGTCCAGGAGCACAGGGGTTAGCTAACTTGCTGAGTGTGATCAGATGACACTTTGTCAGTGAGCTAGTTCTGCACTGCTGGGCTTAGCACAGGAGAGATAATCTACTAAGCATGAGCTTTCTCTCTGGGTCGTAGTGGAGGCATGGAGCAGTACCCGTCTGCAGAGCTGCCATAACAACCATGACAGTCGTCAGGGGTCCGGCAGTCCTGTGGGCCCAAGCGCCCCCAAGACCCACAATCTCACTGGTGGAACTACTGCCGGTGCTGGAGATGCGGTTGCACGGGGGCCCACACGCTGGGAGGGTGGGACTCATCAGGTGGCCCATTCAATTAAGTCCACCTGATGGGTACTGCATAACAGGGGCCCAGTCAGGCACTAGGGCATTTTAATAGTGCGACTGGGCCTCTGAATTATCGGCTAGCTGAGAGGAAGTGACAGCCAATCACTTCCTCCCAGCGTTCCGCAGAGATCCTCGTAGGAGGGAGAAGGCACAGCAAAGGCAGCATGAAAGAGTGAGCTGCTACAGGGCCCACACACATCAGTCTCAGCTAGTAGCACTCCATGCAAGCCACCCTCCTGCAGACAAAAGGTATGCGTGTATATGTATGTGCCAGTGTGCCCGTGTATTTGCATGTATGTCGGTGTTGGTGCATCTGTATGTGTTTCAGTGTGTGTGGCACACCCCTTTTCCCACAAAATGCAGCCCCTGTCCTACCCCACACACTCTCCATCCACTACACATACACACAACACTCTGCATCCTCTCTACACCCCTACACCTCTTCCACACTTCATTCTTGTGGGCAGACTCAGATGCAGGTACTGTGGTTGGGTTCAGGGGTGGGCCCTGTTGGCAGACTAGGGGGTGGTTCCCGGGGGTCCAGAACATAAGCTGTGTAAAAGACCCTGAAATGTCTGATGGCAGCCCTGCCCGGCTGATCCAAAGCAAGAAGACAAACTGACACCATGTCACTCCTCGCACCATCACCACTCCAACAACCTGTAGTGATTACGGTGCATGGAGTGTTCCTTTAAAATATTTGATATGATATCACAACATTGTTTCTTGCATGCTCGGGTCCAGTTCTGTCCCTGTAAAGCCACGTGATCATCCTAACTGCGTATCACATGGCAAAATCAGTCCTAAACCGAAATTAGCAGAGCAATAAACATTAAGCACACTTTATATTCATACTAATAATGTCCGTGAGGCACAGGGAATACGTTAATTTTCTTAATGCCCATAGATGAAATCTGTGTATAACTTTTAACTATGTTTTTATAAAAAATTCTAGTTTCTGTACAAATCCTTAAATACAATTATTTCATGATGCCCCTGTGAGTTAAACTGTTTTTCTCACTGTACTGAAAATGCTGCTATATTAACCAACCTGGACCTAGCAAAGCAAACTTTTCCAAATCCAAATTTAAATGTTGCCCCGCTGATTTTTATCTACAATTCAGTGCTTAGTGTATAACCCTGACAGCTACATAGAGATATAGTTACAGGGGTGGAATGCAAATTCTGGCTTGCTTTATGATTTCTCTGAGATCTCGTGGAGATAGAACACGGTATGGCCAAGCTGCCTACTGGGATTAATCTTCTTAAAGCTTTTTTTTCATTGAATTTTTAACAGCCACAAACATGAGAAATGCACAATAGGGCATTAGAAGGTAAAAAAAATGTCATGAATTAAAGATGGGTGGATTAATTCTTTGAATTACTATAAATGTGTTTAGAAACCAGTCTGTGTAAATAAGATACATTGTTCTTGTTATAAATTACATTTTAGTTCTCTAACTAATTAGTAAGCCACCTAAAAGAGCCCTGCTCCTGGCCATACCCCACCCACCAAACAGCCCCACTCCTGGCCACACCCCCACCTACACCAATAACAGCCCCTGGCCACACTCCACTCACACTCTGAAAAGCCCCGCCTCTGGCTATACCCCCACACCACCACTCACACCCCTAAAATTAAAGTGTTCCTCTGTATCCATTTGAAATGGTGAGAGGCTGGATGAAGAGGCCAAAAGGCTAAATTTACCTTTACGAAAATTAAATGACAACAGGGTTGAGGAAAGAGATCAGGATGGGTGGTTTATTCCTAATTCAGTCTGGAAGCTAATAAACGAGACAAATTCATCAGAGAGCCATTATAAAAGGAATAGTGTATACCTGAGCATTTTCCTTACGATAGTAAGATCATAGTTAGACAGACATTGTATACAGTGCAGCCTGGATAATCTTTATCACATCTGCCATGGATTGAAATTACCATCCTGCTCAGCTAGTAATGCCTTGGTATGAGTGTAATACAATCACTGTGCCAAAGGTAGTATAGTATATCACCATAATAACTCAGAGATGAGAAACTGTATCGTATTATGCAAAGCTATAAAAATGGAAATATGTCTGCTCTTTAAATAAACAGCTAATGGAAATGTATGGAGCGAACTGCGATAGCGATCCTACAATTAAAATTCTTCCAATCCAATCAATTCTGAAGACTTTTTTTGATCAGCGTATGCTAATGTAATCCAGATTAAAGTTATCATGGAATTTAAAAAAGGCCAAAACATGTATATTTTATGAATCTTGCACTTTAATTCTCCAAACATAAAAAAAAATGCTTGAAGCAGATTTGCATAATGAAAAAGCAATTATTTATTTACCAGCATGAAATTCATCTCATTCCTGGTAACTTTTTTTGTGTGTATGAAATGAGCAGTTAAATAATTTAGGCATTCAACCAAGACAACTATTTTACGGATAGCTTTCATTTTTTAGTTTCAGAGCCCGTGTCCCGTCTGCTGAGATTCGTGAAAAAGCAATAAGAGTTTTGTAATGTTTGTAGATTGCAGCATTAGCCATACTAACTGATTTAACGTTTTAATTCTAAGCTTTAGTTAGTGTATTTTGAGGATTTGTTAAATACAGTTTTTGGTCTAAAACTTGCCAGTGATCCATGTTAAGAAATTAATCTGAATTAATGCATTTTCACCTTGGGTACACTTTGTAATGTAAATATATATTATCATATTGCAGTGCAAGTGGCAAACCAGCAGACCTAATTCTAAGTAAAATACAATGCAGCCAACAACAGATAGATTGTCGGAGTTCTAGGTAAGAATCACAGACAATGGCCTCGATTGAATAATTTTTACAATTAATTAAGTACTGTTAGAAAACCAGGGAAACAGATAGAGAAGGGCTGCGCCACAGAAAAAAAGTACTTAAGATCTTGTCACCGTAGTGCAAGATATATTTACATGTAAAATGTCTCTTTAAAAAATAATAATAAATGCAGCTGTGGCTTCTGGGTTCTTTGTGCTTCGGGGATGTGGAAGGTCTGGGTCTCTTCAATCTCGGTATGTGGAAAGAGAAAAGACAGAGTGGCCTAATAGTGCAATATGTCTGCGATTGACGGACAACACATAGGAAATATAAATATTGCACTCACATGAAAGAGCTATGACCAGCTTTAGTATATATCGCATATAGTGGTATAATCCCCACTTATGGGATATGGTGGTGGTGGTCTTTCACAGCAGATGATTATCTGGATACTCGGAGAAGAAGAAATAGCCACAAATAGTGCTCTCAGTAATATAGTACAAGTATAATAAAATAGGCAGAATATTACTCACAAGCGTGGAGCAGACTCACTGCTCTATGGCGACAGCGTTAGTGGTATGATCCCCACCTAGGATGTTCTTAAGAGTAGAGATGGTAGCAGTTCTTTGGATAAAAATAGATAAAATGCCAGAAAAAAAAGAATCTGTTTTTGAAATGAGGAGGTACTAGGTTTTAATAAAACCCATTGCGCATCGTGCAAAGTATTTTAAGAGGGATTTCACTATGGTGGAGTCTGAACCAGACCGGGTATAGTTAACTTTCAAGGGGCTCCATGTGGCTACTAAGGCCTCACACTACATACAGTTATGGGCCTGTGAGCGTTGCCAGGGAGTACAAGGCCTTGCATTGGTCAGTCCACCCCAGCTATCCCACCCTATAAGGGTGTGCGTATGCCCATAAGTCATTGGTGGAATCCATGATAGGTGTGAATGAGGTGATTATAGTGCTGACTTTCTATGATCGCACAGACTGGTCCCGGTCACGATGCAGGCTTATCACTATAGCGTGTGTTTGTCTTATCCATGTATGCGTGTGTATGTTAAGGTTACAGGTGAAAATTAGAAGTAAGTTGGTAGAGAGGGAAGAAGAGTTGCCCCAAGGCCTAAGTATAGGTTAAGTAGGGTAGAATAAAGCAGGCAGGAATGGTCACGCTCCATTGGGCCAGCCGCCCTCCCCACGTGTCCCCCCACCCGGTCCATCCCGCCCTATCCGCTACGGGATACAAACACGAACCATGGTCGCCACATCTCTGCGTGTCTGTCCACCCTCCCAAGTAGTGAGGCCTGGATCGCCTCCGCTCCCTGAATGCCCTCCACCTTACGAATCCATTCCTCCATTCGGGGTGCCTCCGTCTTCTTCCAGTATAGCGGGATCAGGGCTTTGGCTGCATTGAGTAAATTACGTATGATCGATTTTTTTTTTTTTGTACATGGCAATCGACATCTTTGAAATATGTAGAAGGGGCAGGGCCGCTGTCCATTCTGTAGTTTTTCACATGATTTCGGTTATCTTCTCCCTGATCATCTCCCAATATGGGACTATAAGGCGACAATCCCACCATATATGTATTGTCGTACCTCTCTCTTCGAGGCATCTCCAACATGTCGGGGGCGTAGTTGGGAAGATCCTGTGGAGCAGCGTCGGGGTCCTATACCAGAGTGCAATTAGTTTGTAATTCGTTTCTTGGTAATGTGTGCTAATGGAGCTTTTGTGTTGCCAGAGTAGTGCACCATCCCATTGTTGGGGTGTGAATGTGGTATCCATCAATGCCTCCCACTGCCTGCGGAAGGTATTATTCTCCGTCAGGTGTCCCACCAAAAGATGTTGGTAGAGGGTGGATATCGTTTTTTCCAGTGATGATCCCCTCTCGCATCTTGCCTCGAACCAAGTGAGGTCCCTGTGCAGTCGTTCTTTGTTGCATACGGTGTCGTAATAGTGCTTTACCTGCATGTAGCATAGCATTATCAGGGGAGTCCGGGGTGCAAAGGGCCATGCTCTTGACAGGAATCCCCCTTATATCGCCGGGTTGTGGGCAATGGGCAGTAGTGGACTGGGCATTGGCGAAATATGAGGTTGGTCCCTCATAAGTTTCCAGCTGATAAGTGTCTGAGCTATTATCCCCGCCGAATCTCCTCTGCCATGGTAGATTTTAGGCGAGCCTCTTGTACGTCCCTGGTTAGAGCTACCCACTGTTTCCGGTGCGTATTTGCGTGCCACTCCAGGATGCGCTGAAGGACTGTGGCTTGGTGATAACATCTAAAGTCAGGCAGTGCTAGTCCTCCTCGGTGCCTTGGTAAGCAGAGCAGATCTTGTCGAAGCCTCGGTCTCTCCCCCTTCCAAACATAGCGGATAACTGCCGACCTCAGTGTGGAGAAAAAGTGTGTGGGTCTGGCCAGTGGGAGTGTCTGAAACGAGTATAAGAGCCTGGGTAAGATGTTCATTTTAAGAACTGCTATTCTTCCGAACTATGATATATATGGGTATGCCCACCTCCCTAGATCTGCCAGGATCGTCTTCAGTAGTGGGTTGAAGTTTAGTGGGTAAAGCTCTCCCGGATCCGAAGTGATCCAAATCCCAAGATATCTCATTTTACAGGAGCACCATCGTAAAGGAAACAGGGAGTCCAGAGCTCGGTATTCAATGTCAGGGATGGTGACAGGTTAAGTTTAAAACCCAATATCTTACCAAATTGTTCAAGTGCATCCATCTGGCAGGGCATTGTGGTTCGGGGTGAGGTGATAAAAAATAAAAGATCGTTCGCATATGCGGCTACTTTATGAGCAAGGCATTTCTCCCTGCAGTGCCAGTGTGCCCATAAGATGCCTGGCACATTCACTGTGGCCTTTAACTAGAAACCAATCATGACCAGTTAATAGAGGCAAATAATTACTCTGTCTATGGTGTTACTTTGATTGCAATCAATAAACTATTATTTGACCAAAAAAGCGGTATCAGTTAACAGACAAGATCGGAACTGTGTCTGCAGTCTAGATTACTGCTGGGGAAGAATAAAGATTTGAGTCAAGGCATGCATCTTAAAGCAGCTCTGTCCCTTCCACCTCCAAAATGAGTATTTTACGTTATAAAATACTCACATTGACTGTGTTGGAATTTCATTAAACTTTACTTGTGATGGCTGTAGGGAAAAGTGCATTGACTATGGAAAATCCTACTCTCTCGTGGGATCCTCAGTAGACATCAGTGTTGTACACAACAGGGACATTGGCTGCTGGCAAATGAAGTGCCAGGGGCATTAAAGAACCAGCATGATGAAAATGGAGACTGCCATAAGGGACAGGTTCAAGAAAGTAAACCTCACCTTTCTCTGCACCCTGTAACTACCGCAGACCCAGCGGAGCAGTCACCTAAGCTGACAGAACTACTTTAATCGCAGTGCTGCTCATACTTACGTTGAATAAAATGTGCAAGCAGGGATTGCTGAGCTCACCCAGAAATAATAAACAGTTTCACATCTTTCAAGGCTACATAAAATCTACTAACTGAAACAAACATACAATTTAAGTAGGAACCCCTAATATTGGGGGGCACTGATGTAGTGGTGGACTTGAAAGAGCAATCTAACCAAGATAACCACCATAGCTCGGCATGGTGATTATGGCACCTAGAGCCTTTTGGCGCTGTCCTGGTTTAGAAAGTTCACCTTGGCACCTGGAGACAGTCTCAGTCTTGGAATTTGCATTTCTGCATTATTAGTGTTAATATCTTCCAATCTTGATGGTGGTGATTGGCCGACTTTGCAGGGTATATTTAGCATATAACCACCATCCAGGTGCAATAAAACTGAAGTTTAGGTGGTCTCTTGACACCACTTTTAAAAGGTTCACCATAAAACTAGGAAGCCTATTGGCTCCAGAGCTGTGGTTATGTTGCCTAGAATGTCTCTTTAACACACTATGGCAATATGTTGTAACCAAATTCCCATATTTATGTTAAAGGAAGATGATATTATGTAGCTTTGATGTGATGTGGTTTCATTTTCCTGTTCCCATACTGACTTGCTAGATTATAACTGTCCTATAGAACAAGCACGGCACACAGCTCCCAGCGTCAAAAAGCCAGCTCTTCCTTTTATTCTCTCTGCTTTGCAGAAATCAAAACACTTTCTGGAGGTGCCTTTGATTTTCCGAGCAGCTGAGCTTGCTATCGGTATCTCAGCGCTGAGTCTGCTTTCTTTTCTTCTAATGTTTTATGGAGCACAGTTCCTGTATCGGTTATCCTAGCATGTGAACTTTACAGCTGCGCTGGATAGTGCGTTAATGCACAAGCCCCTCTGGTTTCCTATTAATTGACTCTTCCATCTACTTCTAACAGTCTTTGTGGTTCTGAGAGATATCCCTGACTTACGGCATTCTTGCTCGATTCTCCTCCACCCCTCCAACACCCAGTTTATTTAGAATGCCAATTAATTGCAAATTTTGATACACACTGTTCATTTTCAATGTTAATATTTTGTACTTTTTTTTAGCCAGCACTTCTAAATCATATATTCTTAAAAGAACAATTATGCAGTGTAAATAAATTACCTATCCTTTCCATCAGGGTGTTAAAATGTCACAGACGATTCCCAGCACGAGGAATGATTGATTAACTAATTCTTCATTCGAAGTGGATACCTTTTTAGATTTTTACATAATGATTTCAGAATTGCAATATTTCACTAGCCGTAACATATTACATGAAAAGCCTTGAATCCTTTCAGTGTTTACGCTTTACTACAATACCAAAATGGAAGCAAGAAAATGCAGTATTACACGGTCTTATATTCTAACTGAATTTTAGAATGGGAACCACTGCTCAAAAAAGTGTGTTTGGGCATAAAAACCTCAAAGAAACGAACCGCCAATGATAGAATTACTTAGACACTACCTAAAAACGCTCAGGTGAACGCCTTGCATGACAGAAATGATGCCACAAAAGGCTAAAATAACCAATTCACAGCAACCTAAATAAGTACACGACAACCTGAGCAACTAACACATAGCCACCACCTCCGAGTCTGCAGTGGGTCCCCGGCCAGGGCTACGGCTTTGCCCATAAAAGAGCCTTTCCCTGGGGACTGCACACGGGCCGGTGGCGGACAGCGGACTTACCCAGAGAGCTGGACTAGGATGTACTGTCCCTCAGTACTACCACCAACCTCTAACTGCTCCCATGAACGGCTGCACCTTAAATTCGACTTGATTAAATGCAATGTTTTGTTTCTTTTTGTCTCACAAACGTGATTCAACCCCTCTTTGTTTGTACTTTAAAACGCATGAAAGGTAATACCTGTTATATGTTGGAACGGGACTTCAAGCTCACTGACACCTGATCGCTGACACGCATCCTGGCCTCCTACGTTGTTGACCGGGACTCTAAACTGATTATTGTGATGTTCCACACTCTACTGGTTACACACCGATGTTGCCTTTAATGTTTTAAGGGTTATCAACGATTGCACTTCTATCTTCCATAACGCAATTTTGGTTAGAACTTCTTGTAGATTTACATGACGCCTCACCACACCACTCCCATTCTTCCTATAGTGAAGGAGGCATTGCAATTTTACCTACGGTGCACAGATGGTTAGCACCGGATATGTACCTGAATCCTAATAGGCTACACTGGACTGAGCTTAGAGGAGGACACACGATTCCCTTACCCGGGAGCCCCACGTCCCCTTCACTGTACAACCTCATAACCCGTTTAGTGTGCTGCTAAACCGAGGAAGACCATACTTATCCTACATTTCCCCTCCCCCCCCTCCCCCCGTCAGCCCATAGGTTAGGGGACCCGCAGATAGGTCAAGAGACACAGAAAGAAGCCAGACCGCTGTAACCACCTTGTCATACTGACCTGAGGATAACCCACACATAGTTAATTCAGATAAAAACAGCAGTGTTCCTTAGACGTAACCTAGACTGGTACCGGCACAGGACAGGCCCTACTCACATCAGCCACCTAGTTAAACAGATAACAGCTCGACTGATACAAAGGCAACGCGAGTAGTAGAGTACCACTGACACACGCCTATGGGACCAACCCAATGTTATTTTTCAACATAATGTGCAGCCAATACCTTAGTCATATCTGTTTAACTATTGAATTTATTGAAATGGTATTGCAATTTTGAACAGGTTGTTATGCACAGCAAAAATAAAGAATTAAAAAAAAAAAAAAAAACGCATGAAAAGATATAGTTGCTGGATGCCTTGCATGGGCTTTGCTTCCTGTGTACCTTGTCGCCGATGGCCAATTTCGAGATAGGGGATTTATATTGGCAATGGGAGCTATGTAACCATTTATGGATCTGAAAGTTTAATTAACAACAGAATATTGTATTTCCACAGACTGATTTCTAAACACACTTATTGTTGTTTAAAGACACATTACTTGGGAGTATTATTACGGTTCAGCTCCGTTATACACTCAGACACTCCAACAATATAGAGCTCCTAGAAAAGAGGGACATTAGGAGAGAAAATAGGGACAGATAGATTTTGCCCCAAAGTTTGTATCAGCAACAAAAAGAACATTGTATATGTATATAATTTATCTGTTGTTATGGCAGCAGGTAATGATTCATTGTTTCACAGTGTTTGCAAGCAGGAACTGACTATCAATGCAGATTTGTCTTTGTTGACTCTGGTCTTACTTTCCTACGTGCTAATTCATTTTTTATTTTTTTTTGACCATAGGGAGGATCAATACAAAACAAGAAATCGAAACGCTGCTTAGAGTTGCAGGAAAACAGTGACATTGAATATGGGTACCAGCTGGTGCTTCAGAAATGCAGCGGCCAGCGATGGAGTATAACAAACTTTCACAAAAATATAACCGCCTAACTGATGCCAGCAGACGCTATAAAAAAAATCCTGCCCTGCGCCATCGAGGACAATGACGCCAGGCTTGGGAGCAGAAAGAGTTCAAATTCACTACTTGATCCTTTTGCTACCGTGTAGCAAAAGTCAAACTTTTGCCTGCTGTAATTTTTTGTTTTTGAAGGGTGAACATGTGGATGGGCCCTGGGTGTAGAGTTTTTATTTAGTAAATATTTTCTTCAGGTTTTTAGAGAAATAATGAATGACGGGTGATGGTGGAACATATTAAAATATTTTCAAACTGATTGTAAATAAGTAACAAAGGAAAATATTTATAAACTGACAATAAAATTTTATGGATAAAAATTTATTTTTGCCTTAAGGGTGCATTTAATAAGTCGGTGTATATAGCTTAAAAGTTACCCGTCATGACAAATAAAACTTTATCTAAAGGAACACTATAGTGATAAGAATACAAACATGTATTCCTAACAATATAGTGCTGGAATACATATTTAGATACTGGCCCCCCTCTCCGTGAAGTTAAAAGGTCATGGCTGAGATCGTTAAATTTGATGATCTCAGCTAATCCAATGCATTCTCATCTCACAATCAGTATTTCCTCATAGAGATACACCGAATCGATACATCCCTATGGGGTGCAATCAGCGTCTGAGTGGCTGCCACTAGAGGTGTTACTAGGCAGCAATGTCAACACTGCCTTTTTCTTTGAAAATGCAGTGTTCACATTGAAAAGCATGCAAGGACAGGCTATGGACACTAGGACATCTATATTAAGCTGTAGTGGTTCTGGTGACTGTAGTGTCCCTTTAAAAAACAGAGAATTGAGCTACATTGTGCTAGCAGAATTGTTAGCAAATGCCTAGATTTATGTAAAATCAGAGGTTAAAAAACAGCCATTCCCCTTCGTCTAAATTTGATCAGTCTGTGCCAGACAGCACAGTGATAAGATTTTTCATAGTTTTAATGGAAAAAACACTTAATTGTATAAAACGAGTCATGTCAGATGGTTAGAAAACTGTGAACGTATCTCTGTCATGACATGTCCAATTTAACATGTAAATATTGGCAAGAATTCAGTGCATTTCAGAAACCGCTTATTTAAAGTATGGCATCTGCGTTGGAATTGGAGAATGACAGAGCGTATTATGAGCAGGAATTAGGTCATGGACACAGGTCAGAGTGTGAAACTAGTGTACAGGACATAACCGAAACCAAGAGAAATCTAATTGTATCCCTCCTGGTAAAGTAGTTTATAAATACAGATTACTGCAGCATTGGGGAGAGCCAGATACAGCATGGTTGCTGGTAAGGTATGTATGGCTTGTATAGACCATCTGAGCAACATAAGCAGTATTGTATTGTATTATAGCTCAGTATATTGTTACAGCTTACTGTAAAAGTTATATTGCATGAAGTGCCCTGCTGCTGTCCCCTGGTTTAACATCAAACCGTTAACGCCACTGATAATGAGATAAGACTTCCACTTTATTAGTGTCAATTCTGTCCAACCACAATGACTTTAATTAAATTAAAATAAAATATTTACAAATAATCTAAAATGGCACAGAAATAAGGAGTTAAGGGTAAAGAAATGTGTGACATGGTAAGTTGCTTGACATGAGAATAATCAAAAAAATATATCCAGTTTGAAACTTTTTTTTTTGCATAACACAGAATTTTTTTTTTGACTTATTCATGAATGTCGTCCTAAAGTGAAAGGTCTGAAATGGACCAAAGATTTTGTAACATCTACACACTGCAAAACATAATCACGGGTAGAACACACCAACCCAGGTAGTGATTACCCCTTTACACCAACCAGAGTCCACTCCGGAGCAAACTGCGTGTTGGGAATATAAAACATGCAGTGATTATTGTATGTTATACTGGACAGTTTAATTCTGGTGAACTTCATCCACAGGATTAGCTTGTATATTTAAAAACTCCCCTTTTTGGAACATGCATCTTGCAGATTTGAATTTATTTAAAAATTAAATAAACAATTCCATACAAATTTCCTTTAATTGGAAATTATACAATTATGTGTTCTTATTATATATGTATGAGTATATCCCACACTCCACATACCAGCTCTGCATAGTGTCCTGCAATAATTAAAGAGGATAATTGCTGGAAATGAAGCATTAACTAAATACTCAGAGTTAAAGAGTGGATGCGAGGAGTGTGCGCCAGTAATACCTTAAGGAGGTCAAGCCTCTGGGTGCTGGAAATATTTCTTTTTTAAAACACATATCTGAAAGCATTACACAAAAATAGCATTTCTCTGGAGAGAATTACCAAAATATCTAACATAAAGTTTTCCGTATTGGCACATTCAAAAAAGTAGAGATTCAGTATTCCACCATAAACTTAAAGGAACGTTATAGGGTCTGGAACACAAACATTTATTCCTGACTCTATAGTGATAAAACCACAATCTAGCCCCCTCTTATCCTTTTTTGCCTCCCTAAATATAGTACAATCTTACTTGTATTTAAGTCTGCAGCTCTTTCCTCTGCCTCTGACCTGCCTGCTGTCATCATCAGTAGTGGTGGTCTGAGCCAATCACAATGCTTCCCCATAGGATTGGCTAAGACTGTAAAGGAGGACGATCAGGAGCAGAGCCAGCACAAGTCAAACAGCCCTGGCCAATCAGCATCTCCTTGTAGAGATTAATTGAATCAATGCATCTCTGAGGAAAGTTCAGTATCTCCATGCGGAGACACTGAATTGCAGTACTGCACAGTGTGCTGCAATGCCCCAGGAAGCAGCTCTAGCAGCCATCTGAGGAGTGGCCAGTGGAGCTATCCCTAGGCTGTAATGTAAACACTGCATTTTCTCTGAAAGACAGTGTTTACAGCAAAAAGCCTGAAGAGAATGATTATACTCACCAGAACAAATGTAGATTTTCTGGTGATTATAGTGTCCAGTTAAACAAAGAAAACCTTGATTCTGGGTAATTTCTCACCTTACCCCATAATAACACAGCATACAGAGCACCCCTTGCCATCATTGATTCAGGGTAATAACCCACCTTTACCCCATAATCACACAGTAAACAGATCTCCCCCTGCAGCCAGGGATTCTGGGTAGTAACCTGCCTTTACCCCATAATCACACAGCATACAGAGCGTCCCCTGCAGCCATGGATTCTGGGTAATAACCTGCCTTACCCCATAATCACACAGTATATAGAGCTCCCCCTGCAACCAAGGATTCTGGGTAATAACCTGCCTTACCCCATAATCACACATTATACAGAGCACCACCTGCAGCCAGGGATCCCGGGTAATAACCAGTCATTGCACATACTAAATAAAAAGTTCCTGCCAAAACAAATATGCAACAGCAAGTAAAGCAGAAGAAAAAAAACAGATCGGTTCATGTATCTATTCTTTAATAGTTCTAAGAAAGAATTACATGAAACATTTCTTTTCTGTTGCTATGGCAAAAAAAGACTTAAATAACACTATCGCCTGGTGTCACGTGACTCTCGACTAGTATTAATCCAACCCATAGAAAATAGGATTATAGGAAAATGTTAAACCTAGTATAAAGACCGCCTTAAATCCGTCTGAAAAAGTGAGATATAAAAGTGTAAAATAGGTGTTATGGTACCTCAAAGAGACACTTTAGGCTAGATATGGCATTTATTTTCAATGCAAAATATAGAATATATACTCCAGTTCCAATCCATTCTGCTAATATCCACGATCTATAACCAGGAAAGGTTTCAGCCTGTCCTGATCCTCCTATATCTCAAATTCCTCACCAACAGACGATTGATTCACAGACAGGAGGCAAATGTTATGCATATTCTTTCTTTACTTAACTCCACCAGCAAAGAAAAAAAAACACAATTTTAAAAATAACATAAAAACATTCAAACATATAACAGAATAGAACATTCACTGACTAATCTGCTTACATCACACTCTATAGTGAATGATCCCCAAACCCCTTACTCTTTCTTTACTGGTCTGTAGTGGCGGAACTAAAGAAGACATGGCCCGGTGCAAGAATATTTTAGTCCCCCCCCCCCCCCTGCCAATATCGCAAGGATGGCCAAAAGGTAGATTCCCATCTGTCTTACAACTCCCACAATGCTGTGCCAGCTGGGAAAATACCATTTGGCCATCCTTGCAGGGTTGTATTTAGCACGGATCAGTTTGTGTGTTTGAATGTAAGCATGTGTTTGTATGGAGTGTGTGTGAATGTAGGGGTGAATTTGCATGTAGTGGTGTGTGTTTTACTGTACTGTTCTAAACATTTAGTAAAAGATACACAGACACAAATACACAGTCACATACAGATACACAGACACACAGGATGGCACACAGACACATACACAGACACACAAGATGGCACACAGATACACATGATGACACATACAGATACATACATACACACACACATACAGCCACCCTCCTGTTTCCTAACATTCTAACCTTATAGCTGCACTTACAATATACCATGTGCGGGTAGACTGGGCAGCGAACCTGGAGTGCTTGCATTGTTCATTTTAAAGCAATAACCGCAGTCCTCCAATGGATGGGTTATGTACACCTGCTCCAAGTGACTGACCTGCTACTGGTGAAGAATAATACGCTATAGGCAAAGAACAAAGAGATCTCTTTTAAAATGAAACTGAGCAAAAAGTGCTGCTCTTTATTTTTCATAATTACCATAAATCCCTTGAAACATTCTATATTATACTATAATCTCATAATGGAAGCAGTTCTATATCCTCTGTAAGTGATAAAAAAAAAACCCGCAAGGTTATTTGACCGGTATATTGTCGCAGGCACAGCCCCAGTTTGGTTGATATTTCTTTTACTATAATATGGAAGTTTTTGCACGTCTCCCTTTTGCTAAGGAAATAAAAGAAAATGTAGTGCTGTGGTCGGAGAGCTCTGCGTCCGAACCATTCGCTAATCTCCAGCGAGACATTTTCAATTTTGAGGCAGAATGTGAGAAAGAGTAATAATAAGACAGGATAATTATTCTTTATGATTTGAGATAAAATGTTTGAAGATAGTTTTATGCTTCTCTTGGGGGCCTTTGTAGGTTTTATAGATCAGGAGGAATGCAGCCGAACGGCAAATCTATTACGGCGCTCCTCATTGTTATGAAGCAAAGACTTGCAGAGTAGATATTCATAAAAGCGCACAGCGAGCAGTGAGCCGGCGTCGTAACTTCAGAGCTTTTTATTGTACACCAAAGGAAGTCTGCAGAGTGCGCTGCTGGTGGACTGCTGATATTTACACGCCCTCGGCCCTCAGACGGGGTTTGGACAGGCAATGATAGTCCCAATAGGAAAATACATCCACTATAACCACGCACGGGCCAGGGGGCGAGCGATACGGTCATTCTTAAAAACTCCTACAGCATTCAGTAAGATTTAATTTAAGATCTCGTTATGCACTTAAGTGTGAATTGTCCGTAATTCAACTAGAATTTAGAATTTTAAGCAAACAATAGTGTAATTGGGAAAATTATCTAAATTAGAGTTTTTCAATTGAAATTCACTTTTCATTCCTGGCATTTCAAACTTGAGTGATTTACTCTGAGATAAATGACTGCTTATATTACCCAGCAGGAAAATGATCCAAACGTACTTCTTATACCACAAAATTAAAGAACAAAATACAGTTATGACATGATAGGGACAAACAATAAAATAAGACTTGGTTGAAGCCTTCCCACTGTGAAAAAAATGTAACACAGACATGCTTTCTTAATTAGGACTATGTTATGAAGAAGTAAAATAAGCAAATAAATAAAAAGGCAAAAAAAAAGATCAAAAAACGTTAATCGGGTTGCACTAAGCGAAAGCTTGCTAATTTGTAACCACTGATTCTGACAACGTACTAAACATCAAGAAAAAGAATTAAAAAAAACTACTTATTTATAGGGAGGGACACTAAATCTACCAATTATAATGTCATCATAAGAAATGCTCAAAACAATTATGATAATCTACTGTAATTTCTCATTATGTGCTCTTAGACTACAATTCCCAGAGTTCCCTGCCTACAGTAGGGCCAGGTTTGGACACCCCATGATTGGATAATGCAGGGAATCCTGAACACATGTCAGCAGAAGTTTTATGAATCTGTTTTAGAAAAAGACGACGGGAAAGAAAACTTGTCAAATTGTACATTTTCCTAACTGCTGTAAAAATAGTTGTTTGAATCTTTTAAGAATAAATTGGAATCAATACTCATTATCTACAGTGAAAGACCGAGCTTTCCATTAAGTGGAAAAGAGTACATCGAGGTCCGTTGTTTGATTTGGTTTCTCTTTGACAGGGCGCTCGGTGTAAAGTTCAATAAGAAACTCACAGGAATGAGTCATTCCACAACAGTTGATGATGGGCTCCCGTCATGGCGGCTGCAAAATAGAGTACTTCAATATAACCTTCTAATCTAACCAGCTTACCATCATCCCAAACCTCTGGGCCTTCGCTTCCTCACTGTCATTTTCCAGGTATTTTCAGACTTCAACCTAGAACGATATATAGGTCATACTCGAAAAATTAGAATATCGTGCAAAAGTTCATTTATTTCAGTAATGCAACGTAAAAGGGGAAACTAATATATGAGATAGACGCATTACATGCAAAGCAAGATAGTTCAAGCCGTGATTTGTCATAAGTGCGATGATTATGGCTTACAGCTCATAAAACCCCAAATCCACAATCTCAGTAAATTAGAATATTACATGCAATCAATAAAACAAGGAGTTTACATGGAACAATATCGGACCTCTGAAAAGTATAAGCATGCATATGGACTCAGTACTTGGTATGTGCCCCTTTTGCAGCAATTACTGCCTCAATGCGGCGTGGCATGGAAGCTAAGAGCCTGTGGCACTGCTGAGGTGTTATGGAAGACCAGGATGCTTCAATAGCGGCTTTCAGCTCTTCTGCATTGTTCGGTCTCATGTCTCTCATCTTCCTCTTGGCAATGCCCATAGATTCTCTATGGAGTTCAGTTCAGGCGAGTTTGCTGGCCAATCAAGCACAGTAATCCCACGGTCATGGAACCAGGCTTTGGTGCTTTTGGCAGTGTGGGCAGGTGCCAAGTCCTGCTGGAAAATGAGCATCCCCATAAAGCTTGTCTGCAGAAGGAAGCATGAAGTGCTCCAAAATCTCCTGGTAGACGGCTGCGTTGACCCTGGACTTAATGAAGCACAGTGGACCAACACCAGCAGATGACATGGCTCCCCAAATCAACACAGACTGTGGAAATTTCACACTGGACTTCAAGCATCTTGCAGTGTGTGCCTCTCTATTCTTCCTCCAGACTCTGGGTTCTTGGTTTCCAAATGAGATGCAAAAGTTGCTCTCATCAGAAAAGAGGACTTTGGACCACTGAGCAACAGGTCTGTTTTTCTTTAGCCCAGGTAAGACGCTTCTGACATTGTTTGTTGTTCAGTAGTGGCTTGACAAGAGGAATACGACATCTGAAGCCCATGTCCAGGATCCGTCTGTGTGTGGTGGCTCTTGATGCACGGACTCCAGCCTCAGTCCATTCCTTGTGAAAGTCCCCAACACTTTTGAATGGTCTTTTCCTGACAATCCTCTCCAGGCTGCGGTCATCCCTGCTGCTTGTGCACCTTTTTCTTCCACACTTTCCCCTTCCACATAACTTTCTATTAATGTGCTTTGATACAGCACTTTGGGAACATCCAACTTCCTTCGCAATTACCTTTTGAGGCTTTCCCTCCTTATGGAGGGTGTCAATTATGGTTTTCTGCACAACTGTCAGGTCAGCAGTCTTTCCCATGATTGTGATTCCTACTGAACCAGACTGAGAGACCACTTAAGGTAGCAGACAGATACGTGAATGAGCCACAACCCCAGATCTTCAGGGAAGGAGATTTAAATCCACAGAAATTAATGGTTGGAATTGTGGGTCATTAATTTATTTGTTTGGATGCCTTGCTCACGGCATGGGGTAATATCGACCCCATAGGCTACTTTTTTAACTACTTGTCCACTGGCTGCTAGAACTGCAAACTGGCAAATAGAAAAAAAAAAATACAACTAATATATATTGTCAATAGCTTTTAGCTGTTGAATTCAGAAACCCTTTGGAGGTGTTATGGCTTACTTAGCTGATTAGAGTGAGACACTTTGAGCCTAGAATATTGCACCTTTTCACAATATTCTAATTTACTGAGATTGTGGATTTGGGGTTTTCAGGAGCTGTAAGCCATAATCATCGCACTTATGACAAATCACGGCTTGAACTATCTTGCTTTGCATGTAATGCGTCTATCTCATATATTAGTTTCCCCTTTTACGTTGCATTACTGAAATAAACAAACTTTTGCACAATATTCAAATTTTTCGAGTATCACCTGTATCACACAAATTGTTGTGCTTTTTTTTTTTTTTATCTTGAAAGACCTTTAATTGAAGAAGCTGCAGAACGAAGGAATAAAATCAGTCGCGGTGTCATGGATTGCAGCTCCTATCTTCATTGTGTGATGAGTGAGGCAAGTGGCGGATTAGGGAGGAATCTTGTTTTGCAGCCAGCGGTTTCTTATCCATGAGGCAGACATGTGGAGGAAACCCATGTGCAGACTGCAGCTTCTATCGATATCAGACAGCATGTATAAGAAGCATGCTCACTGGAGAGAAGACACACCATGTTACAGATTGCATACATGCTGGGGAAGAGGTTTCTAGTTAAAGGGTCACTCCAGTCCCCTAACCAACCATTGCTTGCTGAAAAGCTTTATGTGTGAATAGTGTGTCCTATTTCTTTCATTTTGCAAAAATGCAGATTTCAATAGAAATTTACACTTTTATGAATTAACCTGGTAACACCCCCCTTGGCTTTCAAGCAGGCAATCAGTCCTGTTACTTCCTGGTTTGATTAGCACAGTGGAATTAAACTCAAGAGGCAGCAATTGCCCAGAGCACCTGCTTTGCAAAGACGTCTCATTGAGCTGCATTAGAAAGTCTGTAATTGGACAGCCACAGAAAGTCTGGGTGGGGTTAGAAGGGGAGAGCTTGCAAAAGCAGCAGACAAGAGAACTGCAGGTTTTGCAAGTTGTTTTTAGATTTACTGAAAAAATGCACATTAAATGCATGCATTGGGTAGGCAACCTTTGGCACTCCAGATATTGTGGACTACATCCCCCATTATGCTCTGACACCCATAATGCCGGTAAAGCATCATGAGATGGTGTAGTCCAAAACATCTGGAGTGCGGAAGGTTGCCTACTCCTGGAGTATATCTACTAAACAGTGATTTTTATTTATTTAGAATTTGGGCAGTGGAGTGTCCATTTAAGACTACAGCTCCTGTCTCGACCATGACAAGCATGGAAAGCAGGCAAACTGGGAGTAAAGGATGATATTTGCAGATGGCAGTGCCTAGCTACATCATGTGACAAAAAAGAAGACTGGATTTAAGAGTAAGAGACTTGCTAATTGCAGCTCCTATATTACTAAAGAACTGTACGCAACACATTAACGGAATAGATTTTAACAAAAACTCAAGCATTCCATTAAGGAAAGATTTTCCTAATATGGTTGATAACCCTAAATTTTCACATATTATATCCCCAGCAGGTTACGGGGTGCAGTCCTGTGAATGGGCATTATCTATGTAAGGTATCTTATCCCCCCCACCCCCCCACTTACTCTCTGTAAATTCTCGCAACGTGCTTAATGCCAGCCAAGTATTATTTCTTTGTTACAGTATTGCAGCGCTTCCTCCATAAAACCAAAATGGTCTGCAGCAGATTTGCGCTAAAAAACCCTACAATTTAATGAAGGAAATCAAAATGGAAATTTAATTGGCACATTAACAGGATCCTTTACGCTGCGTTGTCAAATGGATAATCAGTTTTTATTTTGCAAACAAAAAGTGCACATTAGTAAGAGAGTAAGCATTTCCTCTATATGCTCCTTAAAATTTGGGCTTTTAACTTTTTTTTATGCATTGCTGCCGGCATTAAAAAAACAAAAACAAAAAAAAACTAGTGTACTGGGTTTTATGCCAAAACAAAGCTCCCACGGAGAAGGAATGAGCAGTAATTGTAAAGCAGATGTGCTCACATCCCTTGATATATTGTAGTTATGCATTTCTAAATGGTTTTCTAAATGGCTCAGGGTTGTGACAGAGAAGCAGCCAGAAATCTTAACAAATCTGCACATTTCTGGGGAATATGACTACAGTGACAAAATAAATTACAAAAAGATCAATGGCTAAAACTACATGTTCTCTTTTTGAGAAAGTTACCCCAGATCGTTTGGGGGGTATTGGCCGCCCAAGACCCAGCTCAGATCAGCTGTGCATTAAATATCGCAATCCATTGGGTGAAAGCAAATAATTCTAGTTACAAGGACAAACATTATCTGGGGTATCAGGTATTAGTCACATGATCATCACAGACTGGGAACAGTTGGACGAGGACGGCGCAGGCCATAAGTGGTGTCCATTTATCCAAATAACAATGTATGCTAAGATGGCAGTATGTCAATACTTCTATACGTGTGGGTCTGATCTATTACACAGACATCCCCGTGAGTGATGGATTCAGCACACTCACTCATTTATACAAACTGACAGCATGAAAATGATTCTGACACTCCTGGTGGGTTGTAGTGGTTATGGTGCTTAGAGTGTTGTGATTTGTAGTGGTGAATGTGAATGTACAGAGCTTGACGTGCATCCAAGACACCACTACGCATGAGAAAAGCACTAGCCATAAAAATTAAACAACAGAAACCTTTAAAACGAGCCTGAATTTTATTCTATTTAAAAAATCCACATGGTTTGCCATTTCTGTAATAAACTCTACTCAGATCATCAAATAACTCCACTATGATGCCCCATAATTTTCTTACTTAAATTTACATTCATACAAAAATTAGATTCAAAGATCGGCAGTTAAACAGAAATGGGGGCAGGAGATTGCAAATCTTAAATCAAAACAACTGAAATACCTTAAATTCTTTAAGTCAATTATTTACAGTTTGCTTCTTATGGCATCATTTTAATATTAATCCAACAATCCAGTCCGAAATTGTCGACTCGGTCCAAATGAAAATTGTAATGAGTTTTGGCTGGATATAATGCAAGCTGAAATTCTATCAGCCGAACCCGATAAACGGTAGATGAGGGAGGGGGGCGTGGCTAGCTGAGCAGCTAACAAGACGTGCAAGTGTGGAGCTCCGGCTAAACACACCGTTTAATACGACGAACTGCCACAAAATCCTAACAACCAGAACAGATATCCAGACTAATAGTGATCTAAATGCCCCCAACCTCGAGATGGGGCGAAAAAACAAGAAACAAACCTGCCTGGAGGGCTCAAACACGCCAGACATCAGGCGGTCCTTCAGTAGGCCGCAAAGACTAACACAGACCAAGATGGCGCAGGAAAGTGACCAAAGCTCTAGTGAATCGGAGGCATCGCCCCACGAGCGGGGCCCCCCGACCACACAGAAAGCTAATGCAGGTTATCGGACAGGAGAATCCGACTCCGACGACTCGCCCTCTACCAAGGGGGATATCAAAAAGCTGCTACTCGACCTACGGAAGGTATGGAAGTCGGATTTGGACGAGATACGGTCTGAAATAACCGGAGTCACAGCACGACTGGGTGCAGTGGAGAATAGGGAAGGGAACAGAGACATTCTCATTGCCGAGACCCAAACCCAAATGACCTCCCTGACCCAACAAATCCTGAGACTTACCCGCACAGTGACCGCGATAGAGGCCAGACATCGCAAGAGAAATGTCCGCACCCGCGGCGCACCTGAAACTATAGGCCCAGAAGCCTTACTGGAGTTTACTAATAAAATAGCGACCATGATGGGAGCAAAGAAAAATGGTGAACTGCGGCCCATCACAGCGGCATTCAGGATTCGGAAGGCCGCGGCCGCCCCTGCGGACGCACCCAGGGACATTATTGCAATCACACGAGACATTACGGTAAAAGTGGCGATTATGGCTGCCTCCAGAAAGACACCCACCGCCATAGTGGACAACCTCCACATCAAGGTATTCGACGACTTACCGTTTGCGACTCTGCTAGAGAGGAGAAGGTTCATGCCGATCACCCGACAGTTGAGAGAACATGGCATCAGATACAGATGGGGTGCAACTGGCACGCTGGTGGTGCCATACAAAGACAGAGTACTTTCATTATCAGCAGAGGAAGACCCTAAGAACTTCCTACAGGAACTCCAACTCCCCCAGCCAGCACCCCTGGAACAGGGGAGAAGCAAGACCCCCAGCGCCGCAGGCAACAACGCTACCAGGGAGAAAGGCCCTGAGAGGTCAGAGACACAAAGAAGACCAGGCCTGCAGAACCCCCCATAGAACTGTCAGACTACGAGAGGACTGATCACAGGCCTACCTACCTGGATGGGAGAACTAAACCCCTTCAGGCATCTAGCATTTAATTTAAAGTTGTTTTAATTTAAAGTTGTTTTAATTACTGTTGTTTTTAACAGTTATAGATGGCCCCATAGTGCCTGGCACCTTGGGCTCAAAACACCTCGACACACACGACCCCCAACAGAGACATGCGTGACGATGGGGAAATACAGGCACTTAGAGAGAGGGGGTAGGAGACGGACACTATACACACACGGGGGGGGGTGGAAGGAGAGGGCAAACATCATGCCACCACAATGCACCACACAGCAAGTCTAGTTACGCGACACCTTAGCAGGGAAAAGTGCACCCCAGACGACCGTATAGCTGAAGTGGAACGTAAACCAAAGGAAGCAAAGAAGACATATAACATGGACAGACGCGATATACTTATAGACTATCAGGCGCACACCAGCAATAATCATCGATGTGACAAATCTCTAACCAACCCCTAGCAACGACGAAATACAAGATACCAAACACTGCAAGCTTCTGGCAGCCAAGGCATGCCTAAAGGGAAGCCGGACAGGTCTCCTACTCTCAGTCAGACATAGGCCGACCCCCGCACCGACCATATCACACTCACACGCAAGACACTATAATCACTAATTTCATATTTTCATATGTTTAACTTATCACACTAACGTCTAGACTTACTATTTTTGAAAAATGTTACAAACTATCTACCAAAGTCAAATGTTAATGATACCTAGCTATTCACTTACTACTAATCGCTACCGATACCATAGTACGATTTATATCGACTAGTTAACCTGTAAAATTGTGCAGCTTACAAATATGTCATGACATTGTATACCATGAATAGCCAGCAGTTGCTGTTGTGGCACTGCGGGCACGACTGTTTACTTTATTGCACTATCAAAATAAAGAATTAAAAAAAAAAAAAACGGTAGATGAGGAAGGGATCAGTTAATTAAAGTGGATGCCAGCCCACGAGGATCTTTACAACAGCCACCAGTAGCAGACAGATACGTGAATGAGCCACAACCCCAGATTTTCAGGGAAGGAGATTTAAATCCACAGAAATTAATGGTTGGAATTGTGGGTCATTAATTTATTTGTTTGGCTGCCTTGCCTTGCTCACGACATGGGGTAATATCGACCCCATAGGCTACTTTTTAACTACTTGTCCACTGGCTGCTAGAACTGCAAACTGGCAAATAGAAAAAAAAAAAATACAACTAATATATATTGTCAATAGCTTTTAGCTGTTGAATCCATTTAATGGGTGCCAATGTTTTCTAAGTAAATATAGGCTTTGGATTTGTTATTTAGAAACAAACTTTTTTGTATCGCAATAAACCTTTAACGGCAGTAAATAAGTTACTCTGAACCAATAAAGGGCTTTACAGAAGCTGAAAAACTGACAGTAGCACCGACTGGCTGACATTAAATCAAGGCCTTTGTCCTTAAAGTTGGTGAATTCCAAAAATTTGCAGTTTACTAAATAACATTGTTTCAATTATAACAATTATAATATGCTATTGGCTTTGATGTAGTTACAATATGCATATTGCCACCCACGGAGCTAAATGTCCATAATGTGTCCAACGTAGTGCAGTATTGTACAGAACAGACTAAACCAGGGGTAGGCAACCTATGGCACTAGTGCCATGCACGGCACTCAAGGTGTCTTTGCACGGCACTCAAGGCTGCTAGAGCCAAACAGGCTCTGGCCTATCAGGAGTCCCAGTGAAACTTCAGATATCTGCTAATACGAAAAGGTGGTGAAGGACAATCCTCAATTTATGCATTGCAGCACATAGAGGAAGTGATCTCAGATCACTTCCTCCCAGCACTTGTGAATGGGAATCCACACTGTAGTAGAGCAGCCTGCAGCTGCTGTTACTGCTCCTGTCCTTGACCTGTACCTGGCCAGCCTGGTCCCCACTGGAACCCAGGGAAGCCACCCACACTGCTAGATATACACAGAAATGCAGAATAATCCTCCCCTCATTCAAATAATACAAACAGCCCACAAACAAACATACACATAATCTGTACAAACGTAACCCGCTAATAATCCACATACATGCACACAACCCCATATGCAGCTTCTCACATGCAATACCCCAAACAGCCCCTCACATACACACACTACCAAACACACAATGTGACATTTCCATTCACACACACAACTCCACAATCAGCTCTCATACACAGCCCACATTCATAGGTATCATACATGATACCATAAACTACTAATGAACATATACAATATAATAGCTCATATACACACAAATATAATGATACAAAGCAATTACAGTAAAAATAACAAGCAGAAGACGGCAACATAGACGCCTCAATTTAAAAACATAGGACCGATACGCTACGGGACATCACAATCTTATATCGGCACAGTGCTGCTAAAAGGTTGCCTACCCCTGGACTAAACAATACACCACCCTCTGGTACAAAATAAATAAATAAATGTTTATTGTTAGAATTTAAAGAGACACTATAGTCACAGAAACAAATTTAGCTGAATGAAGCAGTTTTTGTGTATATACCGTATATATTCGAGTATAAGCCGAGTTTTTCGGCACATTTTTTGTGCTGAAAAACCCCAACTCGGCTTATACTCGAGTCAGTCTGTATTATGGCAACTTACATTGCCATAATACAGACCAGGATCCGGGTCTCGTGAGACTTACACTGTAAACAGAACAGAGCTGACCGGGGAGCTGCACAGAGGAGAAGGGAGCTGACAGAAGGTAAGTAACAGCTCACTGTCAGCCCCCCCACTGAACTGCCAATGCCACTGGACCACCAGGGATTTAATATTATTTTATTTTAATAATAATAAAATAATATTATTAAAATAATATTATTATATTATTATTATTTTAATATTTGCATTTTTTTTTTAAATGTTTTTTTGCCCCCCCCCCTCCAGCCAGGCAACAAGCAGGGAGGGGGGACAAAAAAACATTTAAAAAAAAATAATGCAAATATTAAAATAATAATCTAATAATAAAATAATATTATTAAAATAATATAATATTAAAATAATAATATCATTTTATTATTATTTTAATATTTGCATTAATTTTTTTTAAATGTTTTTGTCCCCCCTCCCTGGCCAGGCAACAAGCAGGGAGGGGGGACAAAAAACCATTTAAAAAAAAAATAATGCAAATATTAAAATAATAATAATTAATAATAAAATATTATTATTTTAATATTATATTATTTTAATAATATTATTTCATTATTATTATTTTAATATTTGCATTAATTTTTTTTTTTTTTTAAATTGGATCCCCCTCCATGACCAGGCAACAAGCAGGGAGGGGGGACAAAAAAACATTTAAAAAAAAATAATGCAAATATTAAAATAATAATAATATTATTAAAATAATATAATATTAAAATAATAATAATATAATAAAATAATAATATTAAAATAAAAAAATTAAAATAAAAATGCCCTCCCCTCATCCAGTTTACACACACTGCACAAACACACACTGCATTATATACACACACACAACACACAAACACACACACACTGCATTCATTATATATACACACACAAACACACACTCTGCATTCATTATATACACACACAAACACACACTCTGCATTCATTCTATACACACACTGTAAATAAATATTCAATTAGTGTAATTTTATTGGGATCTAATTTTATTTAGAAATTTACCAGTAGATGCTGCATTTCCCACCCTAGGCTTATACTCGAGTCAATAAGTTTTCCCCTTTTTTTTGTGGTAAAATTAGGGGCCTCGGCTTATACTCGGGTCGGCTTATACTCGAGTATATACGGTATGTCACTGATCAATTCCCTGCCATTTAGGAGTTAAATCACTTTTGTTTCTATTTATGCAGCCCTAGCCACACCTCCCCTGGCTGTGACTGACACAGCCTGCATGAAAACAAAATGGTTTTATTTTCAAACAGATGTAACTGATTTTAAAGGGTTTTATTTCCCGCTCTATAATTTAAACTTTTACTACATACTGGATGCCCCTACAGGGTCTAGGAAGCTATTAACAGAGCAGTTGATAATACATTCTAAATTAAACAGAATTTGCAATAAAAGAAGTTTAAACATTAGATCTCTCTTTTCAACAAGTCACATTATTATTATTATTATTATGATATTTATATAGCGCCATTAAATTCCGCAGCGCTTTACAATGGGTGGACGAACAGACATGTAGTTGTAACCAGACAAGTTGGACACACAGGAACAGAGGGGTTGAGGGCCCTGCTCAATGAGCTTACATGCTAGAGGGAGTGGGGTAAAATTACACAAAAAGGTAAGGATAGTATTAGACAAGTGACAGTTGCAGAAGAGGAATCAGTCAGGAGCTATTAACAGTTTAATTGATACGCTTTTATGAAGAAGTGGGTGAGCATCTAACGGAGGAGGGAAGCGAGTTCCACAGGTGCAGCCCTTGAGAAATCTAGACAGGTCAAGGAGAATTAGGATAGAATAGTGACCACGAGATTTTGCAGCGAGTAGATCATTGGATACTTTGGTCAGTGCCGTTTCCACAGAGTGCTTAGCGCGGAAACCAGACTGAAGCGGGTCTAGCAGAGAGGAGGTGTCACTAGGGCAGTATAAATAAAGTGTGTTAACTCTTAAATGGCAGAGCATTGAGCACTGAGACTGCAGGGGCATGATCTATACACCAAAACTGCTTTATTAAGCTAAACTTGTTTTGATGACTATAGTGTCCCTTTAAAGTTGCAAAAATACAAGAATTACGAAAAAAAAAAAGGTCTGGATGATTATGTTTTCGCTATGGGTACAGTTGTGAACATAAATGAAGCTAAAGACAATGTCCTGCTCAAATAAGGCAGCATTTACTTATGGGTTAGATCCTCCCCTCACAGCTGAAAAGATGTGAATTAGAACTCTGCAATTCGTATAAATAGATTTCGTATGTCCTCTCCTCCACAGGACATCCCCGAAACTAGGATGAGTAACACACCACCACAGACCCAGGACTTCCGGTCCAGGATTAATGCTGCAGTGGCAGCAACAGTGGAAAAAACCCGATCCAAAATACTCACCCAACCTATCTGCTCTATCCTCGAGCATGTCCCCACCACAGCGCGAGGATGTAGGGGGTTCTCAGAGGTCCATTCAAGATATACCTTCCATACCTTAACGCCACAGAACGCGCACACCGACCTTGGTCAGGTCTAAAGGGAAGGAACCAGTAAAACGCACCCAGGGCTGTCACTGCTGCCCTGGGCCCAGTTACTCTTGGGGGGCCCAAAGCTGCTGCCCTGTGGGCCCTGCTGCCCTCAACAATTTTTTCCCCCATGGGGCCGCTGGCCCGCACATTAAGGAGGCCACCAGGTGTGTATTGTGAGCAGGTGCCTGGTCACACGCTTTAGCCCTTTAACAGCGCGACCGGGCTCTTTGCTTTTCGGCAGCGCTTGGATGAAGTGACGGCTGCGAGTCACTTCCTCCCACTAAGGAGAGGAGCCGCGCAGGAGACGAAAGGGGGAGCCTGGGCTGGGAGAGGCAGATTCCAACTCTCAACAGCCTCAGCCTTCAGTCTAGACACTGGGGAAACCACCGTCCAAGGTAGGAAACTAGAGGGTGGGTTTAAAAGTGTAAATTTATGTCAATATATCTGTGTCAGCATGTCTTTCAGTGTATGTTTATGTCAGTGTATGTCAGTATGTGTGTATGTCAGTATGTCTGTCATTGTATGTGTGTGTGTCAGTATTTCTATCATTGTATGTCTTTGTGTATGTCTGACAGTGTATGTCTGTGTCTGTGTGTCAGTATATGTGTCTGTGTGTCAGTATGTCTGTCAATGTGTGTCTGTCAATGTGTGTCTGTGTGTCTGTATGTCTGTCAATGTGTGTCTCTCAGTTTATGAGTCTGTGTGTGTGTCAGTATGTCTGTCAGTGTATGTCTCTATGTATGTGTGTTAGTATGTCTGGCAAGGGGCAGGATCCAGGGGCCCCAAGCAAATGGTTGTCCAGGGCCTATTCAATATTAAAGATGGCCCTGGATGCACCAAACGGGTGGCGAGACCTGAACCCCCTCCCCCAATACTCTCCTCCGGGAAAGACTATGACTACCCTAAAACTAGACATTCTAAATGAGTGGAAAACGGATGATTCCGCATCTGAGGACGGGGATTTCACATGACCTCTCCTCCCAGGAGGCAGACGGCCTCTTTCTGGACACCCACGGTTGTCCTTTGACCCTCGCACCATTAGGCATCTGAGGTCCTCAGACTGGACCTTACCAAACCACCTAGCACAATTCGTGCATTTCTGGATGCATAAACCTCTAGATAAAGAGATCAGGGCGAGAATGCCCACAGCCCATCCTGCCTGATAAGATGGCAGTGACACCAGAATTCGACCAAACTGTTATTTTCATGTCCCGGATGGGACAGAACCCAAGGAAGGGGCCAAAAGAGGGCTGAAGGCCACACAGGACAAACTGCTCGACATCCTGGGTCCTTTGGCAAAGATCTTATACTTCTCTGACATGGTGTTGGCTCAAGGTTCGCAGCTTGACCCTCACGCCGTGCGTGAATGGGCACAACGGTGCATATGCCTCCTAGGCAACACCAATGCGGCCCTCTGCCCGGACAGATGTAGAGCGGCATTGGTACAGATGGATGCCAGGCTCATGAACATGGCCACCAAGGAATTGGGGGCTTCGGCCAACGGCCTCTTGTTTGGCGACGCTTTCATCGCAGAATTAAAGAAACATGTGTCTCTCTTCACGACACTGAACAAGGCCCACACATTGCTATGGCAGGTCTTTTGGGCCCCACCACACCGTGGTGTTTTTGGAAGGGCTGATTGGCAGAGAGGCCGTGCCACCAGCCAATTTTGGTCTTCTGGACCCAGGCCCAACCCTCCCTCAACCTTGTTCTACCCAAGTTCCGCTTAACAACAACCCTCACACTACCGAGGTGCGACCAGGTCCAGAGGCGGACGTGGCCAATTCCCCTCAGGTGGGTCCCGGTTTATGTTACCCTCACATTGCCTTAACTGCAGGGAGGTTGTCTCTTTTTTTCCAGAACTGGAGGGACATTTCGACAGATACCTGGATCCTCCAAATGGTGCGGGGATACATCATCGAATTTTCCTCCATCCCCGCTGAACCACGACCACTGCACCCTCTTAGGGTGTCCGAGGCTCAGGAACGCCTCATAGGCGTAGAAATACAGGCACTTTTCACCAAATGCACTGTCCAGCTGGCCCCCAACTATGGAGGCTTTGTCAGCAACATCTTTCTGGTATGAAAGAAGACAGGCAAATATAGGCCAGTCATAAACCTGTGTCAACTGAATACCTTTGTGATCTACAATCACTTCAAGATGGAGGGCATCTATCTACTACGCAACATTTTGTTAAAAGACGATTGGTTCACACGGCTAGATTTTAAAAATGCGTAGCTGTCGGTTCCAATTGCAACATCTTGTCAAAGATTCCTACGGTTCCGCTGGAGAAAAGCCACCTGCCAGTTCACCTTCCTACCGTTCGGCCCGAGTTCGGCCCCCTGGTGTTTCACAAAACTACAGAAATCCATCATGGCACAACTGTGAGCTCTGGGAATATGGTGCCTGATCTACCTAGACAATTTCTTAATCTTCTGCAACTCGGCCTTACTACTAGTATCTCAGATGAGATTTATCGTGGACTTTTTCGAATCGCTGGGATTCGTGGTGAATCGGGAGAAGTCAGCTCTCAGACCGGCTCAAGTTGTTCAATTCCTGGGGTTCGAGATTGACTCCACGACATGTCTCCTATGCCTCCCCTTGTTGAAAAAAAAAAAAAAAAAAGGAAATTCAGAAAAATCCTCCGACTGGAACTAATCTCCCTATTACTCCTGGCCCAAATTCTGGGCCTACTGTTCGCTTGCATTCAGGTGATATACCCAGGTCCACTCCACTACAGAGCCATGCAACTACTAAAGGCTCACTTTCTATGGGCAGGTTACTCATACGATCAACTGATACCGATCAACACAGAGGTACGAGCAGAACTCCTTTGGTGGCTTCTCCATATACAGGCTTGGAATGGGAAAGCCATCTTTGGTCCTTCTCCAGATTTCGTGGTGGAATCGGACACCAGTCTCTGGGCCTTGGGAGCGCACTGCACAGACTCTTCTACGGGGGGCCCATGGCTACACGAGGAGTCAGAGCTGCACATCAACTGCTTGGAAATGATAGCGGGCTTCTTTGCCATCCACAGCTTAGCCAGGCACATGTTGAACCGTTATATACTGCTGCGCATGGATAACATTTCAGCGATGCAGTATTTCGACCGCCTGGGCGGAGCTCGATCTCAGGCACTCTCAGAGGCAACCAAAGACCTTTACACCTTTTGTCTCTCAAGGAATATCACGCTAAGAGCGGAATACCTTCCAGGGACCTCCAACTTCTTGGTGGATTGGTACTCACGCCAGTGGAGGGACAACAGTGACTGGCGACGTTGTAGAGGTCTTCAAGACTTTAGCAAGGCACAGGGGTCCTCTATGGATAGACCTCTTTGCTTCTCGGACGAACCATCAACTTCCCAGCTTCTTCAGATGGCTCCCTGACCCGGAATGCGAGGCAGTAGACGCATTTCTTCATAAATAGCTGAACCAAGGAGCCTATGCGTTTCCACCTTTCTCCATGTTGGCGAGGGTCCTGCACAAGATACGGACATACCAAACATCACTACTGCTGATCACACCCCTCTGGCCAAGCTAGGCCTGGTTCCCGAACCTATTGGAACTTTCCTGCGACCATCCGCTGAGGCTACCAGATATCCCACTCCTCTTATTCAACCCGCAAGGGGAGAACACCCGCTCATTCTGCAAGACCCGCTCCATCTCGTGGCCTGGATGATTTCAGCGGATCTTGGGATGTCGGTGGACTATCGCACACGACCAAAAACCTCCTATGGGATTCATGGGCTGCAGGCACTAGACGATGCTACCTGGCAGCCTGGAGCAAATGATGTAGCTGGTGTTTGGAGAGGGATTCCCTGTCATATTGAATTTCCTATTTGCTATTTTTCCATCTGGTCAGTCTTACCGTTTGGTTAATGTTACAGGGTCGGTGATATTGGCAGCCCATGTCCCTATCCAAGGACGCCCGGTGGGAAAAGATCTGTTGGTTTGCTGCCTCATGAGAGGTATGCGTTTGTCTCGCCCCCCCGGCCCAAAGTATTCACGTCTCTGGGACGTCGAGTTGGTTTTGAATTTCCTTCGAAATTTGCCAGACAACTCTGGTACTCCTACCTCTAACCCTACTAGGGTTAGGGGTTGGGGTTAGGGGTAGGGTTAGAGGAAGGTTGGTGTAAGGGTTCGGGATAGGGTTAGATTCCTGTCATCATTCCCTTAATTTTCCCTCAATCTCCTGTTTTGCCACTTTTCAGAAATCCAAAACACTTCGGCACTTCCGAAATTCAGCAATTCGGCTTGGTTCGGCACTTCCGAAATTCGGCAATTCGGACATTCCGAAGCATCCGAATGTCCAAACTGCAGAAATTCGTCCAAATTTTAATTCGGACCGAAACTAATTGCACATGTCTACTTGACTTGATTCATTCCACAAAAGATGATGTTGCCCGTTGTATAGCATGGTTTCAGGATGTTATAATGGTATGGTCAGAGGTGGTTCCCAGGCCTTGTTGGCAGCAATTGCCGTATGCTAAGGGGCTCGAGTGCAGTAGGCGCAAATTGAACATGACCATTGCTACTTGATACCCCAAGTTGTATAACGACTTGGGGTATCATGGTCAGGAATGTCGAATTAAAGAAGGACAACACCAATTTGATGCGGAAGCATGGGGTCCACTTAAATCTTATAGGGCTGGATATATTCAGTGTTTGGTTGCAAGCAGGTATTGAGAGGGCGCTGACAGCGGGGGGGGGGGGCACAATGCCGGGAGAGTGTGAAGGAGGCCAACATCGCGGTGCCGGGATACCTGGCCAGCACACATGAAGGCAAGTGCCAATTCTGATTGGGGAGTCGCAGGCTGAAGGCAGAAGGCAGGCTGCTTCAAATGCTGGGAACAGAAAGTGATATCTGTCTGGTGGAAGTTAATGCTGAAAGGTGTTCAAGCAGTCATGTATAATATGAAATTTGACACATCATTGAGTATGGAACCTCCCATGTGCACAGATGTGCTGTGTATGATTTGTTGGTGCATTCTGGGATGACAACTTATCAGAGCCGTGTCTGATTTCGCACACTGGTTACAAAATGCTTGTGAATATGTCTGAATACAGTTTGATAATTTTAATGTGGTTTTCCTGCACTTTTACGAGTCAAAGGACCGCACAATACTGTTTAATTGACTGGGTTAATTAAATCTGTAAGCTTAAAATATTACTCACTAAATAATAATACTGCGCCAATTACCAGTTAATTAATTCCAAAATTACAAATTTTAATTCTATTACACTTACAAGAGTTGATACAAAAAAAGTAAATGTACAATTTTTCAGAGTTTAAATTGCTTTTGCTAAAAATAAGGAAATAAAATTCACATCATGTTTTCTGAGGTTTCTTTTTCCTAAAAAGATTTTACAGCAATCGATAAAATCTCCCCAGTATGGAAGTCGGATAACTCGCCTTGTTGAGCCTTAAGCTCCGAGATTTTAATTCCTTTGCAGAGAACATGTCAGATACAAAATTACCTTCATGCAAGCGAGTGGATAGAGCACAAATTAGTTTAAAAACCAAACCATCTGAAATAATAATCTGGCTGACAGGAGCGGCGCGATATTGTGAAAAATACAGCCTTTAAAAAAGTTGAAGATTCTGAGGCAATATTGGGTTGTAAAAATACATAATATAATGGACTGGCCTGTGCGTGGAATATTTAACAAGCTGAGCAGTAAATTTGTAGAACCGAAAATGATTTTTTCAAAGCTGCGCAGATTCTACGGTCTCAGCACAGAATGGGAAAACTGATTAAAATATACAAATAAATCTTTTTAGAATGAAACTATGTTAACCGAACACATTAGGAACATGGAGATTGACGGCAGATAAGGGTCAATTGGCAGTGCGATTTGCTTTATGTTTTTAAAGTCCTCCTTTTATTCCCCCCATTAATTCTCTGGGTTATCTGTATGTTCAGTGCCAGCAGTTTTAAAAATGATTTTTACAGTTTTGGCATTTGCTGTATCATCTGGGAATACACTGCAACGGGCATCACAGTTTGAAGGCGAAAATAATGTGATGTCATAACTGTACGCCAAACCGATTAATCTTTTTACAGCCAAGCACTTTCCAAAAGACAAACAAAACACAAAAAAAAGAAAAGAAAAAAAAAGATGAAAGAAAAATAAATAAGACAAAAAAAAATTACCTATATAGATGAGGAAACAGCGCACACATACAAATACAGTTTTAAATTTTATAGGGCAACTTAAAATCACGTATCTCAGCAGACAAATACGGGGATTCAGGTCCATAATAGGGGTGGATCGAACACTAATTCCAAAATGGGAGACAAATTAAATAGTGCTGGTATTAAATAAGCTAAAGTGTATTTTATTAATTAGTCCTGACCAGATTCCTTTTGGGTTGAGCATCCCACCAGCCCCCAAGCTTCAGATACCCCTTTGGAGGTGACCACAGGAAAGTATACATTTGAGGAGATTTTGGGTTGTAATGTCACTTTAATTATAATTTTCATTCAGTAGATATGAGATATGCATTGGGTGTAGATACACATCAAAGCCTTATCACTTTCATTGTTTAGATTTAACACTTAATTTTTTTTAAAATTGTGTTTACCAGTTTAATTTTGCGTTATATATATTCACAATGCTCTTACACGAGATTATTTAATTAGACGTTAGCTTATTTAGCACTATTTAATTTGATTCCCATGTTGGAATTAGTGTAGGACCCCCCGATATTGCGGTACTGTGAAGTAGTGGTGGGCTTAATAGGATATGGCCATATGGTGGAACTGAATCACCATATTTGTTTTCTGAGGTAGGTGATTTTAAATTGCCTTATACAACAAATTAGGCAGCAATATGCAATGTCAATCTGCAGTTGTTAAGGCCAGTAAGATTTTGTCATGTATAAATAGAGGCATAAATTCTCGGGATGAAAATATAATTTTGCCTCTTTATAAATCGCTGGTAAGACCACACTTTGAATATGCTGTGCAATTTTGGGCACCTGTTCTAAAGAAGGATATCATGGCACTAGAAAAAGTGCAGAGACGAGACGAGCTACAAAATTGATAAAAGGAATGGAGCGTTTTAGTTACGAAGAAAGGTTAAAAAATATAAATCTCTTTAGTTTGGAAAAACATCGCCTGAGAGGGGATATGATAACATTATACAAATATATTCGGGGCCAGTACAAACCATTATCTGGAAATCTATTCGTAAACAGGGCTATACATAGGACAGAAGGTCACGCATTTAGGCTGGAAGAAAGGAGATTTCATCTAAGGCAAAGAAAAGGTTTTTTTTACAGTAAGAGTAATAAGGATATGGAATTCTCTGCCTGAAGAGGTGGTTTTATCAGAGTCCATACAGATGTTTAAACTGCAATTGGATAAATACTTGCATAAACATAACATCCAGGGATATCATTTCTTATTAGTGGGGTAATAGCTGCTTGATCCAAGGAGATATCTGACTGTTATTTTGGGGTCAAGAAGTTATTTTTTCCTAGTTTGTTGCAAAATTGGAAGCGCTTCAGACTAGGTTTTTTTGCCTTCTTTTGGATCAACAGCAAAAACATATGTGAGGAACTGAACTTCATGGACGCAAGTCTCTTTTCAGCTATGTAACCATGTAACTATGTAATTTCAAGCTGTATTTGTATGTGTGCCGTTTTTTTATCTATTATGTATATACAGTTTGGTCTCTACAGCAGCAATATTCCTGCAAAATACATGTTCTGGGAGTATCCCCAATTCCCTTTTTGTCTTTACTCCAAAGAATAATGTCCGCGTGTGGCTATTACACCACGTACCAGGGGTAGACAACCTCCAGCACTCCAGATGTTGTGGACTGCATCTCCCATGATGCTTTGCCAGTGTTATAACAGTGAGAGCATTATGTAGTCCACAACATCTGGAATGTCCAAGGTTGCCTACCTCTGCCATATACAGTTGTAACGTGTAAAGAACACAGTTATCAAAATATCTTAATATTAAATATTAATATTCTATAAACTCCTTATGGAAAAATATACCATCTCATTATTTTTCAAATTCATGTATATTGAATTTTTAAAAAGACATCTGTTCCTTACCTTTCCCGCTACCTTTCTCTGTCAGCTATCTTTATGCACCCCTGGTTGGATTATCTGACCCAATGCACACTACTTTGCAGCCATCCATTGCTTTTCAAAATCTCATTTTGTGTCACACGATTTTGAAAAGCAACAGAGTTGTAAAATAGTGAGCATAGGGTCCAATCAGGGCCGGCGCTACCATAAGGCGGCACAAGCGGCCAACTTAGGGCGCATGGATCCGAGGGGCGTAAAAATGTCCAAGTGACTGGCGGGAGCACGGAGAACTCCGCTACTGCCGGTTAATTTCTGCAGCAATCTATCCAGCTGGTGGGGAAATGTGCAGCCAATGAGGAAAGGGGGCGGAACAGTGAGGAGCGACCGTGGCAAATCTCTTCCTGAACTACAGGCTGCTGGGATATGTGACATCATATCCCGGTGGCCAACTGCTGTGGAGAGAGGAGGAAAGCTACAACAGTGCAGCGGGACCTCTGTTTAGCAACTATAAGAAACAGTAAGTGTGTGTGGGTGTAAGAGTTAGTGTGTGTGTCTGTGTATGTAAGAGTTAATGCGTGTGTGTTAGAGCCAGTGTGTGTGTGTGTGTTAGAGCCAGTGTGTGTGTCTGTGTAAGAGTTAGTGTGTGTCTGTGTGTGTAAGAGTTAGTATGTGTCTGTGTGTGTAAGAGTTAGTGTGTGTGTTAGAGCCAGTGTGTATGTAAGAGTTAGTGTGTGTATGTAAGAGTTAGTATGTGTCTGTGTGTGTAAGAGTTAGTATGTGTCTGTGTGTGTAAGAGTTAGTGTGTGTTTTAGAGCCAGTGTGTGTATGTAAGAGTTAGTGTGTGTGTGTGTCTGTGCGTGTAAGAGTTAATGTGTGTGTGTTAGAGCCAGTGTGTGTGTGTAAGAGTTAGTGTGTGTTAGAGCCAGTGTGTGTATGTCTGTGTAAGAGTTAGTGTGTGTGTTAGAGCCAGTGTGTGTATGTAAGAGTTAGTGTGTATATGTAAGAGTTAGTGTGTATATGTAAGAGTTAGTGTGTGTGTATGTAAGAGTTAGTGTGTGTGTGTGTGTTAGAGCCAGTGTGTGTATGTAAGAGTTAGTGTGTGTGTGTTAGAGCCAGTGTGTGTATGTAAGAGTTAGTGTGTGTGTGTGTGTGTGTTAGAGCCAGTGTGTGTGTGTGTGTGTGTGTGTAAGAGTTAGTATGTGTGTCTATAAGCTGTGTGTGTGTAAAAGACTGTGTGTGAGAGAGACTGTGTGTGAGAGAGACTGTGTGTGTGTTACAGCCAGTGAGTGTGTATTAGCAGTGTGTGTAAGAGACTGTTTGTGTGTGTCTGTTAGAGCCATTGAGTGTGTATAAGTAGTGCAAGTGTGTAAGAGACTGTGTGTGTGTGTGTGTGTGTAAGCAGTATGTGTGTAATGGTCACTGTGTGTGTGTAACAGTCAGTGTGTGTGTGTGTGTGTGTGTATGAATGAGTGAGTGTGTGACGCAAGGGGGTAAAGAAAAGTGGGATGAAGACACAAAACACATAAAAAAGAATGCCAAACAGGGGATACAATATACAAAAAGGGAAAACAAGAGAAAAAGGTGGTAAGATGCACAAAAGGGACAAAAAAAATGGGAAAGTGGGAATATTAGACAGACAGGTGAAGATACATTTTGGGAGCAGCAAAATGTGTCTTTGCCTGTGTAGACAGAAGTCCTTGCACCGGCCCTGGGTCCAATAACTGAGAATCCCACCAAAGGTGCATAAAGATGGTTGTCAAAAACAGGGGATTGAGGTAGGGATGTTGTATCTTCAAAAGTGTTAACATACATGAATATAATAAGTTATAACAAAGTTTATATTAAAATATTAAAATATTTTGATGTCCACTGAGACTCCCCACGCCCTCTCCAGGCTAGCCTGGGCTATTGCATTTTGTCTTTACATACTCTGTTAACACAGACATGTGACTCAAAAAGATAAAATCTATTTAGTTGGGAAAAGTAAATAAACCGGAGAATTATCTCCATTTTCATATTTTGGAATAAACAAATCCTTTTGCTCATTTCCACTCCAAAGTACAGTGAAGGGGTTACTCAGTCTACAAGCTCTATGTACCTCTTTAACTAAGCTGTTACAGCACTTACAGTATGCAAGTACGCATGGAGGGGAAGAATAGTCATTTACCTTCTCTTTTAAAAACCAACAACAACCGTAAAATACAAAAAGTAACTGTATTAAAACAGATTGATTTAAACAAAGTTATTTAAGGCATCATACTTCTTTTTTTATGATAACACATATTCCATCCTTAAAAAGTAGGAACATACATTTTCTCGCAAGCCTTCAGTAGAATCAATAAAGTGCAAGCTCTGAGGCCAAGTGGCCTACCAAAATGATAACTGTATAAAAGCAATGCGATAACTCTGCGGGACCAAAACCATCACTTGGTTGCAGCCACCAGGCCCACAGTAAGATAATTGATAATATCCCTCTTTAGAGACGTGTTGTTTCTCTACAATACTGGAGGCTTGAGCAGTGACCCCATTTAGTCTGCATCCTACCACACACCCTTGGAGAGGCACTGCACACACTACGCGTACTGGGAAATGTGATGATAGAAAGGCATCGTTCACATCAGAATAAATCCCTTTAATGGTACAAAATTGCTCGACATTAATGTTTTATATTGAAAATAACACACAAAGCTGTTAGAAAAACGACTTTACCAGCATTTTACATCTCAGCAGGTAATTGGACTGATGTTAAGGAAAGCCGTAAAATTGCACACTGTAAAATATCACAAATTAGCAGAGACAGAACATGAACCTTGATACATAAATACATTGAATTCTTTAATTTACACTGGGCTATTCCATCGTCGTGATGGTGTATGAATGGAACGACCATTAAAATTTAGTTTTAAATGTTTTGGTTAAAATAAAAATTAATAAAGGCCTGCTGATAAATGTCTATTTATCTGACTAAATTATCTATTTGTGTTGTTACATTTCAATTATATTTATATGAGATGTGTGATTTATACTTATTCATAAATAAAAATGAAAAAAAAACTGGTGTAAATTTATAATAATGTATGATACTTTGCCTTGATTGAGAGGTGCTGCCTACGACAAGCATGCGCATGTACCCCAGTTAGAGAGCACCATTTCTATATGGAATCTGTGGAGGGGGCCTTAACAAAAAGAGAGTCCCTGACCAAATGCAGCTCAAAATTTTGTACAGGAGGTGCTGATTTTCTGGGGCAAAACTCAAAGTACCCACTCCCTTCCTCATCAGCTGCCAGGCAGCACTGAGTGTTAAAATTCAGGTATTTGTAAAAACACAGACTTATTTTGACATGAAGGTCCAGACGTCTATAGAATGGATCTTCCGTTTGTTTTTATTCTTTAACAAAGAAAAGGTTAAATATCAAAGTCTTATGTCATTTCAAAAGAAAAGTAACAAGGCCCATGGAAAGCTTTTGAGTCCTAATCCATTTAGGGAATAGTCTGGACCTTAAATATCACCGAACACATCTTTTACCTGGTGAATTTTAAAGTGCACCTGTCAGCCAAATACAACATGTTGACATTTTTGAATAAACAAAGTAAAAGCAGCGATTCCCCAGAGTCCACACAGCAAAGTAATAAAATGTCTGGTTTATGTCATTTAAACTCTTACAAGCATATTGAAAATATAACCAAGGTTAACAGAAATTATCCCACACTGCGTGCAGGAGGTGCTCGGCTTTGTCTGAACTATTTGCTACATGTACACAAAATCAAAAAGATTTTGAGAAAGACGACATTTTTAAATAAATTTTAATTTTTTTAAAAATACTGAAATTTCTATTTAAAAATAATGAATGAATAAATGAATAACATGGAAAAATAAAAACAAAACAAAAACATGAATTTGTTCTGATAAAGATTTCAAGAGAAAAAAAAAAGATCATATATTAAATCCCTAAATTATTTTAATGGCAAAAACATAATATTAGCATATGTTATATAAAGAACAACATTTAAAAAAAATAATCTTGTGTTCTCTTACCCTACTACAACAGATCAACCAAAAGGTGTACTGAATAACCACTAAATTATAGTGAATCAGAAACAGAATTGCAAACCAGTTTGGCTAATTTTTTTGCCTAGATTTTACAAATCATTTTTTTAAAATTCTCTTCAAGTCTCACTCTTTAGTGATTTTCAACGTTATAATATTCTCTATATCAGCCAGGAGTTAGCGCAGATCGCATACCATATGGTCATCGGAAGTGTAGGCTCTCTTTTTAGCCATAATGTACGTGGTCTGGAAGGCAACGAGCTGTGCAATAACACATCACATTAGTCCAACACAAGTTCTGCATTTAGCAACATAAATAATGTATTAACAGTAATAAGAAGCCATGTCTCGGAATAGAAATTTTATCCAGAAAAATATATTTATATAAAGGACTAGCTTCCAAACCTGATGGAAATACTTCAAGTAGTTTAATCCCAGAAAATGCTAATTACTCGTATTATGCAAAATAAATAATCCATTGATAGTCAGACTCAGACCCATTAAATGCCATGAGTCTTCCTGCAGTTTCTTCTTCATGAAGAAATTAGCAGTAATCATGTTCCGTATTAAATACTATATAATGGAATTACATGTTCATGTCACGGGTACATAGTGAAAACTGACACGTAAGGACTCGCACTGGCTGAGATAGGGTGTGTTACGATAAAATCTTTCTTAGCATGTAAACCCAACAAGGAAGATACATCTGTACAGGAGGAGACACCATAATGGAGGGGGAGGGTGACAAAGGACTGTATTGGGCCTCAACTGCTCCACCTGCCATCCTTATATTATCACCTGCCTGATTATCGCATTACCTAGGCTGGTGCGAGGTCGATCAACCGTGAATGTTGACACGATGCGTCACCCCTGTGTCACTTTTTGGCGCATATCATTCCTCCATCAGTTTTGAGACTCCACATCACTCACATGCTCATAGTGATGCAAAGCGTTATTCAGTCATCAGGGAATATTTCATGTTATGTTCCCTCCTGTCTACCCATGAACACTGTGGCCCTGGTGGACTAGAGAAGTGTTCTCCAACCCAGTCCTCACAGACCACCAACAGTCCAGGTTTCGTCAGTAACTCCATTGGAACAAAACAGGAAAATACATAAATCCTGGATTGTTGGTGGTCCACGAGGACTGGGTTGGGGACCACTGGACTAGAGGATCTCAAAGAAAGCATAGCTTTGGAGAAGGGGTCTGCAATTTAGTTTTGTCCCCAGGCATCCCCTTTTAACATCACTTCCTTCCCCTAGTTGCTATACAGAGCACTGTACTGACAGTCTTTCTTTTTATACCAGGCTCCTGCTTTAAGTAAAACTAAAATTAAAAAATCCACTATCTTTCAGCTCTCTCCACTACCTGTAGAACTTAAGGGCTAAGGTGTCCCAAATATGTATTCATATATCCAACCATACTGTGGAAGAATTCTCGGGTCAGAGATGATGCAAGGACACTCCAAACACTCCACACACAGGTCATTGAAGAACAAAGGCTATTTATTGCTTTGCAGCTGCAAAGTCTCAGTCAGACAATGGTCTTGGAATACCTGATTGAGAAAACGTTTACAAGAGAACAAAGACTATATAACACAAATGACGTATTCCATACGCATACAAAGAATACAAAAATTACACCCACATTACAATAGTTACAACCAATTATTAAACTAAAACTTATCTCTTACATACGTTATCTAATAGTGGGCTTTCCTGAAATTCCACACATGCGCCCTGGTTCAAGATAGTTGCACAGTAGTTTTAACCAAGTAAGTACACAGAATACAGCAGGAATTCAGCGCTAATCAACACACAATATATGCAGAATGGGCAGCAACCCAAGCAAAGGAAACCCATCAAGTCCTTCAACGGATCAAATTCAACACACACAAAAAAAAAAGATAGAGTAGGGCTGCGCCTATACAAATAAAATAGTCTTAGAGAGGGTAGGAGGTCACGCTAGAGTAGCAGTAGGTAATCAGGGAAACTTGATAAGATGCATTCTCTTCAATGGGAGTGGATACGTCTCAGGGTGTTAGTTCGTATATATGAAACAGAGAAGAGGCAGAAAGCAACCAATAGTGCAGTACGTCTAGAGTCCAAAGGTGCAGTAAGTAACAAGAGGTAGAGAACTCACATTTAAAAGAGCTATGGCCAGTTCTGGTGTGAAGAGCATACAGCGGTATAACCCCTGCTTATGGGATGTGGGAAGATGTATCCGTCAGCACCGTCTGGTTATCCAAAGCTCCAAAGGGAAGATAAAAGGCAACAATAGTGCTCTCAATTGTGATAAAATAGAGTATAAAAGAATGATAAGAGTAATACTCACAAGTGTAGAGCAGAAACACTGCTCTATTGATATAGCGTTGGTGGTACGATCCCCAGCTCGGGAAATATATTATCAAATATATTTTAAAATGGTAAATAAAATTTAAAGAAAATTGGCACAAACCAGATCTATTTGTCCAAAAGAATTCCTTTATTCAATAGTAAAAGTAAATATAAAACACGCGGTTTGCCGATGTGGCTTTCTCAAAATGGCATAAAAACCATGTGAGTACTGAATTTTTCTTAAACATCCTATAGCTTCTACCACAATACTTCCTAAATGTTTCAATTTAGGAGGGACAGTCCCTATTTTGGCTGCAAATCCCTCTGTCCCGCTTTTTATATCCTAATATCCCTCTTTTCTAGGATTTCTATATTGTTGGTTTGTCTGAGTGTATAGCAGCAATAATAGTCCCAGTGATGTGTCTTTAAACTACAATACATGTGTTTAGAAATCAGACTGTGTTAATAGGATGCATGGTTCTTGTTATAAATTGCATTTTCTTTAAATAAATTGTTATTAGTAAGTTATTTAAAATTTCTCAGAACAGCCCTGCCCCTGGTCACTCCCTCACTCCCACCCCTAAAATTAAAAAGTGTCCTCTTTATTAATTTGCAATGTTGGGAGGTATGGTCTAAGACAGGGGAGCTGTAGTTCTAAAACATCTGGGCATATACCTTTTGGGCACTCCTGGTCTAAGATATACGTTAGGTATGACAAAAGACAACTCCTTGTCCTTCCAAAATTCTTAGTCCAATCAAAAAATGACAATATATATTATTCTGTATCTAATTCTAACACAGAACGCTATTGGCAGCATTGCTATATTATTAATATTATTATGTTATTTATATAGCGCCATCAAATTCTGCAGCACTTTACAATGGGTGGACGAACAGACATGTAGTTGTAACCAAACAAGTTGGACACACAGGAACAGAGGGGTTGAGGGGTCCTGCTCAATGAGCTTACATGCTAGACACAAAAAAAGTAAGGATAGTATTAGACTAGTGACAGTTGCCAGACAGCCAAGGCCGAACTAGAAAAGTGTTGACAGATACTGGATTTTGGGTTTAATGATTCCCATACTAAATAGTCTCTGTTTAAGGAAAAATAAATGTATATCAAGCTATTAGAAAGAAACACAGCACTGGTTAGGAATGGAACAAATCCATCCGCCAGGTTGTGATGGTTGAGAGATACAATGGGGCCTAACCCCTAGAAGTACAAAGAGAGAATAGGATTTATGGGTTGCAGATTATAAACAATCTGCCTCCCAAAAAGACCTTGTATCCTTATATGAAAAAAGCTACTCTGCAATTATAAATATAAAAGTGGAGCGCAGAGAGCAAAAAACGAAAAACTCTTTATTAATCCCTCTTGGGGGAGAAACACACAGATACTAAACAAACAAGTAATAAAAAAATGGGATCTAATTAGATAGAATCAACTAGTCCAAAAATAATAATAGTAATATGGTCAGAAGAAATGCTATAAGTATGTGTGTGTCAAAATTGCCATAAATAGTAGCAAATAAATATGACCAAAATGGGGGAGATACATTAAATGTAGCAAACTGAAGATCTCTAAATACAAAAGTAAATAGACTCTATAATTAGAACAAAGAGTATATCAGGTGCACCAAAAAATATATATATGTGCAAAAGATCTACCAAAATACGTTTGCAACATTGCAGGAAAAAAGGCTGCAGTCTAAGTAGCCAGCAATATAAATGTTAGACAAACTGCCTAAACAGCTGTAGGAGATTTGGGGGAAGGAGTCCCTAATATCTTGCTGGTAATAGACAAGTATCTAATCCCACCATGTGTGTGGCAGAATTGCCATAAATAGTAGCAAATAACTATAACCAAAAGGGGGGAGATACATTAAATGTAGCAAACTAAAGATCTCTAAATACAAAAGTAAATAAACTCTATAATTAGAACAGAGTATATCAAGTGCACAAAAAATATATTTATAATTGCAGAGTAGCTTTTTTCATATAAGGATACAAGGTCTTTTTGGGAGGCAGATTGTTTATAATCTGCAACCCATAAATCCTATTCTCTCTTTGTATATCAAGCTATGCTTTAATAAAGAAAGTGCTCATATGATCAGTAACCAGTTAAGTAGAAAAAAAGGATCATATAAAATAAAAACATGTTTTATACCTATTTACTCGGCATTAACATAAAATGTAATAGTGTGTTTGTAAGATCTTTATCTATGAGAAATTACAGAAAACCAGCAGATACAGATTTCTAATAACACACTTTACGTCAATACAGACTGTGACAGTTAAGATCTTACGCTGCGCGGCACGCATGCATCCTAACAGTGCACCAATGGCCATTTATCTATCACAATTAATGTACATTTCCAGGATCAAAGATACCTTGAAACTGCCTTAAAACAGCAGGGTTCATCTAAAAATTCTACATTCTAATCACCTCCCTTTCATGGAAATAAAGAGCTAGAATATTTGGCTGCAAAGCGCTCCTAAAAAAATATATAAAATGTACTCATAAAATAGCATCAAAGGTTACGGAGTTACAACAAATGTTCCATTAGTCAGAAATGCATCTGGTCCGATGTTAATCACAGTGGGTGGCTACATAGTCTCTCCTCTGTGAGTCTTTATTTAGAACAACAGTTGTTTGTAGGGACACCATCAGCTTGGTAAACCAAGGGCAACTGTGATACAAAGGTAGAGATTTATCAAGGTCTTAGAGACTTGCCTTTTACTTTTTTTGACGTTAAGTGTATTAAATCTGTTGGGTTTTCATCTGTTGTCTCTTTTGCACCATGTCATTTTGGAATGTACGCCATTTTTTAGTAACGCAATATATGTAATCATTAATCACCTTTCTATGCCTTTTGCTTCCAGGAAAAGTGTTATGTTACTGCTCAATTTTTTCCACCATTCTAATTTTGGCAGTCTTTTCTGAAATTAAATTTTCAGTGAAAAGTGGCAGAAAAGCACACTCATTGTGGATCATTTTAACAACAATTTATTAAATATGAACAGATTAGAGAACTTTAAATAAATCTCACCCAATGTATACTAAAATAAAGTCTACAAACCCCTTGTCATGTCAACTGCTATTTTGGCGCCTTCTCTGCGTTATTTCATCGCTGTATGCTGCTCCACTCATCATTTTAGGACAACACTGGTACTTGCATCAATTTTGATGCACTTGTCTCTGTGAATAAGAACAAGATGTATACAGTGAGCAAAAGTGAATAAGTGTGATAGCAAAGAATGCTATAAACCACCTGAGTGGGGACCCCTTAGACCACTCTAACAAATACAAAAGTTAAATTCATACAATGGTGGATCACACGTCTTGATGCGTCTAAAAAGAAACATAAAACCATATAGTGCAATATTGTCTGTAAATATATTCATATGGATTACGTAGAGATTATGTACTTACAAGCCTGGAGCCAAATTATATCATATGGCTCCCATGAGTAGCACAGTGGGACTTTTAGATGGGATGTCCCCGTCCATCTTCTGGATGCTCTTGTAATTCTCAAACAGCATAGGAATAAAGCTGGACTGAGTGAAAGGAATTTCTTCACAAAGCGCTTTATTAATCCAGGGTGTACAATAAAACCACTTTAAAAAAAATGACTATTGGTAAAAATAATAAAACATGGACAGTAGGGTTGAATTGGTCCAAAGTCCAGTGTGGCCAAATGGCTGGTAGTGTCTATAAAAGTCTGAAACGCGTTTCGCCTCGTGCCAGGGGCTTCCTCAGTCCTCAGCATCCAGAAGACGGACGGGGACATCCCATCTAAAAGTTCCACTGTGCTACTCATGGGAGCCATATGGTATTATAAGTACATAATCTCTACCTAATCCATATTAATATATTTACAGACAATATTGCACAATATGGTTTTATGTTTCTTTTTAGACGCATCAAGACGTGTGATCCACCATTGTATGTATTTAACTTTTGTCTCTGTGAATACTTGCAGCTCCGTATCCATACATTCTGGCATCGCAGTTATGACCCTTGTTAAAAAACTTTTTTTTCCGCTACTATTTAAACGCCCTCCATGATCAGGTCATTGCCCTGTGGTGGTTTATTTTTAGTTACCAATTAGAGCGTTCCTGTTTGATTGTGTTTTTTCTGGTATCTTGACCACACGTACCTCCACAGTCCTAAACTCATTTAGGCTTATCAGTTTTGTGTGACCTTGACTTGTCCCAAGTTTATGCTATTTATTTTCCCTATTGGGTGAAGTCTGGCCAACCACAAGGAACAGTAAGCCCTCTGTTATTTTTAGCTACCTTATTTTTAGTTTGACTTACATCCGATTGAGTCATCAAAGGAGAACATCTCTACAACATGTAGCGGTATTTAAGTTTCAGGAAAGTTTTTGGACCAAAATTGTGCGACTTTGGGATCTTTTTCAATGGTTTTATCACTAAATGTGTCAGGTTCAAAAGGTGTAACAGTTTGTCTGAATATTTATATGATTATTTTTTTTTTATACGAAGGATATATTGCCCAAATGATATGATTTTTCATAATAATATATAAACATAAAGGAATAGGGCTGTTCCTTGTAAATTGCGTTATTTTTGTTTAATAAGATTGTAAAATGATCTGAAAGGGGGAGTAGCGGGTTGGAGTAACTGTTTCGGCAGCAGACGTAGTTACGATTTAATTTATACGCTGACATTTGCAGTGAAATCACACAGTAAGATTAATGCGAACAATGAAAAGCTTTAATATTTCATTTTATTTATTGTCTCCTAGGAGAATGATGCCATGGCATTTCCAAAGAGGAGAACGATATATATTTTTTGCATAACACACATAGCTTGCAACATATTATTAATGAATATTTTATTAGCTCTATCCCAGCATGCAAAATCTCCTTTATTTCTCAAACCGTGAACAATATTTAGATTCCAAGGTGATGGGATTCTGACAAGGACAAGTCATTTAATTTATTGTTATTGCTAAATCACCACGTAGATCATCATCAACTTTGGAGAAATACAAACCCCATAATGCTCTGTGAAGACCAAATGCAGAAGGTTTAAACCGGAGATGGCCATGATTATGCATTGTAGAAATAATACTGTAAAATGTTAATTTACAGTGCATTCATCTGAAGCAACCAGGTTGATTCCACATTTCCACATTCTAATCTTCCGTGGTTTCCATGCAGACCCCTCCACAGTCTTTGAGAGCGTCCGTACAAGTGGTCGGCCTCCTGTTCTTTCAGTACTCCTGTCTGATATTGGTAATTTTCACTCTCAGACCTTCGTTCAGAGACAGTCAGACCTGGTGACATGTAAGTTGCAGCAGGAAGGGTGGGGTATATGTTGACAACATTCATGCAAGTTATTGGTGGTAATCACCCCACTAGGCTGTGAGATCTCGCTCTGATGCTTGTTCTTGTAGGAAGTAAGGCAGCAGTTTGCACGGGTGGTGGATGTGCCTAGACGTACCTCCAAGCAGACCAGTCAGTTTTTTAATGTTAAACTTATCGATGACCCTTTAAGGATCATTTGTTGTTTTGATCCTAACAACGTGCCTTTAAGTAATCTAAAATGTAAAATAATGAAAGTCTGCCTACTGTTGGATTACCCATACCATTGTATAAAATAAATTATATATACTTAATCGAGATACAGGTCCATCTTATCAGCTTGTACGAAAAAAAACGAAAAAAAACTAAAACAGATGCCTTTGATTTAAATAGAGAGTCTGTGCACCCGGCTCACTTACATGACACATTTTATGATTCTGTTGTGTATCCAATGATTCTCGCATTTTGTAATTACATGACAGAACAGATGGCATGGGAGGACTAGAGAGTTCATCACAAATTACAAAGTTCCAGCGTGTAATGGGAATTGCAAAGAAACGATGCGGCAGACTCGTCTCCCAAATGGACAGTGATTCTCACCACATCCTATGGGTGTATACAGACAGCCTGCAGAGCATAGATATAATGAATATAATTATCTATATTTAAATCCACATCTACACAGATTAATCTGCTCCGCACCGTACCTTTCTTCGTTTCTAATTTGTTAATGAACAGGATGCCTACAATAAAAACATTTTAAACAATATGTACCTTTTTCACTAGTTTCATCAGCAGCACCCAGACTTCCTGATGCAGTAGAAGGGTGGAGTAATTGGGCACTATCTTCCATAGTTTGGGGTTAAGTCGTTAGTTAACTATTTAACCGCTCAAAGTAAAACAGCACTAAGGACATGCATGCACCATAACAACTTCACTGTGTGATGTTTTATGGTGCCTGGAATGTCCCCATAATGCTGTCCTATATGCCACTAAACAGCCAACCTGTGTCCCAAATCAGTGTTTAAACTGCTATCTACTGCCATTCCAGTGGATTCTACACTAAGAAATAAAGGTCTCCAGATGGGTCATCTGTAACCGAAGATCCCAGACCATCCAAAGCTATAATGGAGCTTGGTTTATACCAGTCTGTTCTCAAGCCAGTCTGAAACCAAGGGTCTTCACAGTGCCCGGGGAGCTCTCACTCTTAGGTTTCATTGATAAGGTGGAATTAATCAGAGGCGACCTTCGGCAGCAGCCTTGGGCCCAGATGTTAGACAGAACAAGAACCATTCATGTAATTGTCCCCATTCACCATCCCTAACTGAAGATTTAAGAGAGGCCCATTTCAAGCTGTATAACGCACTCTGGTTGTTAGGAGGGGGGGTAAAAATGGCTCAATACGTATGATTATTATGAAGGCTTACGGAGCCAGTATTGTGCGGGTTTGGGAAGAGCATGATATTAAGTAGCAGCATTTTTGGAAGGAAAAGGGAGAATAAAAACAGAAATAAAAAACAATAACCAACAGCATCAGTATTGGGTATAACCAAGAACAAACGTGGAACGAATCAGGTATGTCCCTTGTCAGGCGCAACAGGTTAAGGGCGTGTGGGCCCTGCTCTGCTGCTGCTTCAGGTTGGTAGGGCAGAGGTTTTCTGAGCCTCTCTTCTAGGCACGAAGGGGGTAATCTCCGCTACAGACCATGTTGGATGGGTCAACTGCTGTGTCGTTAGCGCTGGAAGGCCGAGTGCCTGCAGGAAGGCTGGTATATCAGATGCGTGAGACAGCTTATGTGTTTCGCCCGCCTTTTCTGCCTGTAGTCGGCGTGGGCCCCATTTGTAGGGGATGGCTTGTTCCCGGAGTAGCTGGGTGACTGGGCGAAAGGACTTCCTCCACATCATGGTGTGTCTGGAGAAGTCTTTGTAGAACGTTAGTTGTGCCCCTTCAAACGCCACCGTGGGGGAGCCTCTTGAAGCCCCCATAATCATGCCCCTGTCAGAGTCCCGCATAAATTTAATCAGTACGTCACCAGCTCCTTCGCGTGGTGTGGCGGCCGCCCTGGTGAGTCTGAAACAAGAGGCTATCGTGATCAACTTAGCTTGTCTTGGCGTAAGTAAAGTAGCTATCAGCCGTCGGCAATAGTGCGGCAATTCCGAGCCGGTGAGTGTCTCCGGCACTCCACGAACCCGCAGGTTTCTTGCCTTGTACCGGTCTTCCATGCCAGCCAGTTGGGTTTGTTGGTCTGCGTATTGCTTGCGGAGTAAGTTCAGCGCTGCGTCCGTGGCACTTTGCGCCAGTTTAGTGTCCCTCAGGCCCTCTTCCACATTTGCCACTTTATTGGTGAGTGTAGCTACGTCTGCCCTTACTAGCGCCATGTCTGCTTGGAACATAGCCTGAATGTCCTTCACCAAAGCTTTGATATCCGCCTTGGTGGCTGGAGCAGCGTCCCCCATGTCTACGGGTCTCAGTGGCAGTTGTTGCGTGCGGGTCGGCAGTGCAGTCTCTGCATAGTAGCTATCCTCGTCCGAGGATTGTGAGGCATAGATCTCGGGCGCCATCTTGGCTTCAGCAGGCCGCGATGCGGCTCGGAGAAAAGCCCCTATATCTCCGGATCCCATGCCCGGATCCGCCCTCTGCTTCTTGTTCTTCTTCCCCATATTGTCGGTAAGCTGTGAACCGGTTTAGGTGCCCGGTGTGTGCGGGGATTATGGCTCCGAGCGAGTTAATTGAGCGTGTCGCACGGAGCTGTCTGAGGATGCGGCCGGTTAGCTCGGGTGCTGGCTCCGCCCCCCGTCCCTTTAATAATTTACCTTTCGGCTAGTTCTTGTTCATGACTCGGCTCACGTCTGGTTTGAGGTTTAACTAAAAAATATTGTAAACACAAAAATGGGGCAATGTTCTAACAGTGGAGCAGTTGCCATGGAAACAAGTGCAATGCTCCTGCTCATTGCTCACAATGTTCTGTCTGTATTACTGTTATTAAACTCCCCAATAATTTTAATTATGTCCAACGAGGAAACTGTATTGCAATGGAAAGTGTTGGGTCTCTAAGTATACTACCATAAGACTTAAAGAACAGTATGGTCTTCCAGCAGAGGTGGTAGAATATCTTACAAGTGACACGTTTAAAGAGGTGTAGGACAGAAACACTGCCAAATTAAAGCCAAAATAAAATCAATCTTACCCTTTTAGTAGGAGGAGGCCAACTCGCTGGGCAATTGGCTTTAAAGGACCACTCTAGGCACCCAGACCACTTCAGCTTAATGAAGTGGTCTGGGTGCCAGGTCCCTCTAGGATTAACCCTTTTTTTTATAAACATGCAGTTTCATAGCAGTTTCACAGAAACTGCTATGTTTATAAATGGGTTAATCCAGCCTCTAAAGCCTCTAGTGGCTGTCTCATTGACAGCCGCTAGAGGCGTTTGCGTGCTTCTCACTGTGAAAATCACAGTAAGAAGACGCCAGCGTCCATAGGAAAGCATTGTAGATGCTTTCCTGTGAGACCGGCTGAATGCGCGCGCAGCTCCTGCCGTGCATGCGCATTCAGGCGAAGAGGAGTATCGGAGGCGGAGAGGAGGAGGAGAGCTTCCCGCCCGGCGCTGGAAAAAAGGTAACTTTAACCCCTTTCCTCTCTCCAGAGCCCGGCGGGAGGGGAACCTGAGGGTGGGGGCACCCTCAGGGCACTATTGTGCCAGGAAAACGAGTATGTTTTCCTGGCACTATAGTGGTCCTTTAATATCTCAAAATGAGAAAAAAAACCTACTTCGCTCTTTCTATAATTGTGCAGAATGTACTGGAAGCTGGAAATAACTGTATAATCAGACTGAAAACAAGCTTTTAGTTATTATTTTGCTAATGCATAATTAAACATTACAGCCACATCACAAAGATTACTTCCAGGCGTAATATTTACCATCTACCAAAGCAAAACCTGCAGAAACAGAAAAAAAGCTTTTTATTTTATTGGGTCAAAGAGCAAAAAACAAAAAAAAAATGTTTATTTATATATATATATATATATATATATATATATATATATATATATATATATATATATATATATATATATATATATATATATATATATATATAAAATTATTATTTTTTTCTTTGTATAGGCTGGAGATTTTAATGGTGCCGTTACTGCTTATGTTAACACTTTATCCTGACCTAAGTCGTAGAAAGAAAAACCATAATTTCTGGTTCCATATCTAAGATTTGCCTTCTCCACAATGACTCCTCCAAGGCAAACGCATATTATTATCCAACACATACATCGAAGAAGAGCTCCACACATTAAACCCTTGCATTAGACACAAGTACATTATGGCATGATGTTAATTATTCATCTGAGATCAGGACTTAATTTTAGCTCCGAGCAGCCGGCAAATTCCATCATGTCATTGTATTTGCCTCTAACGAACATTTGTAATCCTGATGAGTGTGGTTTTTTTTTTTTACTTTCGTCTAGTAATTAAGCAAATACGGGTTTGATGGTTTTATCTTCATGAAAAAAACTGCGAGGGGCTCAGCTACAGGAAGCAATTTTACTGGCCTTTTACTTGACTGAAAACAAAATGCTTCAAAAAAGGACTTTAGATACACAATGAAAAACACTTAACCCAAAAGATTATGTGATACGAGATAGTTACCATAGCAACCCTCAGCAATGCACTTTGGATGAATATAAAAACATGTTATGTCTTCTATGAAGAATTAAAGAGATCGACAATAGAACTTTGGTTTTAACAAAATGGATTCCAGTGTTTGGAATATCTACATATTCGGGAAGTCTGTGATTGGACAGCCACAGAAAGTCTGGGTGGGATTAGAAGGGGAGGGCTTGCAAAGGCTGCAGACAAGAGATCGGCAGCTTTTATATGCATTTTTTTAGATTTACCACAATAAAAAAAATGCATAATTAAAAACATGTAATATATCTACTAAACAGTGATTCTTAACGCCTTAGTGACCGTGGAAGTACAAGGTACATCAGCCAAACAACGGTTGTTAACGACCGCTGATGTACCATGTACGCCCGCGGCCAAAATGAGCGCTGGAAGCGATCAATTCCGGGTTGCCGCACGTGGTGCCCAGCAGTGTAGTGCAGAGGGGTCGAGGCACTCCGTAAATGTTTAAAAAATAATAATAATTAAATGAAAAAATTAAGCCCCTACCCTCCCTCCCTATGTACTTACCGATCGCTGCCGTTCCCCCGCCGACTATCTGTTTTCTTCTGAGGGGGACTGTCTGGGCTGAGCCCTGACAGTCCCCCCCTCTGCAATTTAGGTCCCCCAGGGGCCATGCAAGAGACCCTGATTTTGGTCATCCACCGAGCAGAAACCACCGTATTCCTGTTCAAAGGCTAACCATTCCCCTCAGGCTTTACCATATCGAGCCCAAGTGGCATCAGACACGGATGACCAGATCCAAGCCCTTACTCGTTCAGTCCAAGGCAGCATAGTTCCGTCGGGCAGGGGCAACCTTCCACATCTGCTTCTGGCATGGCTGCCCAGAACACTTGCCACTGTGAACGAGAAAGGGCATCCGCTGTTATGTTCTTAATGCTTGGGAGGTGCACAAGTAACATTTAATGACACCAAACGACTCAAAAGTCGATCCACAGGGGGGGAGGAGCCTATTGGCTGTTACTCTTTTAATGGCTAAGACTACTCCCAGGTTATCGCAGTGGAATATGACCCGCCAATCCTAAAGGAATGACCCACAGATAAACTGCAACCACAATCGGGAACAGTTCCAGGAACGTCAGGTTCCTGGTCAGACATGCCGAATAGCAGGACTCCGGCCAGGTCTCCATACCCAGGATAGCACCAAAATCCACTGAACCCCACCGCATCGGAACCTCCAGCTGCTGCTAGTAGGATCTGCCATTATACCCATCGAGAAAAGCGCTCCACACCGCCAAATCCTCCCGCAGCGGTTGGGTAACGTGCACAAGTGGTGCCGCTTCACAACCCCCGACGTTGCTGCAGCCAAGTGTCTATTGAAGTCCCTACCCATGGGCATGATCCGACACGCAAAATTAAATTTACCTAAGAGTGACTGTAGACGCTGTAAAGTAATCCTCTGGAGCCACCTCGCAGCCCTGACTGTCCTACGCACATCGCCCCCCTTATCTGCCGGTAAGTGACACTCCCCTGCAACTGAGTCAATCTCGATCCCACAGGGCCACTGTCAGAGGACCCACTGTCTTTTCCTGAGCCAGCGGGACCCCAAAAGAATACATAACATCAGCGACCGACTGAAGAAGCTGAGCGCACACCGGAGAATAGGCGGGACCGACATACAAAAAATCGTCAAGGTAATGAAGATTTGAGTCGCCAGCTGACTCCTCTCACACCCCTCACTCCAAAAATGAGCTAAACCACTCAAAATAGAAGCACGAAATTGAGCACCCCATTAGGAGGCACAGGTCCACATAGTATTGCCCCTCAAAAGTACAACCCAAGAGGTGATGACATTTCAGGTGCACCAGAAGGAGACGAAAAGCTGACTCAAAATCGGTTTTCACCATCAACGCCCCTGGACCCACCACTCATACCAACCGTACCGCTGCATCGAACAAAGCATTAGAGACCGTACGCTGCAATATCATCATTCACCGATCCCCCATGAGGATGTGATAAATGATGAATCAGCCTAAACTTCCCCTCTTCCTTCTTAGGAACTACACCCAGGATGAAACCCTGAGATGAGAAAGAGGCTTCGGAGCGCCACTTCTTTAGCCAAGGTTCAGACAAGACGAAGGCGCTACCCTGTCCCGATGAGGGATCCAGAACCCCTCATCGGAACATGCGAGCAGCAACGCTGCCGCCTTCCTATGTCTATAAAGTAATAATAAAAAAAATAATGATAAAGATAAGTGCTACAATCACCTGTGTGAATCACTCTAAAAACACACTTAATAGTAAGATAAATACAAAACATGTAAACGTTGAATGTGGGATCTGAAAAATACAAATAAAGACAGACCATAGAGTAGTATAGTATACACAGTAATAGCTAATATACACTTGTTACTGGTTCAACTCACATGGTCATGAGCCACTTAAAAAAACCTGGCTCAGACTAGTAGCTTGTACAGGAGGATACAGTGGGTAGTAGTTGTGGTGGGTTAGACTTTTCTTTTACCAGCCTCTTAAGCTTTGTTCCTACCCCAAAAATATTCCAGGATGCAGGAAATAGGTGATAAAACCAAATAATTTATTTGGTAAAGATAAAATAAATAACCTCACATAAAACTAGTAAGTCCACTGTCCACTTGACGCGTTTCGGTTAACACCTTTCTTAAAAGTGGGTTGCTACCTTCCTCCTGCACGCTCTTCTTCTTTTAAACCCTTTATACTTGGCGCCCTTTTCAGATCTCTATTGGTAATTCCGGTCGGCACGTCTGCTTTCATCATTGCTATGCGTCCAATCGCCTCCTTTTTCCGTCGCACAGGCGTCTCGACATCATCCCGTAATGACGTAATTACGTCAATATCGGTTTCAAAGCTATAGAGTCTTTGTACAGAGTGTTAGATTCTGGAGGCACATCGGCGCGATTTTTTCTGAGTCTATTTGGAGTAGAGTTTGCTGCACACAAGTATATTAACATCCAAAGCGATCTAACGCCATCTTATTGGAGTTCCTCGTTTATATAGTAAATATTACGAGATTATACATATATAACAGGTTATAAAAACAAATTTTTAAACATATGTTAAAAACTATTATATTTGAATCTATCATTTTCAGATGTAGTCAGCATTAGAGATTTCTAATAAATATAGTAAAAAACATATATAAAAAGCATCCTAATTTAATATTGGGGTATCAAATAAAATATAAAAGAAACCTGTATAAAAATAAAAGTATAACAAGCATAATTAACACATAAAGTAAATAAAAGCATAATTTATATACATGAATTTATTTCAAAATCGGCATTTAAGCCCTGAGGTAAAAATGTGTCAGCATTAAAAATCCACTTCATTTCTGCTTTACTGAGAAGGCTATTAATATCATCTCCTCTCCAGTGGATTTTAATCTTTTCAATACCCATAAAGTCTAATCCGCTGGCATCGCCCTTATGAACCTCTAAAAAATGTCTAGATTCGCTATGTTGGTAAAATGTCCTATTAATATTATAAATATGTTCCCTTATGCGTATTTTAAGGGCTCTTGTGGTCTTGCCTATGTACTGAAATCCGCAAGGACATATTAACATATAAATTATATTTTTTGACTACATATAACATATTTTTTTAATCTATTTTCTATAAAGGTTTAGCCAGGGGCGCATTGTGCCGACGTCCACCGGTGTCCTCGCCCTTAGCGCCCACAGCCTCTCCTTTGTCCCCAGAATTACCTCGCTTGAAGCAGTATCTCGAGCGCTCATGTTTGAACTTATAGCCAGCACCCCACTTGCATTGGCTATCATTGTATTGCCAGCAACAGCCCAATCTGTGCTGACTGGCCCAGAGGATTATGTCCCCCCAGAAAGGACGAGAGGCCCCCCTGTGTGAGGCAGGGTGAGTCATTATCGCCAGCCAGAGACCAATATACATTTGGTCCCACCCTGTGGACGGGCGAACCGCCAACCGCTAACATAACTGCTTGTCGTACTGCCACCATCCCAGTTCCCCGTAGACTCAGCACGCATTCCAAAAAAGACCTTGGTAACAGAAGAGGGTTGAGCACTTCCCCAATTACACTGGTCAAGATCGAGAAAACCCAAATCCAATTCCCGAAAGTCTTTGGGATTTTCCTGTAATGGAAATGCTCCTTCTCCTTTTCCGACTCTTTTTCTCATTTATCTTTTTATTGGTACAAGCAAAATTTCAGACTTTGTGCATCACAGTGCACTCTGGCATGCATACCCAACACAGTCGCAGCTGTGGATTCCGTTTCCCCACATGTTTATACCAACATCTTCTTTATATAGGTTTGAAGCCAATGTTGCTTCCCAGGTAGGTGCGCTCGCTTTGGATCTCTCTGCTCGAGGGCACTGTGTTATGTGTTGTAACTAGTGTCCTTTTGTGTTGGTTCGGTGTGGGTGGAATTGCTGCCTGTAATGCACGTCTGACAAGCCGTCCCTGTTTCATTTAGTTTTATAACTTTGAACTTGGGTGGGGGGGGGGGATACAGAAAGGAAGAGGGGGAGGGGGTGGGGGGGGTGCCCTAGACAACACTCTGTACATATGGTGATTAAATCCTATATAACCATTTGTAAACTTGTCACTGCTCCCGACTAATCCTTGCTCCATGTCAGTGTAGGCGTCGCAATATTGCGGCTCCTGTTCTACTGCCTAACATCCCGCTGGCCAGCTACTCCATTCCCTGTCGTATCTCTCACTGCTACCATTTACTCTACTGGCCATTTGTTCATATGCGCTAATCGTATCCATTTTTTGTGTTATAGCATCTACTGCTGGGATTTTGTTGCTCTTCCAGTTTCCGGCCAGCACAATTTTCGCTACCGTTAAAATGTTTAGCGCTACTTTCCTATGTGGATGTGTGGCCACACTGGGTTCTATGTGAAGTATGTAGTGTTCCGGCTTCTTGGGGAGAGTGATACCCGTCCTGCCTAGTAGGAGCAGATAGACCTTCCCCCAGTAATCTGTCAGTATAGGGCACGTCCAGAAAATATGGAACATGGTTCCCTCTCCTATGTTGCATCTCCAACACTTCCCGGACGTGCCCGGGTACATGCGTGCCAGTCTGTGTGGCACCAAGTACCACCTCATTAGTACCTTGCAATACGCTTCCCAGAGTGTGAGGCTTTGCGATGCTTTTTTTGTGGTTTCCAGAGCCATCAGCCACTCTTGCTTGGGGATTTGGAGTCCCAAGTCCTCCTCCCACAGATTCATATATGTAGGTTTATCGGGGGCCGCCGAAGCGATTAGTGCATTGTAGCATGCTGAAAGCGGTTTGATTTGCTTGTGGAAGAGTGCCTGTTTAAGCGTTATGTGGGGTTTGGAGGAGTGGGTGGTGCAGAGTTGGATATGCGAGTGCACTATATTTTTTATTCGAAGGTATTGAAAGATATCCCTCGCTGGCAGCTGTAATTCCCTTTGCAGGATGGGGAATTGCTTAATTTTGTCCCCTTCTAGTATGTCTTGGACCCGGGATTCGCCCCTCCCTTTCCATCGGCAAGTCTGGGGAGAGTATTTCTAGTGTTTCCAAGGGTGCTGCTAAAAAGAGCTCTTTGGGGTTCACTATGCAAGGGCTCCAGTTATTCCATGCCCTCAATAGAAACCGTGAACTCTGCAGTTGTTTCCCCCCCACAAACTGGGTGTGTCCCCCTGCCCATAAGTTCCATGACATGTCGCGGGTGGCCAGGCAGGCGCTTTCCATTTCTAGCCAGATGGGCTTTTGGGTGGTGTTCACGGGGCGTAAGAGCCTGAGTCCCTGCGCTAAAGCAGTTGCCTTATAGTAAGCCTTGATATCAGGCATGCCCAGCCCCCCACTAGTGCATGGGAGCCCCAGCACTCCCCTTGCCACTCTCGGGGGCTTCCGTTTCCATACATGTTCATTTATTGTGCTTTGGAAGAGTTTTAAAAGTTTGGTGGGGAGGGCGATAGGCAAGGTTCTAAACAGGTACAGTATGTGCGGCAGCGCCATCATTTTAATAAGGTTGATGCAGCCTAACCAGGACACCTCGAGTCCTTCCCATTTCTCGAGTGTGGTTCTTAGCTTTTGTATGACCGGATAATGGTTTTCCCGTATGGTGGCCTGAGTGGACTTTGTGAGATTGATCCCCAAGTATTTTAGGGAGGTTTTGCGCCAGTCAAAGGTGTGTTGTGCTTGTAGCGTCGTGACGATAGTGCTCGGTAAGTTTATAGGCAATGCTTGTGTCTTCATTGTGTTGTTCCTATAGTAAGATACCTGTCCATATGTGTCGAGCCTGTGTATGAGTTGTGGTAGTGAGGATTCTGGGTGCGTTAGGAATACTAAAACGTCGACCGCGAAAAGTGCCAGTTTTTTATCACCACCTGGAGTGTGGAGTCCTTGTATTACTGGGTCGCGATTTATTAGCCGAATTAGAGGTTCTAGGCTTAGTATGAAAATGAGGGGCGAGAGGGGGCATCCCTGTCGGGTACCATTCCTTATCTCTATTTGATCAGATATAAAACCCGTGCTAAACACTCTGGCCGTTGGCTTTTGGTATAGTGCAAGAATGCTCGACAGGACTTTCGGGGAGAATCCCATTCTAAGTAGTGTCTGTGTCATATATTCCCAGTGTAGGCGATCAAAGGCATTTTCAGCGTCTAGTGCCAAGATCAGGCCGGTCTGAGACGATAAATTTGCCCAGTCTATTAGATTCAAAAAGTGCCTGGTGTTGTCCCCCACTTGTCTCCCTGGAACGAACCCTGCCTGCTCTTCGAAGATGAGAACTGGGAGTATTTTTTTGAGTCTCGTTGCTATCAGTTTAGCGTAAAGTTTGGTGTCAGCGTTTAGCAGGGAAATCGGGCATAGATTAGCACAGATAGTGGGGGGTTTGTTTGGTTTGGGCAGTGTCACAATGAAAGCTTCTAACATTTCTTTGGGCATCTCTCCTGATTCTTTTATTGCATTATAGAGTGTGGTGAGAGGGGCGATCAAATACGGTGACAATTTTATATAGTAATAATTTGATAAGCCGTCCGGACCAGGGGCTTTGTGCTTAGGGAGGGACTTGATGGCCTCTTCAATTTCCTGCTCTGAGAAGGGTTCTTCCAGAGAGGAACATTGTTCTTGGGATAGGCACGGTAGATCTACTTGTTCTAGAAATCGTGCAATTCCCATTTTAGTCGGTTGGTGAGTGCCGTGATCCCTGTCTAACTGGTAAAGGGACGCATAATACCGTGCTAACTCGTTGACTATGTCCTGGGGGTTATATAGTTTTACCCCTCGCTCTGAGGTGATATAGGGTATTTTCGACTGCAATTTTGTTTGGCAAACTTTTTGGGCTAGAAGTCTTCCCGCCTTGTTACCCATGGTATAATATGTTTGTTTGAGGAACCTCATCCTTTTTTCAGTTTCCATTAAGTGGAGAGAGCTTAGTTTTGATCTGAGCTTTGTCAATGTGTCATGTGTGCGTTTAGTGGGTTTGCGTTTGTGTGCCTCTTCGTGTGTGATTATTTCTTGTTCAAGGCGTGTTCTTTCAGCATTGTGCTGCTTCTTTACTCTTGCCCCCATCTGGATAAAGCTCCCCCTTATGACTGCCTTATGGGCTAACCATTTAGTGAGTATTGTTGTCTGGCAATTCGCATGGGTCTCAAAGTATTCCTTTGTTTTGACCTGTATTTGAATACGGTTCCCTGGTGTGTCCAGAAGGCTTTCGTTGAGGCGCCAGGTGCCTCGTCCCCTAGCTGGGTACGGAATTTTTATAGTTATGATTTGTGGAGCGTGGTCGGACCACGTGATTGGACCTATTTGTACTCTTAGTGCAAATGGTAGTGTTCTAGTGTCTAGGAGGCATAAGTCTATTCTAGTGTAGGTCATATGGACGGGCGAGTAAAAAGTGAAGTCCTTCTCACGTGGGTATAGATTCCTCCACGTATCGAAGTAATCGTGTTCATGCATAAGGGTACTGAGGTGCTGGCCTAAAGCCAAAGAGGCTGGCTTTGGCGGTTCATTATTCACTCTGCTGATATCTAGGGATGGGTCGGGAGAGCAATTAAAGTCCCCGCATATAATGGTGTGTCCTTGTTTGTGTTGTGCTATTGTGCGGAACGCCTTGTTTAGGAAGTGTTTCTGCGTTTCATTTGGGGCATATAGTGAGACTATCATTATTTGTAGTCCATTCAGGGAACCCACCAGAACCAGCAGCCTCCCATCCCGTCTAGCATATTGTTTGGAGAGTGAAAATACCCAGTCCCTATGGAAGTATACGGCTACCCCTCTGGACTTAGTCGATGATAGGGCGTGATAGCTTTGGGCGTATTGTTTGACGCTAAATCTAGGGGTATTGCGGATGCAGAAGTGCGTCTCCTGCAGGCACACTATTGCTGCTTTAGATTTACCCATTTCCAGCGCCGCCATTCTGCGTTTATGGGGCTGTTGAGGCCTTTCACATTTAATGTTAGGATTTTCAGTTCGTCAGTCATAAATTCTTTTGTGAGGCTGCTTGTGTAGTTCATGCGTGTATGGGTAAGGATGTATAGCAAATGGTGTTGGTGTTGTCCAGTGGGGGAAGATTTGGGGTAAAACGAGGATAACAAAAACACGGGTCTGTAACAAACTCAAGTATATACATAGCGCCAGTAATTTCGTCAGCGCTCTTCCTGGTTTAGGCGCAAGTTGGGTGTTTTTTCCCGTCTCTGCGTGCAAACCTAGGGGATGGTCTGGTTGTGAGAGCATGCCACCTACGACCTCCATCGAGGTTGTTTTTCCGCCCTTTCCCTTGGGTTTAATTTCCCCTGCCCAGATGTGTAGTTACCAGCCTACAGGGCCCTGTAGTTGGGCAGATATCTATATGTGACTAGTATCCATCTTTTTGGGATTGCTAAAAAACATTTCTGGGAGTCAGGATCACCTTCACCCTTTGTACCCCTGCCCTTGTTCAGCCTATCCTTTAGGGCTCATGTGTATACCTCTCAGCTAGTGGAAGCATTATGTTAAGTTTGTGGTGTCATGTCCCCATACATGTGTGCACATTAATATATACTCACAACCTTTTCAAAACATTTGCAAGTGGCAAGCGAGACAGTCACTGTTAATCATACAGCAGTCCTTGTTGAGAGGGACTTTTAAGTCATTAGATTAGGGAGGGCGATCCCGCCATCTGCCACTCTCTTTGCGGGCGTTTTGGTGACTCCACTGTTGCTCCGTCCGGAGACCTCACTGGAAATAGCCCCCATTCCTTCAGTAATCGCATGCCCACCTCCGGTTCGTTCGCAGTATATATCCTTCCATTTTTCCAGACGATGATCTTGGTTGGGTACCCCCAGCGATATTGGATGCTGTTGTTCCTTAATGTTTTTGTGACTGTTATAAACTCCCGCCTCCTGCTCATGGTCATTGCTGACAGCTCTGCATATAGTTGGACTTTTTCATATGGCGCCGGCAGTGTTAGTGCTTTTCTTGCCGCTGCGAGTACCGCGTCTTTAGTTTTAAAGTAGTGGAATCTCACCACTATGTCACGTGGTGTATCTTGCTCGAGCCTCTGAGGTCTTGGTAGCCGGTGTGCTCGGTCCATGACCCATTCCTGTTCCGGTATCGTCGGCGCCAATGTCTTACATAGTGTCAATATGTATTCAGCAATGCCGTCATTTGCCACAGATTCCGGGATCCCTCGGAACCTGATATTGTTCCGCCTCGAGCGGTCTTCCATGTCGGCCATTTTCTTTTTTAATACCATGTGCTCGTCACTTAGGCTCTGTACAGTTTCTGCCAGCGTGTCATGTGCTGAGCAGAGTTCATCTTGTCTGGCCTCCAAGTTGTTTGTCCGCTCCCCCAGCTCTGATATTTCTTTTTTTATATCATTTGTTGCCTGCCTGAGGTCCCTTTGCAGAGTCACTCTAAATTCTTGCAGCATAAGAAAGAGCTTCCTCTCCGTGACCGGGGCATCGGTATAGAGGCTTGCTTCACTGTCTTTCTCCAGGGGGGAGTCTGTGGGCTGTGATGACGCTAGTCCATCGCCGCCATCTTGTGCAGGCCGCGTTTTGTCCCTTTTTTGTTGGCGGACCGGGTCTGTAAGTTTCGTCTGCTTAGCAGGGGCCATTGCAGCAGGCTGCTAGTATTGATGTTTATTTGGCCAGGTTTTAGGGCATGTAGCTTCGATATATCAGGCTTTGAGGTCCTTCACGGCCGGGAGCTCTCACACCATGCGACCGTTCTACTCGGCCGTTAGCCACGCCCCCCCTTTTCCGACTCTTAAGAATCCTTTTCCACCGGTGGCAGGTCCTCAAGGGGGAGGAGGGAAAATATTTCCACAAACTTCACCTTCCAGAACTTTTCCCTCATCTATTGTTTCAAGCACAGACCCAGTGGGCCTGACCAACACATGTATGACACCTCATTGCAGGGGGAGGACATTGCAGCCGATGTAGATGGTGCAACTACCCCTGGGGTAACACCCACGCATCCCGCCCGCATCTGGCTGTTCACGGAAGCCGGGAGTGGAGACGCAGCCTGATTGCTACACTACCATTCCTGCCCCTTGAAAGTGCCCGTATACAGCACCCCTTGAATGCCTGAGCCCCCCCCCCCCCCAGTTTTCCTCCCAATTCCCCCCACAGTAGAATACTCATCGGAGATTGCAAGAGTAGTTGTGCCGCATGGCGCCCAGCAGCCCGAAACAGGGAACCTGCTCCGTCCCCCAACGGGCAGGTGGGGGAGGTGGCAACCACGGCAGCACCCTGCAGACTGGTGTCGGCCACCGTCTAGGAGGGCCTCAGCTCTAGGGGCAGCAAGAACTGCTTCAACATCCATGCCCTGGCCGTCTTAAGCACTGGCAACGCAATTACTCTTCAGGATCCAAATAGCTCGCATCATTCAGGGCCACTTCTTCAACACTGCAGCACAAAAGAAAATTGTGTGCACCAAGCAATCCGTGCACCTACCATGGCGCCATGGACCACCAAGTATGGTGCCACGGACCACCAGGTAAGGTGCCCATATCCTGTTGTGTTTGCAGGACAAGGAGTGTCCTGGAAGCAGCAAGCTATTGAACCCTTCATATGAGAGACGATTGCGGGCCTCTCCTGTGTTTATCATGCTCGGAGATGTGAACATGGTGTTTTGTTTTGTTGTTTGTATTTCTTTAAAATTAAAAAGCAACGAGAGGGATGTCAGCAAGTGACGAAGAAATTCCCCTGTAATTAAATTCTGATTTGCCCGTCAATAGGACAGATTCAGTGCTGGAAATGTTGACACTTTATAAATAAATGTTTACGATAATAATTGGTTAGCTCTTCATCTTCAACATTTCCCGCGCCCCTTGTAATCAAATTACAAAGCACTATATACAGAGATGCCAATCGCAGGCAGCATGCTGCGCAATTCATCACTACTAAAGGCCACTAAGTGGTAAAAATAACCCCTGGTTCTTTCAAAGAAACAAAAGGTTATTTAAGAAAAGATAGTCTCAGGATTTGGAGATATTATCTTAGTTTTTCTCTGGCTGGCCCTGATAGCCAGACTAAATCCTAAAATATGTTCAGAAACTAATAAAAATGTGATATATAATTTGCTCTATTTCTAGGGAATGTTATGGCATATGTGAGAAAAAAAAAGCGTTTACATGGAGGTCAACAGAAGGAAGTTCTTACACGGAGAGCTTTGAGTTTATTTATATGATGAAAGTTGTAACATATACACAGGTTATATCCCGCCATCTACAGACACCCTTAAACCTCTATTACTTCCTTCACTTTCAAGGGGGACCTCACAAACATGACTGGAGGGATGTCACAAGTGTGTTTATACGTGGGGCGGTTATTTGTGTTTTTGGAATTGTCAGGGGTGGAGTTAGAGGGGTGACAGGAGTGTTTAGCTATATCAGGGGAGTCATAGGCGTGTTCAGATGTGTCAGGGGGTCACAAGCAGGGGCGTACACATAACCCATGGGGCCCCGGTGCGAAACTGATCCATGGTCCCCCCCTCCCTCCCCTCTGCCCCCCTCCCTCTGCCCCCCCTCCAGCAGACACACACATGCCTACATACATGCAGACAGACACATACATACATAGAGACACACACACCGACACAGACAGACAGATACACACACAGACAGACACACACATACACACAGATACACACACATACATACATACACACAGACACACACAAAGACATACATACAAACAGGCATACATACATACAGACACACACACACATACAAACAAACACACATATACAAAATGTTTAACCCCTTAAGGACCAAACTTCTGGAATAAAATGGAATCATGACATGTCACACATGTCATGTGTCCTTAAGGGGTTAAATCACCCTACTGTTTCCTACCTTTTAGGTGTAGGAGAGTGGCTTTCCCTGGGGTCCAGTGGTGGCTCAGGTTGATGGGAGTCAGAGTTCCCACTCTGACTCCCTCTCCTCCCTCCCGCGTGGGCTCTCTAATAGCTGGGAAGAGTGACTGGGGCAGTCACTTCCTCCCAGCAGTGATCTCTGGCGGTTTGCAGTGGCGTCTCTAGGATTGATTTTTCGGGGGGGCACATGGAGGGCCAGGGACAAAAGTATGGGGGCACATTTAACCCTGCCCTCGCCGCATGTTAAGCCCCGCCCCCGACACTATGTGTTTTGTTTTTTTAATACTCCCTGGTGGAGGATTCATTATTTTCCACCAGGGATTATTAAAAAACAAACACATTATCCTTGATACAGTGCCATAGTTACCAACATTTGAAAAAAATTTCCAAGGACATTTTGCAGCACAGCTACCAATTACTGTCTGGGTATAATATCCCTGGACAGTCAGTGCTCTCTGTATAATACAAGGTTGTGTGTATAATAAATTGGGACACTCAGTGCTCCCTGTATAGTGCTGCTCTCTGTATAATACAGGTCTGTTTGTGTATAATATCCCAAGACAGAGAGCAACACTATACAGGGAGCACTGACTGTCCCGGGATATTATACAGGCACAGGCCTGTATTATACAGAGAGCAGCACTATACAGGAAGCACTGACTATCCCTGGATATTATTCACACAAAGGTCTGTATTATACAGATAGCTGAGCATATACCCCATGTCCCAATCTCTAGACTACTAGTAGCTGTCAACAGCAGCTCCCAGATGCGTGTAACAGGGCTAAAGTTAGCGGCAGCTCACACAGATGATTCAGCAGTAAAGTGCACTCGCTGGCAGAGCCAAACTGGGAATCCCTGGGAATCCAAAGCAGCCCTGGAAAAAAAATGTATGCCATTCCTACAAGTCAGAAAAAAAAATAAAATATATATATATATATATATATAGTACAGTAAGCACACAAGCTCACTGACATGCACAAATAGGCTTACTGACAGACAAAACTCTCTGTCTGACTCACACACAAGCTTACTATTGCACTGGGGCCCTTCCTACACAACAACTCACAGGAATTTTAATTATTGATAGACTGCTGAGTCCATACACACACAGACTGCTGAGTCCATACACACACACACACACACACACACAGACTGCTGAGTCCATACACACATAGACA
>OW240923.1:89786113-89840166 GCA_933207985.1 Pelobates cultripes | reverse complement strand
CACACACAGACCGCTGAGTCCATACACACACACAGACTGCTGAGTCCATACACACACACAGACTGCTTAGAAAATACACACACACACACACACACACAGACAGACTTCTGAGTCCACACACACACACACACACAGACTCTGCTAAGTCCATACACACACACAGACTGCTGAGTCCATACACACACACACACAGACTGTTGAGTCCATACACACGCACACACACACACACACACAAACAGACTGCTGAGTCCATACACACACACAGACTGCTTAGTAAATACACACACACAGACTGCTGAGTAAATACACTCACACACAGACCGCTGAGTCCATACACACACACACAGACTGCTGAGTCCATGCACACACACACAGACTGCTATGTCCATACACACACAGACTGCTATGTCCATACACACATATACACACACAGACTGCTGAGTCCATGCACACACACACACAGACTGCTGAGTCCATGCACACAAAGACTGCCAAGTCCATACACACTCACAGACTGCTGAGTAAATACACACACACACACACAGACTGCTGAGTCCATACACACACACACACAGACTGCTGAGTCCATACACACACACACTGCTGAGCAGTGGCGGATCCAGAGCCTGATCTCGGGAGGGGCACTTGTAGATTATTTAAAGAAATAATCCAGACACAATAACCACTACAGCTCAGTGTAGTGGTTATGGTGTCAATAATGCCGGGACCCCCTCCCAGAGTAAGTAGTCAAACCGTTTAAGAACAGTTTGACAACTTACCTGAGGTCTGCTGGGAAATGGGGCATAGAAGCAGTGGTGTGTGTGAGTGGTGCAATGTGTAAGGGGTGCAGTGTGTGTGTGTGAAGGTTGTAGTGTGTGAGTGAGGGCGGCAGTGTATGTCAGGGATGCAGTGTATGTGTGGGACAGTATGTGTGTGTAACAGTTGCAGTGTGTGTGTGAGTATTGCAGTGTATGTGTGAGTGTGGGCAATGTGTGTGTATGGGGATAGTGTATGTGTGTAGAGTGTGTGTGTATGGTGGGCAGTGTGTGTGTGTATGGGGGAGCAGTGTGTGTGTATGGGGGCAGTGTGTGTGTATGGGGGCAGTATGGGAGGCAGTGTGTGTGTATGGGGGGCAGTATGGGGCAATGTGTGTGTATGGGGGCAGTGTGAGTGCATGGGGGGCAGTGTGTGTGTATGGGGGCAGTATGGGGGGCAATATGTGTCTGTATGGGGGCAATGTGTGTGTATAGGGGGCAGTGTATGTGTGTAGAGTGTGTGTGATAATGGTAGGGGGGCTTTTTACAAATAATATATATATATATATATATATTTTATTTAATTAAAATAAATATTTATGTCCTCCCTCCCTTCTTACCTTTACTGGAAGGAGGGGGGACACTTCTTAGTCCCTGGTGGTCCGGTGGTGAATCCCTGGTGATCTCTAGCCCGCGCTCCAGGGCTAGAGTTCACTCTCGCGAGATTTGGAGCATTGCCGCGGTTACCACAACAATGCTCCATGCTCGCGAGAGTAGGACCCGGAGGAGACCGTCGGTTTTCTCGGGGGTGGTGGGGAGGGCAATTGCCCCGTTGCCCCCCCCTTGGATCCGCCACTGCTGCTGAGTCCATACACACAAAGACTGCTGAGTCCATGCACACACACACAGACTCTGCTGAGTCCATACACACACACAGACTCTGCTGAGTCCATACACACACACACACACACACACAGACTGCTGAGTCCATACACACACACAGACTGCTAATCCATACACCATGCACACACACAGACTGCTGAGTCCATACACACACACACACAGACTGCTGCATCCATACACATACACACACACACACACACACACAGACTGTCCATACACTCACACAGACACACACAGACTGCTGAGTCCATACACACACACACACACACATTAAGCCTACCTGTCACTGGGGGTCAGGCAGCCGTCTGCTGCTTTACGGCGGGGGCGGGGCTTATGCACGGGAGGCGGGGCTTTGTTTTGGGGGCTGGGCCTATACCCGGGAGCCTGTCAGTGCTCCCTCCAGCCACAGACAGCCCCCAGCACCTCAGTCCTGCATTCCCTCGGGCTGTTACAGTCTGAGGGAAGACCATAGCCAGCAAGTTGCCGGCATTTGGGGGGGCCCAATGGGGGGCACAGCATGATGTAGGGGGGGCCATGAATCCCTCTGGCACCACCCTAGCGACGCCATAGCGGTTTGTTGCGCGGGCCGGGGCTGCAAAACATGGCGGCTGGCTCCCGGTTGCAGGGGTCCGCAGGGCGGCCAGACCCCCTGGAGAGACCAGCCCAGTCGCAGCTGCGACCCCTATATGTACGCCACTGGTCAGAGGCATGTTTTGATGTGTCAGGGTGTCACAGGTGTTTTTAGCTGTGTCAGGGGGGTCACAGGCCTGTTTAGATGTGTCAGAGAGGTGACAGGTGTGATAAGCTGTGTTGGGTGGGTCCCAAGTGTGTTACTGTGTCAGAGGGGTCACAGACGTGTTAAGCTGTGTTAGTGGGTTCTCAGGACAGTATCGGAGAGGTCACAGGTGTGTTTGGACCTGAATAGGCAGACACTGCAAGTTTCAGAAATATATCAATAAGCAGCATATTTTCCTGAAATAATGCATTCTGACACATACACTGTATGATTTTTCTACATTATTACAGCACTGTTTTCAGCCTCTGGCCAGGCTGAATCAAGGTCTAAATGAGACGTGCTATCGAAGACAACCAGCTCTGTGACATCAATGAGCTGTCGCGTGTTAATGTATTCCCTATACAAATACACCAAAAGTCCAGACCAATTCTAAATTCCTCCCAAGGTTTAGCAACGTTCATTGAAGAAAATTACATTTTTTGAAAATCTATTTTCTTTTCTCGTCTCAGTGGAAGAACTATGGAAAATGCCAGATGCAAAGATGAGAAAGTACTTGAGGTCTGGGTGATAACTAGAGTGCTAGGTACGTGATAATGTTAATAGTAAGCATGCTCTTTGCTATGGATAGGGGTGTATCCAGTGGATCCTAAAACCCACTGCTGACTGAGGCTTCCTACTATCAGGTGATAGCATGTCCCCTGGACCCCCAAAAGTATACTTCAGCCTAACGCACAGAGTAAACTGTATTTGTCAAAAGTGGTCAGTGGGATAGGCATAAGGCTATCCTAGCTAAAAGATAAGGCCAGGGACTAATCAAAGTATTTAGAAAATTGGGCAGACTAGATGGGCCAAATGGTTCTTATCGTCTGTCACATTCTATGTTTTTATGGAGGATAAACTCTTCTACAGACATAGAAGATTCTCTGGTTAACCAATATTAATTAAAGGGACACTGTAGGCACTAAACCTAATAATTTAATTGAACTGGTTATGGTGCCTAGAGTCCCCTGACGGTATACATCCATTTAGTATTAAACCATTTTTGAACAGTTTAACTCTAAGGATCCCAGGCTTCCCATTGCTCTGCCCCCATTGGACGTGTGGCTAAGGCACAGTTTACACACTTCCTCCCAGCCCTACAAATTCAAACCAGCAATGGACGCTGTCATAGGCTAAAAGCGGTCAGCTGACTTTCTCAGCCAATCACAGTCACCCATTGCTGCTCAAGTTAATGCTTCCTTCATTAGCCCAAGCAGCAAAGAGGGGGATGGGCTGCTGAGGGCTCTCGTTTGGCATTGAAACATTATTAAAAATGATTTAACGCCGATTTGAAGGCGGGCACCAAGGAACTCCAAATACTATAACCACTTCAATGAGATAAAGCCTTTACAGTGGCTGCAGGGTCTCTTTAAAACGCATCCTCATCCCAGCTGCCACCTGCAGCACATGGGTGAAGGGGGTCGCTCTACATTTAGATGGTCCTCAAGATCCCAATATTTACAGTCCCCATTTGAACTGAAATTAGGATATTAATTGAAATAGATCAGACAAACCAAATCCCTTCTTTTGCAGTCTAGTGATTGGCACATATGTAAGTAAGAGTAGGCTAGAGGCAAGCCTAGCTTCCAGACTGGGCCTACATCTCCCATAATACTTTGTAAGCTGCAGGCACATTCATGATCACCTCAATCTCTTTGGCAAATACATTGACATAATAAAATATTTTACATAGAAACATAGAATGTGACGGCAGATAAGAACCATTCAGCCCATCTAGTCTGCCCAGCTGGCTTTTAAAAGAGCAACATCGCTAGTTCTCCTACGGTATTATTTTCTTTCTGACTTTAAAGAGAAGATCTGCAGTCACAGGGGACATTAAAACAGTCATTTGCCTGATGGCCAGTAAACTTTAATTGGTGGCAGTTAAGTTCACAGGAAAGTGTACTGCGCCATATTCAGATTGTACAGCAGTCTAATTCCCCACTGCATATGCATGAGGATATTTGCATACAAAGCTAGCAATATAACCAAGAATGCAGGCGATTTGCATATACATTGCTGAGCGAGAATGCATATTTACCTGTAGCTGTCAAGGCAGCGATTATACCAGCACCAAGTGATATCTATTCCCCCGCGCCCTGTTTATACAATGCTTTCAACGCTTTTAATCATTTGTTCCTAATTGTCTCATGCTTTAAGTGACCAAGCTCTAAAATCATTAAAAATGCACAGTAGCTGAATAAATATTTGTGTGATGTCCAAAACAAAGATCCGTGTTTTTTATTAGAGAAAAGTTCCCTGGTCCAGTTCAGAAAATATTTAGTTGATAGAACTCAAAATTGAGCAGCACATTTACTAAAAAAAAACAAAACTGGTTTTAATAAACTGTGTGCTGTCTTACACAAAAGAAAATAAAAAATAAAGTAAACTCTTCAGTAAGTCAGGCTGTAAGTGACACTCATTGTTTAATGATTTATATATTCAAAATATGCAAAGACACAGCCAATAAATTAGGAATAATACACTCACATTTGAAGTTCCTGTTTAGGCTATATATCCAAACTTTGCCGCATCTGGAGTGAGCTTTATATCAACTAGCAAGTGATTGTTTCTAATTTCAAGGGGCATTGTAAACGCCATATCCAGTACAGCCTTTCGTAGTAGTTATGGTGCCAGCGTGCCACTGGTACAATCCCCAGTTTCCTGTGTGAAACTATTTGTGATCAGTTTGCAACAAAACGATGGTCCCCTGTGAGCTCATTGCTCGACCTTACAAGGCATATTGCTAAAGCGGAAGTTCTACCATAGCAGACACTCAGCCAATGGAAGCCGTCAAAATCTGGACAAAGCGGAAATTACTCATATGGAGATGTAACTTCCACAGTACCAATATGTCAAGTGTGGATCTGTGTGAAGATCCAGTGAGTTTTTAGTTTGTGTCAAATCGCTCAAAGCACAAATAAACTTAAACCGAACAAGAGGACAGTACCATGGGAAAGCAGGCATGAGGCACCATAACCACTACAGCAGGTATGGGGCTTGAAATGCCACTTCAATGTCACGTGACTGACAGGGTTATTAACTAAAGCGAAAATTCTAATCAAATTTAAAATTTAAGGTCACAGTAGCCAAACTGAAAGCATAGTCAAATAATTTGGCTATTTGACCTTAAATTCAAATTTTACTTGAAATCTCACTTTACTAAATAAATGCTCGAGTTTTTTTGAGCGTCTCTGGTAGCTGTCAGTGTAACAGCCGCTGGAGGGGTGTTTAACACATCAAGGAAAAAATAGAGGTTTCTGCAAAACGGCAATGTTTTACTTTGAAGGGTTAAAATGAGATTAAGTACTTTGTTGAATAGGCAATTTCAGAATTAAAGATTTGGAAAGTTTGCAAATTTAAAATTTTTGTCGGTGTTATCACAGAATTGACATTATAATGCCAGTTATTGGACGGGCATTTCTACCATTTGCGAAGTGCGTGAAGTCACCTACAATCTAAACATTGGTGATATCTGAACAGGTATCACAGCAAGATGGCAGGTGGAAGCAAGTTGGCATGACGACAATGTCTCCCGACGCAGTGGATGAAAATCTGTTGCCGTGTCAGATCAGACATGATCTTTGAAATATTCCCTTTTTATTAAAGTATGAATAATATTAGCCCAGAACCTGGCAGATTTTTATGTAGTTCTTATGTAATCACCAAATGAAAGTTAAAAATGACACCAAAGATCAATATACAAAGATAAAGGCAAATTGCGACTTTTCTTTATTAAATATTTAATATATATATCACTTATTGATCCCAGCCTTTGAAGCAGGTAAAATGACTCGGCTGCTATGATAGATTAATCTCATTTGGAGTCTACTCTGAGCAGATCTGTAATAATATTGAGGAAAGTTACAAAAAAGAGGCATGTCTATAATTACAGATATTTTATTCTCATTAGCAATGACTTGCTGTAAGAGAGACAAATTTGCTAAAAAAAAATGTATTGGATTTCAAGTGATTTCCTCTGCAAATAGGATTTGTTCATTTTAATTCTATTTGAGAATAAAGCATGTATTTTCATTAGCTTATTTAATCATATAACATTATAGGGCCAAAAAGTATTTAACAAAGTGACAGAGAACACTGAGATTTAAACTCCCCAAGAAACAAAGGGTTTTCTCTCGACAACCAGAGAAATTCAGATGTGATTGCCCTTTGTCATTTTTTAAAGGAACACATACAAACATGTATCTAATGCCAAGTTAAATAAGCCATTTTATTTACCTTATTAGCCCTGTCCGCCACTCTTGCCTCAGTCATCATGCCCTTTGCAGGCTGAGATCAGCAATACGTATTGATTTTTTTTTTTTTTTTACACAAAACTAGGAATAGTTAAAATTAGTTAATGATTTGCACATTTTAAAGATGAAGTTTATCCTGATAAAATAGCGTTGTTGGAGAATTTTCAAAATCATGTAACCCCATGTAGCAAAAGCGCAGCTTAGCAGAAAAGGGCCTTGACAGGGGTTAGAAGGCGGGCATAGGAGGAAGGAAGCAGGCATTGGAGTTATGCGTAAGTGGGCTGGCTATTTAAATAGGCAGCCATTTTAGAGCAATCACTTTTAATTTCCTACCTGGCTGAGTTTGTTCCACCCAACCTCCCTGGGGTTTGTTTGTCTAGGTGTTATCCCGTTTTGTCATAGCGGCGGGATAGGGAGCTGAAGGAGAAGAAATAGGCTCCCCATAAACAACGTGATGGAAATGGAAAATCATGGTCATTGGCGGTTGGTAGGTTTCGAGCCCTGTCGGTGGCTCAGAACCTGGGGGGGTAGAGGTATCCTGGTATACCCCTGCCGTGGTTAATTTATGTTTGGCCACTTTAAGTTGGCTCATGTTGGAATAATGTTGGTACATGTTTTAAATATGTATATATGTGTTATTTATATTGGGGTCATTGCCTTTTATATTAGCAGAAGGATACGGGTGCAAGAGCGGAGTATGGGGGGCAATGACCCATGTTTATATGTTAAGTTATTATGGTTAAATTATTATAATTATTCCAATTGTTATTATTTGAGATTGTTTAATAAAGCTGTGGACAATTTTTCCCATATACCCTAGAGTCAGTGCATTATTGGGATAGGTATGTGGGGGGGTTGTCCCGGATTCCGACTGCCCATATAGCGACTATACACCGGTCAAGTATTTTGACTTTAACAGAAATTTGCAATCCACTTTCAATCCTCTACAAGTTCAGTTTTAGTAAATAAATCTTATGTTTGCCCTGTCTAACTTCCGCTATCCTTCCTTCCAGGAATTATCATTTAGTTTAATAACTAACCTGACGTGGTCTGGATGCCAACTCCCTTCACCCCTAACCCTGCAAGTGTAATTATTGAAGTTTTTATAAACTGCAATAATTACCTTGCAGAGTTAAGTCCTCCTCTCAGATAGCCACTAGAGGGATGCATGAGGACCTCCAGCGTCGCCGAAATCCCCATAGGAAAGCATTGGGAAGGCCTAATGCACGTGTGCTGCCATTGCCGCACATGTGCATTAGGTCTCCCCCACCGGCGGAAGTCGGCGGGGGGGGGGAGAAACGTGGGCGGAGCTTGATTCAGGTAGGTGTCTGAAGGGGGGCACTCCAGGATTCTCTAGTGCCAGGAAAACGGGTTTGTTTTCCTGGCACTAGAGAATCACTTTAACTTGAATTTAGAAAGTGTCAGTGAAATACAGCAATGCCATGACATAGCTGTGTTTATAAAAGATGCTACATTGAAAAGAACACAATGTCTGTTACAGCAATGTGCTGGATGCTGTACATTAGGGAACATAGGGTTAGGGTTAAAGGGATACTATAGTGCTAGGAATACAAAACTGTATTCCTAGCACTTTACTTCCCTCTGGCCCGCCACTGTCTCGCATTCCTCTCCCCGGCAGTGTAAGGGTTAAGATTCAAGCGCTTATCAGATCTCCCTCGCATTAGGCCTTTTCCATAGGAAAGCATTGCTGCAATGCATTCCTACAAGGATTTTACGGATGCTGGATGACCCCATGCAGAGCGTGAGGATGTGCAGCGTCAGTTAGGCGACCAAAAGTGACCTAGCAAGCAGAAAGTGCCTCTAGTGGCTGTCTGATTAACCACCACTAGAGGCAGTCTTAGTCCTGCAATGTAATCAGAATAATAATAACCACCATTGCAGGGTTAAGGGGACAGTGTCACTGCACCCAGATCACTTTAATGAGCTGAAGTGGTCTGGGTGCCTATCGTGTCACTTTAAGTGGATTACAATTAAAGAGACATCAATCAACAAAAACACTGCATATTAATAAAGTGGTTTGGGTGCACAGGTGCAGTCCCTTTTCTCAGACTGTGTAGAACATGATGGTTTCTAAGAAATGCAAATTTTTATATTTCAATGAAAACACTCTTCTAGTGTCTGTCACTAGTGCCGCTTCCTCCTTCAGATCCTTCAATTTTTCGAAGGACTTTACATCCAGTGTCGTCATGCACAGCATGAAAATGCCAAATGAGAAAAGCATTGCATTCAGGACTTTTATTATGAAAAATATTTGGTAGGTGGAGCGTGGCATACTACTGTGCATGCGCCATGCTCAATGTTTCTGCATGTAAAGCATCTGATTGGACAAAAGGCCTTCATCAAGAAAGGATCAGGATGCAGAGAAAAGGCCGTCTAGGTGACGGAATGAGGATAACTTTTAGTATGATATTAAAAGGTTTGTAACAAAGAAAAGTGGGGTTCTGAATCCAAAACGGATGGACTAAAAGATGTAGTGTAAAATAATATATATTTTATGAAATGAGTTTTCTTTTATGGGGAATTTAGCAGTTAGGAGTTTTTTTTGCCTTCGAGGTGCTCTTGGCTATAATTCCGGTCATTACCACGCAGACTCTGCTCAAACACAGTGTGGCGAAACCAACCTCGCCACTGGGCATTGGAGAAGACTGATTGCCAGCCTCCTGCCATGTGACTATGGCCCCTGGGATGTATTGCCCTTTAAAGACATGATTTTCGCATAATGGATTTGTGTTGTGCTGCTGCTGGCCCTTTAAGAACCATCTGGGCACATACTGTGGAGTTACTGGGTGGCCACCATTTCATGTATCAGAGGCACATGGTGCGAACAATGGATGTCGGCCATTTTAACTCACAGTCACTGTTTTGACTTTTCTACACGGTGCCATCTCGCCGGTATTTGGTGCACAAAGACATTGTGCAGTAGTTTTAAACTACACAACAGGGGACACATTATACAGTAATTATTTTTCATATAGCCTGTATATGTTCTGCGGAATCTGCATTAAACTGTATCTTCCAAACTACTGAACGATCCGGGTGAATTTTGGATATGTGGTTCACCCAGATCCCCCGGTTCCAAGGATATATTTATGGGGTTATTGCATGTTTTGGGGTCCCTGTGATATGTTTTAGAATACTGTATTTCTCTGCCTGTGATAATTATATTAACCATTGTGTTCCGTAATCATATCACAGGCAGAGGGGAGGATTTTGTTTGGGAGTGTCTGTGTGTATTGTAAGGATTGATTGGTTGTATTTCAAAACCCTGTGGGCAGTACCATGTTTGTGGAATGTGAATAAAAGAGGCTGTATGTGCCAGTACAGTCAGTTCTGCTTGACCTTAAAACGAAGTGTTGTCTCGTTATTGTGGGAATTGGATTGTATGCTGATTGCCAGGAGTGTAAGCTGATTGTATGCTTTTCCTGTTCAGCTGTTTACAGCATTCATATGCTTGAGAGCATTCGTATTCTTCTCCGGGTCGGTGGTTGTGGTGTCTGCTGCAGTGCTTGAAGTCCTCAGGAAGCGCTAGAAGCATCCTTCAACGGAGTTACCCAGTCGTGGTGCCAGGTGATCCGTTACACACAGAATCATCAGAACATATTTATTAAGAATATTCAAAATGCACCATTTTAATGGCGGATTTTCAAATAGATGGTTTGATGACTGTAAGACTTCAAACATGAGACTTCCCAGTGAAGTCTAACTTGCAGTGTCTCTCTCCCCTGCGCCTCTCCTTGAAGGTGCCTTTCAGAAATTAAAGTTCTGATACCCGAGAGGAGTAATTTTATTAAGGGTGATTTAATTCTAGAGATTTCATTCCACTTGGATTAAGTGCAGGATATTTTATAGAATACTTTTATTTAATGAAATTTAATTGTGCTGAGTGCAGGATTTGAAAGTTTGCTTGTCACAGAGTAAAAAAACCAAATTCTTTTTGAACTGCATACTTCTTAAAAATACAATCATTATTTTTCTGGAATTATTCACCTCAACCAATTTAAAATGTTCCTGCTGTTTCTGCAATCGAAAGTACGACCTTCTGGGAAAGAAATGAAATTCTATTTGTATTATTAATTGAACAGCGCTTAATAATTAATGCCTCAACCTGATTAATAACAAGAAACTAAACTATTCCAATTTCAGGTAATAATTTAGAGCAAATAATTTTGGAAATTACAAATATCCAGGAAATCATAATGAAAACCTTTAAAAACATAGAATTAATTGGTATTTGTTCAATTTTAATGAGGTCTCTTCATTGATATTTCCATGTGTGAATCAAGAAAAATCTAATTAAAACCAAAGCCAATAGCTAATCCATTTTTTTAATTCATTCAAGAAAAAAAAATATATAGTTTTTATTAAATGCTCTTGATTTCCAATGCATTATATGAAGTTATATAGATACACTGCAAGTATTTAAGGAAATTTGATTTTTTTTCGTTAATTGAATGGGATCATTATATGTTTACTCCAACATAAAAAATAGTGTTTTAAGAAAGCCCTGTTTTTGTCTGCCCAAAGCAGCTGCTCCATCCAAAGTCCTTATGTGCCTTTAAAAAAAGAAAGCGGTCAATTTCATTTTTTTTACCGCGGCAGGTTATAGACCTGTAACGGGTAATAAAGCATTATTAATATAACCACTGGTCCGGGGAGAAATCACATCGACTCATTGGGATGAAGAATGGATAGTTTCCCATTTTTGAAGCCTAGTTATATATCGCTGGGGGTTTACCATCATTTAACTTCACTGCAGTTCGCGGTTTTTCCCAACATAAATAAATGTAGGTTAGTTTATCTCTCAGGTCTATCGTGGTAAAAGCATGTTATATGTAAGTATTATTTTATATCCAGCATATGAGGTGTGATATAAATATATTTATTAAATACTTTGTCGGGAACTGAAGCAGACTTTAATGTTAATGAAAATAATGCAAGGACTTCTTTTACTGTTTATTTTTGATTACAGGGTCACTCCAGACCCTTTATGTGTAAAGAGTGCCTTTTTTCCCATTTTCAGTAGAAATTGACACTTGTATGAATTAACCTGATTACACCCCCTGAATTTCAAGCAACCAACCGGTCCTTTTACTTCCTGGTTTGGTTAGCTCAGTGGAGCTAAACTCAAGAGGCAGCAATTGCACAGAGCACCTGCCTTGCAAAGACTTCTCATTCACACTCAGCCAGCCCTAACACACCCACACAATCACACTCATCGAACTACACACATACATTCAACACTCACTCAGCAACAGTACAATCACACAAAGAAACCACACACATCTCAACCATGTGTATTGCTTAATGGGGAGTGACTAGGGGCGAGAATATGCACAAGGTGGAGTGACAAAGGGGCCCTACTTTAATTCTTGCACGGGGGCCCAGCGGTCCCTAGTTATGCCCCTGCACTGGACTAGATAATAAAGTTGCCATTAAACATAATAATTGGTGTTGAGATGGTTTCAGACTGCTCCATTGAAATATTTCGCTAGAGATTATGTTGGTTAAAAATCCTAGTGATGGTTGTACAAAGTCTCAGTGGAGATTAAATGTTACCACTTTGCTGGTGTGAATTAAAACACTTCATTTACTTAGCTACTGGAGTGCCGGGTAACGTCTGGGAAATAAAATCTTAACAGATACTTGTCCCCACGAATTCACTTAACATAAATTATCTGTACGTACACAGTACTGCCAATAAATACAGAATATTGTGATTGGCGTAGCCGACGTGACAGTTATTGAATTAGGAGAACAGCTTCGGAGAGTACGGATGTCAGCAGCCAATCAGAATCTGAGCTTGAAACACAAGAGTTGATTAACTCCCAGAATTCTACTGTGCAGAGAGTAGTAAAAGTATATACGCAGCTTGACGTCGCGAGGCCATTTATACTGTAGGAACGTCCACGGTACATACATTTTTTTATTTAAATTTTTTTTTAAATGCGCAGTTTTTAAAAACAGGGAATTTTTATCATACGACGTGATAGCATGAAGACATTACTCTATGATAGAGACAGTAAAATTCCACTCCGCTCTGAACAGATCGCACTCTTCGGAATAATACAGAAATAAAAAACAATTCTGAACTTTTAAAATTTATCAAGTTTGAGATTAAATTCTGTTTTTTTTCCCACATACACAGAACAAGTCGCACTACAGGGAGCACAGGAAATATTGGCAGAGTGCTTCACGGAAGTACAGATTAAATAAGCAATCAGAGAGACATGTGTGGCAAAATTACACCGGAAAAGGCTCAATAAACGGAACTGCAAAACTGCGATTCAACAACAATAAGCGTTCTATGATTCTTCTAACCGGCTGCAAAATGGATGGGAGCTGAGGGGGGATTTCTGATCATGAATCTGGAGCTTTAAGAATTCCCTCTCTGAACATTTGGCAAATAAACTGACAATGAAATCTAGTTGAAAGTGAGAAAGTCTTTATTTAGAAATCAAACACTTTAATCCAACAAGTACTTGAAAGGGCTAAAATAGCAGAGAAATCACAGAGAATGCGAGAAGATTAGTGTATTTCGGGAACACAATAGCTACTAATTGTAATGTTTGGCAGTTAGCTTTTACTGTTAAATTAATTATCAATGTGTTATATAAGGATATTACAAATAGTCAGAATGTTTATTGTGAGGAATGAGGGGGAACATTCTGTTATAGGGTTACCATGCACCATGACCACTTCAATGATTTGCATTGGTCATGGAGCAGTGTCTCGCTATAAAACGCTGTACAAACTGATATTAACACCTCTGTGGTGTAACTCCATCAATGGCAACTTCAAAGATGGATCATCAGTAAGTCTGGAGGAGTTTCAGTCTGGCTAATATCAATTTTATGGAAATTTTGTTGAACAGAGTGGCTAATGGCCTCAGCCAATGAATTTGACCACTGTGGCTTATGACGTCAGCCGGAAGCATATCACTGGAACATCATGGAGCATTGGAGCCTGGTGGGGACCTAAATAAGGGCAGACCATTGCTAAATAGTTTGCCACATTACCGGGAAACTAGGCCAGGGTTCTCCTGGTGCTATAACCACTATGGGGCTGAAGTGGTCATTTAAATGCAAAAATCTTTTAAATAACAAAAAATGCTGTTAACTATCCTTCCACTCAAAATCATATATTGATAAATCCTTAATTATTAATGAGCTTGTCTTATAATTGTTCTTATAATTATTTGAGTTAAAACGTGAATAATGAACAAAAATTCTAAAGAAATCCCGGAAAATGTTTCTGTGTGATGTGGCATCATTACAATATTCAGAAGCCTTTACTATATATAGCGAGTAGTGGAGAAGAGAGAGAGATAAAACGTATCAGACTGAACAACCCTTAATATATAATTAGCTCAGAAGGGAGAGGGTGTGCATTATATGTGGGAGAGAGTTGTTTATTGATCGACGGTCTGACAGATAGATAATATTGACAGTTAAATCTGAAAAAAAATGACATATGTCAGAATCCTAACTATGTTATAATTTTCACGCCTGTTACCGCAGTGTCAGTCTATAATTTAATCTTCAGATTTCAGGACATGAAAACACGGTGGAACATTGAAAAAACATGATATATATTTTAAAGATTCGCCTTTTTGACACCGCGCTAAGCTAATTGAACGCTTGTAGCTCGCAGTGCGTATAAATAGAAACAATCTGTTTTAATCAAATGGACCTTTTAAACCGAAGCATTATCTAGAGAACATAATAGAAAATGTGATGAGATATACACAGATTGCGATACTCGCTGGAGAAATATAGGAAAATCTCTATTGACCTTTAATGCCAGTTTGACAAGAAGATTTAAAAGGGCAAATTTCTGCTCATTTTGGATCATTTTCTCGAGGGTGATCAAAGCGAAATCCTGACATTCTGCCTCTTTATGTTACATGTATCATCATGTGTTAAGCTTCCATTCTGCTTCAGCAAGGCAACCGCTAGTATTCTCCTTGATGTCACTGTTCAACGGAAATACATTTTATGCCAGTCTGAAATTTATCACTTGTTTGAAGACTCCAAAATCGATTTTATTAGGAATGCAAATCGAAAAGGTAAAAACAAACAAGAAAAAAAACAAAAAAACGAGAGGTAATGAGAATAAACTTTGGTATCATGAATATTTATATATTTTTGTATTTTAGATAAACTTATGGTCCTTTCAGCAGTACCACAATTATTCACCCCTTACAAGCCAGTGATGTTTCAGCAACCAGCGATTTTGTGCCCTCTGCAAGTACAGGCTAAACACTGACCCAAATATTATTTTATTTAGCATTTCCCACCAGGAAAACAGTTTGACTACTTACATAGGGGGCGCTCCAACATTGCAGCTTTTAATTAATTATTATTTTTTTTTTTCACAAAATATCACTGTCCATGGCAGAATGGTAAAATATAAATAAATGGGTACGCAAAAAATTATCCCATTAAAAATGTGATATTCCACAAAACTTTGTGAAAATATTCTCAACAATATTCTCAATATTAACTAGGTAACATTAATTGATTAATTAGTTAAAAGATCAGTTTATAATTAAATCACTACAAAAGTGTTAAAGTGGCATAATGTTGGCTCGATAATTTCTGAATTGAATACTGTACTTTGAAATCAGATCAATTGCTCTAGATCAGGGATAGTTAACTTTTTAATACCTACCACTCACTTATGTGTCTTTTGATGGTAAAATTTTCTTAGTGACCACCGGTGCTGCATTAACAACATTTTTTAGTGCAAGTTTGAAATGGTTTTTAGACCGTAGGTTTTTTTTTTTGTTGTTTTTTTTTTTAAATATGTACTTGCACAATTTAACAACTTCTTTTAATGTTATCATGCTCTGCCCTCCACTCCACACAGTGCTTTCTCCCCCCCCCCCACTTTTATTACAAACACCAACAACAACGCTGTATGAGGTGGCCATTGTTATTATGTGTCACCATAAAGAGAAGTTCCCCTTTTCTATTTTGTTTTCCGTTTTAAATTTTTTTTAGTTTCTTCTTCTCGTTTCTCCTGCATTATTGCAATCACTAGCAGAAAGGCTGAACCAGTGATCTCGGTTCATTATTAGTCAACAATAAATAATAAAACAGAAAAAATATCTATATGTCAGGGGTCTCTTTTTCCTTTACTTTATTCTCTCCTTCCTTTACTTCTTTTTCTTTTCCTGATTTCTTATATTTTATGTTACGTAAACAGAAATTAACAAAACGCAGCTTGCCAAAGGAAAATAACAGAACTAGTTCAATATCAGCCACTATAAAAGCCATGCTTCTTCCGGTCTTTGCTTTCACATCGCGTGCATCAGTTCCTCTCCTCTTCCGGCATGTTACATCATCGCGCCCCCACCCGTCCCGATCAGGAGGGCAGCCGCGCGCACACTTCCTTTCAGCCGAGAAAGATTTAGCAAATAGACACATTCACTCAATGCATGTTAGGCGTTTTTGTGAGGTCTCTCTCGATGGCTGGAGAGAGAGGCACGCCTGCGCGTAGCATGTGGTTGTGTGGGAGAACCGAGGGTCATGGATAACGCCCACCACTGCTCACCATGAAAGCTTGAATCGCCCACTAGTGGGTGGTAGGGACCAGGTTGACAACCACTATTCTAGATGCTGGACTCTGGAAAGTCACAGTTAAATTAAATGCTAAATAAATTAGGCTTTTTAGAGCACTGATGTAAACAGCAGATTCTGGAAGATATATATATTCATTAACAAAAAACAAGTTTTGTATCTTTACCAATCACAAGGACTTTGTCACGCTGTTACAGTTTTTCAGATCTTTCGGTATCACTATGCTGGGGATCAGCAGGACTCTTACTGCAGCAAAAGCGTTATTTTCTGAATTCAGCCCCTGGAGAGGATACAGATTGATACTGCAACAGGACGAAAGTCACTGTTCAGGTCATTTCCTAAGAAACTAAAAAGTTTATATTTTTGTATCACAAGATTTACAAATTAATTTGATCTAAATCCGTAGCATTTAATCTAATGTGCGAAACTGAAAATAAAACGCTCTTTTAATATTGAGGATAAAACATTACATGTGTCACGGTCTCTTACTGTGATATTTTTTAATTAATATCTCTTTTCATAGCATCTCCTGCCTACCTTTGTTTCATTTTTTCTTCTCCATATGCTTTCCCTACATGAATACCAGGTGCAAAGGGCAGAGCTTATAACATGACTAAGACAGAGGCGCCCAGTTGCAGGATAAAGAGGTGTACATTTCTACAGTTGACTTTATTTTTCACACTTTCCAAATGGATACTGTGAAATATAGAGCTAAATAAACACAACATTAAAAAACTGTGAAGTTACACTTCCCCTTTAACTACTGGTTGGTACAACGTTCACCTGTCAGATTAATTATCATGCATTATATAAACTGTCTCACATGATTATTCAGATAACCAGCAATTGTACATGACTTAAGAATTTATGGGACACTATAGTCACCAAAACAACTTTACATCTATATTAAAGGGACACTATAGTCACCAGAACAACTACAGGTTAATGTAGCTGTTCTGGTGAGGATAATCATTTCCTGTAGGGATTTTCATGTAAACACTCTCTTTTCAGAGAAAATGCAGTGTTTACATTGCCCCCTAGGGACACCTCCAGTGGCCACTACTCAGATGGTTGCTAGAGTTGCTTCCTGGGGGAGTGCTGCACAATAGGCAGCACTGCAGTTCAGTGTCTCCACGCTTGGAAAAACAAACAATGCACATGCCCAAAACTAGAAGCTATAAGTATTATTCTATTTTCTTGATCTCACTCTGAGATCTCAAGGGAGAGTTTTAACTAGGACCTATCAAAAGAGTGTGAACATTAATGGGTATCTCCATGCTGACAGTGGCCACCACCCTACCTGGATCCAGAATATTCCTTCTGGCCAATTTGTCAGGTTAAGACGTAACTGCTCCTCCCTTATGGATTATGAGAGAGAATCTCTCTTATTATGCCGTCGCTTCATTGAGAAAGCATATCCTGCCAAACAGATCAGACAGGCATATTTGAGGGCAGGGGCATTAGATAGGGAGGATCTTGTAACCTCATCAGGCCTTTTGAAGGATAGGGTACTGCCATAAGATCAGGAGTCGCACTCGGAAAGGGTGCTACACACTAGTAATCACAAACTTATCCTTAATCTTTTAGATGAGTATAATCGCCCACAGAAAAGAAGTACAACATTAGTACAAAAGAAGTGGGCGTAGGGACTACTCCTGTTTTTACCACAGAATTTAACAAGTGTTTTGATGACATTATTGGCGTCTTTTATAAATACTGGTCTATTCTGAAAAAGGATCCTTTACTCTGTTTCAGCATCTCAGAACTCCCGAATATTACTTTTAGGAAAGCCCCAAATTTGAAAAATATACTGGCTCCTTCTAAACTAAGGGACAATTTGGATGGGCAAATTACTCGTAAGAATGGTGTCATCAATATGCGCTGTGGGCGAAGTAGATGTTTGACCTGTGGGTACATCTGCCATAATATGTCCACTTTCAAATCGTATAGGGGAGAAGAAACTTTTGTGGTGACCCATAGGATTACATGTAGTACCTCCTTTGTTGTATACCTTTTGATTTGCCCCTGCAATCAGAATTATGTGGACAGACCACTAGACCTCTTAAATTTAGATTTAGAGAGCATAGACTGGCCATATTGAATAAAGATAGGAGATCTTCGGTTGCACGACACTTCGAGTTGTTTCACAATAGTGACCCAGCGTTGATTAAAGTGATGGGAATAGAGTATATACCTCCCACTAGGCATCCTGCTATCAGGAAAAGACATCTTACCAGGGCTGAGTCCTTATGGATTTTTAAATTAGATTCCCTCACTCCAAATGGCTTAAACGAGGAGTTAGAACTTTTCTAGTTTGGGCCCTTTGGGTTGTCATGGGATGGGCTTCATTTTCTATTTTTATTTTTCAGGTATACATATATTTGTGTGTGCTTATACATGGATAATCGTATATTGTACATGGTTTTCATGCTCTTGTTGGCTATTATGTTTGATATTTTATTCAGATATTCCACTGTTACATAATTTTTTTATTGTTCCTTAGGATGAGGTTCAAGGCCTTGGGTTTAGTACTGCTGCTTCCAATGATGGGGGTCGATGTCTATTATGAGGGGCGTTTATAGTCTTTTCTGACTTACTTGTGTATATATATATATATTATTTCCTTTTTTACTTTATTTTTAGCCATATTGTTCTGGGTTAATGTGGCACAAGCTGGTCAGCATTAAAATATGTGTAGCTGCATGATCGAGATATATCGATATGGGTTACATTTGCAGTGCACCTATTTTGTATTTAGATTCCTCTATTTCTTACTTGATTTAGATTCCTGCTGTCTAATGGAAATTATCATTCTTTTATATTATTTGGTTAAATATTTTAACAGAGTTTCTTAAGCTGGTATTATACCAGATTTTGTAGAATTTTATCGCAAAAGTGTCTTAATCTTTATTAATATGTTTGTTAAATTGCTAATATTACAAATGCCATTTGTGTATGTTCTAATGTTTAAAAGGTTTTATTCTCGTTGATTGATTACCTATAATTATCCACTCCGGGGATTACCTGCTGAGCAGGTATTTAAACCCTGGGTGGGGGGGTTTACGTACACGTACTGATCTTGATAAAGTTCCACAGCTTGGGACGAAACGCGTCGATCTGCGGGCTGCTGGCTGTTCCCTTCTTTCCGGTCCCCCCTGGGTTTGACGTTCAATCTATATTTGGCTGAATACCGCAATCTTTTTTGAAGACTCCGACCGCGGTATATGTTTATGGGCTGTTGCTATCCGGGCACTTTTTATCTTTATTTCACCACTCTGCACCCATTTATCTTCCCTACTCCATTTCCACCGCTATCTTTTTTGAAGATCCTGACCACGGTGTGAGGGAGTTGGAGTCCCCCTGATAGGGTTTATCTGGCTGCTATTTGGATCTGCTCGGTAGTATTTACATCTTGCCGACCCAGGGAAGTCTTCTGGACTTTTTTTACTTTTTTATTATAATTTTTTTCTTTTGGTTATATTTACCTCTGGTGGGGGCCCACACCAAGGTCAGGTACTTTTATATTTATTATTACTATTGTGTATACTAGTATTTAGATTTTTTGTGTTTTTCATTACGCTATTTGTTGTATCCACTCTATCTCCACTTAGTCATTGATCTTTAATTTTCTATTGAGGTCTGTTCACCTTTAATGGCTATTATTTAGTGAGTGGATACATTTAGTTATACTTATTGTTGCTCTCTGTAGTGATACATTTGAATTTATTGTTATGATTTTTGTCTGGTTAGATTTAACAGTTTAGATTGGAATCAGCCCCCTGCTTATTACATTTTTTTGGTTTTTATATATGTGATAATTAATAAAAGGATTTGTTAATTATTTTATTTGTTTAAAGTTTATATTTATGAGCGCACACACCCAATTTCCTATTTCTGAGTGTATAACTCATCAAGTCGCAAGAGTGGGTTTTGAGCTGCTTTTTTTATAATTTTGTTGTGTTATTTTTGTGTGTACCGCTTCTATATAAGTTTTCTTCTAAGGATTATTTTCCCTGCAAAAAGTAAACATTTCAGGAATAGGAGGAACCATGGGAAAAAAGCAGATTTACATTAAATGTCAACATCAGTTATTCAAAATGGCAGTTCCCGTAATCCAGTTACTTTGTTAGAGGTAAGTGGATTTCTGCATTACTGCTTGCTATTAAATGATAATCACAGCAACTGTATTTACTGAGAAAACATTTATCAAAATGTGAACACTTCTCTTCAAGGACATGTTTACCAAAAGTGCTCTGCATATTATTTCAATTATATGGATGCATGCGCTACGTTGGCTCACTCAGCACAAGTGAAATATTTATTTTATTGCTCTAGGCAACGTTTTGTGAATTGATTTTCAACAAATTATATGAAAAAAAAAGTAATGAAATTTAAAAAAGGACAGTGATGTATCATAGTCCACACAAGCAGGAAATTGTAACACTTTGAAGAGATAAGACAAATCACAGATATAATCGCAAGTATGGGCAAGTTAATGAAATATGACAGTGTGGAACATCGTCCAGGGATATATTGCAACATTCAACAGCACTATGAGTATCAGCCCAAACACTGCATGAGATTCTGTAGACTACGTTTTGACTCTATTCGATGCTGCGACTGGATAAGATGAAGATGTTGCACATAATTGCAAGACTGCAATTAATGGAATATTTCACTTGGTTTCCCAGGCTGGTTTGGCAGGACATATAAATCAGAGATGGCGTTTATAAGTATCAAACACCAAGTGATCACGTCCAGAACTCCATTTCTTCTACAAACCCCTGATTGCACTCAACCTAACGACCAGTTAAATGAAGGTGGGGAAGGAGTGGTCTCTCCCATGTGAACGTCACACAGTCACAGCATCAAAAACAAATAGTAACCAATGCGTCAAATGACAAAACAGGGTAACCCTATTACCTGGGGGGTGTAATTAATCTACCCCTATTGTAAAGCACCATTAATTCCCAATTTCAGGCATCCAAATGCGTATATTGACAAACTGTCCATCTGTACAATAATTGTTTCATTCTATGTTATTAAAGAAAGTAAAATATGTCAAGGAAACATACAAGAAAGAGGGTAGGGGCATAATATCCTTGAGCTGTGCTTATCCGAATAATTTATGGAGTATTTTATTTATCCATTTTTCCCCATAAGCTAAAACCGTGAGTTGCTTTCCCTGCCCTCTATTTAAGGACATTTTACTGTTTAAGATCAAGGTTAATGGCGCTTTTGAAGAATAATCCAAAATAGGACGCAATTTCCCTAGTGAACGTCACATAAGTTTAGAGCTGCTGAATGTGAAAAATTGCTGTCCCCTGCTTCCATTTACAGGATGTGTGATCACACCTGCAGACAGGGAGTGTGGCTAATAATGGGTTCTTCTAACGTACAAACTATTTCTCCTTTCTGGAAAATACTTTGTTTATCAAAAATCTTTTCCAAGTGCAGGCCGGTGACCCCCAGCGCTTAAACTTTCTAAAGGACATTGTTTGCCGAGAATATATTACATTGAAATAAAGTGTTGAGCAGTAAAAAGCTATAGATCTCACTCCATAAACTCTTGCTAGTTAGACAATAAATCATAGTTTGTCCTTGCGGTTTGCGGGAAAGACTCTAGCAATTGGTTTCCATTGAGTATTAGGAATTCAATTCAAACTAAGCATCGGCAATCGGAACAGACTATAGGTCGATTCTGGAAAATGAAAAACCTTGGGACTCTACAGAGATTGATTTGGCTCTAGCAGAAATTAATAAATCTGATATTAATTGCTTTGACTTAGATAAATACCAAACACAAGTGACATTGTTTGAAATCAAAGTGAGATTTATAGTTTGATTTTCAAGGTTTCAAGATTTTCAGAGTTTGTTAGGTCTCAATGTGCTATTCTGTTAAAGGAAGTTGACTGAAGTAAGAAGATTCTTGAAATGTCTGTTTGTTTGTTTTTTCACAGATTAGCGTGTTACAATGTTAACACGAAAAAGTTATGAAAAAAAAAAAAGGGGTCATGTTAACTTTTTCACGCAGAATCCTCAAGGTTCTCCTATTTTACTTTTGTATTCCTTTAATTCTAGTCATTCCTTATTGGTGTTATTTTTCCATTCCAATTATGTCACAAATTTGTTGCTTCCAATATATGAAAAGAAAAGTGGTAGGAAAAGTGTACCTTTTATTTCTGACAAACTGTTTGATTGGCGTGTTTTCAGTGGCCAGTACGCTGCTTCAAAATTCTTTTTTGTTTTAATATCTATAAAAAAATATATATACAAATACATATACAAATACATATATACAAATATATATACAATAAGTGAAAAAAAAATCAAATAGCCAATGTGCGTTTTTTCATTTTTTGTGAATGTCATTATTGGTAAAATCATCAGGAAAACAAAAGGGGAAAAAAATCTGAAAGAGGAATAAAAGAGTGGCATAAAGACAGATTATTTTGGAGCATTACATAAAAGGCTAGAGAAACAAAGTCACTGAGGTATAAAACACACACATACTCTCTCTCCCTCCCTCCCTTTTTTGGCAAATCAGTTGATGTTTATATCGAGGATTATTATTATTATCGCCATTTATATAGCGCCAACAGATTCCATAGCGCTTTACAATAATATGAGAGGGGTATTTAACTATAAATAGGACAATTACAAGAAAACGTACAGGAACGATAGGTTGAAGAGGACTCTGCTCAAACGAGCTTACAGTCTATAGGAATTGGGTTGTAAAACACGTTAGGACAGGAAATAGCAATCATATAAGAGAGTGTAGAGTGCTGCCCTTTAGGAGAGAGCAAGAGACAGGTATGTAAGGTAGAGGTTACTCTGGGAAGCCATAGGCTTTCCTAAAGAGATGAGTTTTAAGGCACTCCTTACATGATTGAAGACTAGGGGAGAGTCTGATGACGGCAGGCAGGCTATTCCATAGGAAGGGAGCCACCCGCAAGAAGTCCTGCAAGCGCGAGTTGGCCGTATGGGTGCGAGCAGGAGAAGGTCACGGGCAGAGTGGAGAGACCGAGAAGGGGCATACCTATGGATCTGTGAAGAGATATAAGAGGGGCTAGATTTGTTCAGTGCTTTATAGGTATGGGTTAAGCCCTTTGAATTGACTCCTATAGGATACAGGAAGCCAATGTAAGGATGTTGCATACAATCCTTCCAAGTGAAACCTTGATCTTGAAACAGTGAACCATCATCAGGATGATTTTTTACATTTATATAAAGCATTTATACCACAATATGCAACAGTGTGCAGCGCATGGGATGTGACAATATTCACCACCTCTATACATTAGTACAGGGAAAATGATGCCGTAATGTTTTGCTGGGATATGAATGAAGTTCCCGGCGTTACAACATGAACAGAAACTGAAATCAGTTGCAATAAGTTACTTTGTCACCAGCCTAAGTTTATTAAAGCCAGTGACTTGGAGACAAAACTCACCCATCACCGTTCAGGCTGGTTACAGAGTCATCACAAGAAGATCTTGGCAACAGACCCCATTATCTGCTCTAACAAATCCTTTAAATAAACTAATATAAAGCAAGTGAATACATTTCAATTGTAGCCTTTTAAATGGGGCATTAATAAGGGACATCGGTGTGCCCATACCCCTAAACATACAGCACAGGGTACACTGCAGCTACCTGGCCCTGTAAGAAAGTCTTTATAAAATGTGGCCATATTAACGTGTGTTTTTCTAATGTCAGCAATTGAAGTTAACTTTTTCTTTTTTTTCCTTTGAATCCAAACAATTTATGTCAAAACCCGTGTATTTAAAGAACACTAGAATGGTTTTGATTCTTCAGTTTATGCTACATGGTTTATAAAATTATATGTCACAGAGGGAACTACGTTATAAATGTTCAGTAAAGAAATACTAAGGATAAACACAATTTCATGATGTCTTTTTACATTATTTTTTTTTTAGCGACACCGGAGCAGCAAATCATACGAGGCAGAGAGTTTGTAGTTCTGTAATTATTTCACTGTTTAGCTGTTGATATAAACTAACCTCCAGCAATGAACATGGCCTGCAATGTGATAAAAGGAAATAATAAGATGTGCAGACACACTTCTGGTGTATTTAAACGCGCTCATGCAATATTCAGCGCTAGTGTCAGCGTTTATTACGAAGGGCGCAGGATTCTGTTAAGTTATGCTGTATCATGGAGATGATAATACGCTGATCTTTTCATGTTTCTTGAAAGTGATAGAAGAGACAGTAATTGCACACTTTTCAGTTCAAAGAACCTCTCAAATTCCTCAGAGCGTTACAAGATTATTCACTAAACAGCGCGTTATCGTCTGCTGACAAACCTTGACAAAGTTGTGCAAATTACAGATATTTTTTTTTACTCAACACAATTAATGTGGTGTAAAGTTTGTGTACTGACCATAATTATGTATTTAGAGCATTTGTACCCAATAGGCAGATCCCCAGATGTTTTAAAACTACAAATTCCATGATGCTTTGTCATTCTAAAAGCCTTCTAAAGGAATGCAGAGCATCATGATAGTTGTAGTTCTACAACATCTGGGGATCTACCTTTTGGGTACCCCTAATTTAGAGAATGAACTAAAAATATAATTTTTACATAACTAGAGTGCGAAACATTATGGAATATGGTGGGTTGTGTCTACGCAATATTTATCAAAGAGTTAATGGATCTTCTTAAACTCATATTGCTTCATTAGATGCCATGGAGAGGAGTAAATAAAACCCCAATGTCATAAAAAGAGTAACTATTACATATAGCATATAAGGCAGTTATTAACCCCTTAAGGACGGAGCCAAATGCGCACATTGTGAACGAAACAAAATGTAAACTAAACCTGGCATTTGCGCTACATGTCTGTCCAACCGTAATTCACCTCTTTCATAGTAAATGCACCCACCCTTATTATATATCATTTTATTCAGGGGAAACAGGGCTTTCATTTAATATCAAATATTTAGCTATGAAACATAATGTAATATGAAAAAAATGGGAGAAAATACGATTTTTTAAATTTTTTTAGTTCTACATGACATTTTAACTGTCAATGTCATAACACTGTTTGATTTTACTGCAATAAAATACACATATTTGTATTTAGCAAAGTCTCACGTGTAAAACAGTAACCTATGTACAGGTTTTATGGTGTTTTGGGAAGTTACAGGGTCAAATATAGCACGTTACATTTGAAATTGAAATTCGCCCTATAGGTTATGTTGCCTTTGGGACTTTATAGTAGCCCAGGAATGAAATTTACACCCATAATGGCATACCATTTGCAATAGTAGACAACCCAAGGTATTGCAAATGGGGTATTCCAGTCTTTTTTAGTAGCCATTTGGTCACAAACACTGGCCAAAGTTAGCGTTAGTATTTGTTTGTGTGTGAAAAATGCAAAAATGCCAATTTTGGCCAGTGTTTGTGACTAAGTGGCTACTAAAAAAGACTGGACATACCCTGTTTGCAATACCTTGAGTGGTCTACAATTGCAAATGGTATGCCATCATAGGGGTAATTTTCATTCTCGGGCTACCATAGGGTCTCAAAGGCAACGTAACCAATCTGGCGAATTGTAATGTGAAAAAAATGAAACGCAAGCCTTATATTTGACTCTGTAACTTTTGAAAACACCATAAAACCTGTAGATGAGGGGTACTGTTGTACTCAGGAGACTTCGCTGAACACAAATATTTGTGTTTTAAAACAGTAAAAAGTATCGCAGCAATAATATCGTCCGTGTAAGTGCTGTTTGTGCGTGAAAAATGCAAAAAACTTCACTTTTACTGGCGATATCATTGTTGTAATACATTGTACTGCTTTGAAACACTAATATTTGTGTTCAGCAAAGTCTCCCGAGTAGAACAGTACCCCACATGTACAGGTTTTATGGTGTCTTGGAAAGTTATAGGGTTAAATATAGTGCTAGCAAATTAAATTCCCTTTACTTTCGGCATGGGTTGTCAGGCAGGTCCCGCTAATTGTAATTAATTAAGATACCTAATTATGTAAAAATATCACATAAATATATATGTAGAATTAATATATGTATATATATATACGTATGTGAATCTATATGTGTATATATATATATATATATATATAAATATATATATAATTTTTTTTAAATATTTTTATTTATATATAGGTATATATAGTGATATATACGTATATATTTATGTATGTAGATATATATATTATTTCGTTCTACGTGTATTTTGATATATATATATGTATTAATATCACAATACAGTTAGAACGAAATAACACACATCTATATATTTTTTAATTATTATTTTTTTATTATTTTTTTATTTTATTTTTTAACGTATTTACATATTTAATTTTTTTATATTATATATAAATATAGATATAACAAAAATTATATATATATATTTAATCAATATCAGTCTACGTGTAATTTGATATTAATATATATATATATATATATATATAATTATATATTAATAGTAAAATACACCTAGACAGTGTGTGTGTGTATGTATATGTGTATATATATATATATACTTAGATCATATATATATATATATATATATATATATATATATATATATATATATATATATATAAATAACATATATATATGATCTAAGTATATATTATTTATTTTTTTACACTTTTAAACTTTTATTAATTTTATTTTCAGCCAGCAGGGGGACCACCTGTCATTACAGGCAGCCCCACTGCTGGCAATGCAGCAGGCAGCCTACCCGGCCATGTGATTGTGAGGTCCTCGCAAGGACCTCACTCTCATATGGCCGGGGGGGGCTGCCAGGGGGTCGGACATGCCGCGGGGGGCTCCCTGGGAGTCCCCCCAACCGTGATCGCCAGCGTGGGATCGCCGGCGACCGGGTAAGTACAGAAAGACCGGAGGGCGTACTATTACGCCCGGCGGCGTTTAGAGCCGCCTATAATAGGGCGTAATAGTACGCCCTCCGGTCTTAAGGGGTTAAAGGTAAACTTCCAATAGAAATATAATCTCTATTTAGTAGATAAACCTCAATAAAACCATGCACTTTTTCATTGGTGGTATATCTAAAAATGGCATGCAAAAGCTGTAGATGTCTTGTCTGCAGCCTTTACAATCCCTCCAATTTCTATTGAAATCTGCACTTTTTGTAAAATTATATTCAAAAGTAATAATTAAAGGACCACTGTAGTGCCAGGAAAACAAACTTGTTTTCCTGGTACGACAGGGTCATTAGGTCCCCCCCCCCCCTTCACACTCAGGGCTCTCCTCCCGCTGGACTGAAGGGGTTAAAACCCCTTCAGTCAATTATCTTTCTCCAGCGCCGGGCTCCCTCGGCGCTGGGGAACTCTCCTCCCTCTGCCGACGTCAGCTCCGAATGCGCATGTGCGGCAAGGTGTGTGGCAGAAACGTAGACAAAGGATAATACAGACAAAATCTGGTCTAGAGTCAAGGTGCTACTTTGTAACTTGTGTCCAGTGAATGTCAGTGACAGAGTGCCTGAAAAACACGTGTGTAGGTAGTGGTTATTGTGTGGTGTGACCCATTATACCCACCAACCCGCTTCCCCCTCTTCCGCCAATTAAGACCAAGAAACATAAATGTGGTATAAACAGGCCACAGCTTTATTTATAGATAACAAGCATAAATGTATAAACCAATTGTAACTATCCTTTTAATATGAGCATGATATAACTCAAACTCGTCCTTGCCAACCGGACCAGTAGAGGGGCGGGGCCTGGCCGCTGAGCGGACGCAGGCAACATCAGCTCCTACCACAAACGGGAATTTAAACTACATTTACCCGCACAGCCACCCAAACAGGGTACACACAAGCTGGCATTCGACAGGGGAACCTGAGACCTCCACAGCGATGCCACTTAAGTGGATGCCCCACTCGGCCATCATATGCGGCCTACACTCACGGGCGACCTGGGACAGACAAGGCTCTCCCACCGCCTCCACACTCACCTGACGCACAGAGCCTACGTTCCCCCCCCTATGGACCGGCGGGGGTTATCCCAGTCCACACCGACCTGGCTTACAAGATGCCACAAACACGGACGACTTCAGGCGGCTTACGCCCCGTTTGTAAGATGGCGGCGGAGGACCACGCTCTCAAGCTGGCGCCCTATCAGCCCTTGCAAAAACAGCTAGACGCCTTATTTCAATGCTTCTGGGAGACGCTGGAGCAGCGCGCACCCCAACTATGAAGGAGATGCGGAGGGGAGCGGAGGCACTGGGCGGAACTGGCCCACGCCGGGTGAATCGACAAATCCAGTACCCAGCGGCACAAGCCCATCTAGGACAAAGTTCGCGAGGATAACCCCCCCCCCCCCGAGGAATAAGCCACAACGCCGGAAGGCCACACGCCGCTGGCAGCGGAAGAACACCAAGCCCCTCCGTAGCGCCCACCGAGGAAGAGACCCGGCCTCTCCGAGCACCCGAGTCTGCAGCCCAAGGATGCCGACTGTTAACAAGGCCTGGAGCGGGGGAGAGACCCTCCACCACATGTGCATTCACTCCGCTCACCGTTACCCCCAGGTGCCGCCTACCAGGATGCCCAGCAGAGGTATCGGCTGATTCAGGAACCGTAGCCCTGAGCTCCCTCCATTAAACACGCCGGACAGCAGGGACAGTATAACGTAACTTTCTAACGATCAGTCACACTTCTCATTCAAGCACTCCAACGTCCGCCGCTGCTGCACTAATGACCCAAGTGAAGGGAGACATGTTGACTCAAACTCACTGCCGGCGGCCATTTCATGCTTTCATGGACTTATGTTGATCGTTGGACTGCCAAAGTCATGGACATAAAAGCAATGAGTAAGCCATACTCCTGTCCCCTACTTGGGTTCACTTTAATATCTTCTGGCCGACCTTAGTATACCTTGTCCTGCTGCTACTTAGGGTTGCTCTGCAGTGAAGGGGAAAGCCAGCCTACACAGTTAGGCTTGCCCAAACGCCAGTTCGGTGTATACTCTCAAGTTCATTCAGCTTGACATACTCGAATCCCAAAGTACATACCCCCTATTAGCACACATATATATATAGCTAGCCAGCTACGGCTTGAGCCTCTACAAAGGTTTCTCATGTGCTATATGTCTAACTTGTTTATCAGTTTAAAATCGCTTGACGTCATTACTAGCCTGAGACAGTACTGTGTTATGTATGCTGGGACAGGTGTCGAATGCCATGTTTAACTCTCGTTTTCACAAGTCTTACTAGCCTACCTGCTTAATTATAAAAATTGTGCACATATTCTCGACTACCCCATTGTTATGTGTCTCAAACAATGCAAGAGGATTGTTGTTGGGGTACCTCGCGCACGTATGTTAACTTTAAAAAATAATTTATTTAAAAAAAAAAAAACTTGTGTGAAGTATATATTAGATCAGTTCAGTCCCAGCTACGCTAAATCCGATCCAATGTTACCACTTTCCAACGTACTAGATGGACCATTTTTTAATATTCCTCAAGGGCTAAATATTTAAACACTACAGACTAAAGACGCAATGTCTTCCTATATATGTACACCGTCTACAGCTATACCATCTGTCCCACAACATCTCATCAACACAGAAAAAAAAAAGTGATTGCAGTGCAGTAAAAAGTACCAAAAGGGCGAGATCCGTATTTACTCTGTGGCAATCAAACAATCCCTGTTAAAGGTATGGTAAACTAACGAACCAAATCGCTATGCCTCAGCCATGTGGACTCTTCAAAGACCCACATAGCCACAGCATTAAATAAATCCCAACTGTGTTTGAATGAAACCTATATTCAACTAACACCCCAAAGGAGAAATAAAGATAGGGCTCATCGGACACGTGGGTTTTTACAGATTCTTCCACATTATGCAAAAGGCATGGACACCATGAGCATAACACATGGATTTCTTGTGGTTAAGGCACAGATATTGCAAACACAATGCACTGTGCAAGAAAATAAATGTAGCATGCACTAAGTACCAAGAAATATCTTTGACGCTGCCAAAGAAATGTTTTAAAAGCATGTAAAAATGTACATATTACATTGGACAGAAAATATATATGGCCACATCATACTGTTATCCACATCACTCAAAACAAGAAACCAGGGACATTTTTTAAAAATTGATTTCTCAAAATCTTTTTTTTTTCTCTCCTCACAGTTCTAGACAAAAAAAAATGACCTGCCAACTGAACAGAATTCCTCTCCTTTCCCCCAGGAACCATGGCTAAATAATTGTTCTATTTTGACTGTAGACGCAGTCATCGTGCCCTGTGTTTGCAGTCGGTGCTTCACACTTCAATGGCTTACTTGTTTATCTTAATAACTTGCCTGACCCACTAAGCCAGTTCTTTTATATTTTGTGATCCATTTAACCTAAGACCCCTGAGTATTTTCTTTCCACCTAAATTACTTTTATAATCCACCACTGACATTTCTGAAGACCTTTACAATGCCTTCCTGAATGATGAACATTGCAATATTCGTCTATTTGACTCCATTCCTCATTTTACTTGATTCCCCATAAATGTTTGATTTCATTTGATCCATCACCATTCTAAGTCAGTTCTTCATACATTTAAAGCTTTCTCCGCGCCTGGTAGAAGGATATTGCATTCAACATCTGTCCTAAGTTTCTTTACCAATTGAGAACTACTAGATTGTAAGCACACTTGCTCAAATCTTTTTCTCAAATTCCATGTAATATTACACTGATACTGACCGTTAACACAAGAAAGATCCATTTGCTTTTTGATGGCAACTGAATCACAGTTAAGTTTTGTACTGAAACTTTATAAAATCTTGGGTGCAGATCTAGCCTACAACTTATCCATTACTACACGAGTGACGCCTACTAGATCACAAAATCGTGAGCAAAATATAGGCTAAAATACACAAAAAAAGTTAAAAAAAAGAAATATTAATGTCCAGTTGATGTTATTCTGGATAACACCCCTATGTCATATGTTCTAGATCAGTTTATGGTAATTGGATGTACTGGATAAGTTTACATTCTAGTCCCATTTCCCTCCATGTGTCAAAATCACAACCAGGTTAACTCTAAAAGCAATTGTTTAAACGACACAGAAATGTGTGAATAAGCTTCACTGACCGTTAACAGATGAATAATCAGTTTGCTTTCTGGTGGATTTGTCAAAGGGCAAGCTTTTGGTTCTCATATTTTCTGTTTTTAATGAATAAGCCCCTATACCCTGGGTAGACGATCTTTGCACTCCAGATGTTGTGGACTACATCTCCCATGATGCTTTGCCAGCATTATGGCTGTAAGAACGTTATAGGAGATGCAGTCCACAACATGTGAAGTGCCAGAGGTTACCGACCACTGGCGTGTATGTTCTTTATATTTAGTTAGGATAATGTGTTTGCCATCTGACAAAGAAGCCAGTTTCATTGCCACACTATTAAACTCAAACATTATCTCAAAATGTATCAATAAAACATTGATCTCATTTCACATTTCGGATAAAGATAATAAAAGTCAGAAAAAGTGCAGGATTTATTTCCTCTGCTAGAAATGTATAAATTAAGAGGGTTATTGATTAAACATCCTCCAATAAAGCAGAGATTGTGTATCGTTGGCTCGGTTTAATAACATAGCTTTAATGTGTGGCAGGTGATTAAACACTCATTAAACAATGCATCTATCTTTGTGGGAATATGATAAACACAAGAGGTGTTTATTCCCTACACTAACTTGCTCATTTTAGGCCCAAAAAATTACAATCTAATGGGACACCAGGGCCGACACTACCATAAGGCAGGCCAGGAGGCCGTCTTAGGGCGTTCCGGCCCAGGGGGTCGCAGGATTCCGGTGACTGTCAGGAGGAAAGTGCACTGCAGAGGGCTCCCCCCTCCTGCGTGGCTGAACATGGACCGTAGGAGAGGAGTTTGCTTCCCTCTACTCGATCTGACAGAACGCTCTCACAGAGAGCACTGAACTGCTTCTTGTCAGACTGGGGTGAGGGAAGAAAACTCTTCTCCAGGGGTCCACGCTGATCCACGCTATACAGGAAGAAGGAGGTGAGCTGGAACATGGGGGAGGGGAGAGAGTGGAGGCATGACACATGGGTGGGTTGGGGGAATGAGACATGGGTGGGCTGGGGGAATGAGACACATGAGGGACCTGGGGGAATGAGACACATGAGGGAGCTGGGGGGGAAGGTATAAAAGAGATGGATCGGGGAAGGGGCAAAAGAGACAGAAAGGAGTTTGGGGGACAGACACCCAGAGGTATTTAGAGAGACGCAGAGGGGCTGGTGAAGAGGCAAAAGAGAAAGACAGGGACTGGAGGGGGAGGCAGGGAGACATAAAGGAGCTGGTGGAGAAAGAGACAAGCAAAGGGGCTGGAGGTAAGTAATCAACACACGAAGGGTGGGATGTAATAGACACAAAGGGAAAAATGGGGGATAAGATATACTAGAGGGGAGTGTAAGACAAAAAGGGTAGGGTAAGAAACATAAGAGAGGTAAGAAATTTGAGAGGGGGGATTAAGGGACACACATGTGAAGATGCATTTTTGGAGGGGAACATCTATGCCTTTTGCCTGTGTAGCCACAAATCCTTGCACCAGCCCTGAGGGACACCATAAACTCAGCATAATTTACATTTTACAGGATCCATAATTCTGCATTTTATGCACCTCTGGGGCAGGACCAGACACTTGCACAGACACTCATAACTATTATGACTGCTCCTCATATGTTTTACCACTACAGGTGGCTCAGAACTGCTTACTCACAAGACTCCCTCTAAATGCCCCAAGTCCCTGTTCTTACTCTTATTCTCTAATGATTTACACATTTTAGATGATGTATTGGCTTCTCTGCCACTTGTTTTATTCCTACGCTCAGCTTATTGAATTACTGTCCACTTTCTCCAGTGCTTGATTAGTATATACAGATATCCATCCGCAGCGAATCTACATCCACCGTGATCTGGCCACGTTTTTTCAGAAGAACAATCTACAAGTATCTAACATCTATTTGTGCCATTTACTCCAATACTAAACCACACACACAGGATTGGGACATTTCCCTACCAAACACTTAATTCAGGTGACTAAAACATCAACAAGCATTTAAAAACAGTTTCTATATATATATATATATATATATATATATATATATATATATATATATATATATATAGGCTACTTTAAAAGGCATGCCTTCTAATACCAAAGAATGGCGTCACTCCTTTTAAAAGCTATATGGAAGTACACAGACTACTTCTGATAAGAAAGCCACTTTATAAAAATATACACAAAATGCTTTAGTAAATCAATGGGAAAATGTAACCCTAGCAGCCACAAGCAAGACGGCGTAATCTCTAACAAAGGAAGCCATTTGGCTGCAAATGAGGGCTATTAAAATCACAATTTCCAATTCATGCAAAATCAAAATAGGAAACATTCCGACTGCACTAATAAAACCATTTATTGCGCAATGATTGCAGAAGTGCCCGAGCAATTTGCATGCATTTTGCAATGTGCAAGCTAATAAAATCTTTTGTGCTCCCATTAGGTAAATGACGGTAAAATTGTTTGGCATGTGGGCAGGATGTAGGAACAGAGAGATGCCAACTCTTTGTACGTCTCTTGCTTATGGGTTAAGCAGAGTGCTAAAAGTTCCCATTAAGCCGTGAGCCCCCACATTGGATTTTTAGAGCAAGAAAGTTGGCCTGGATTCATGTAGACCTGGCATACAATCTTACTGTATTTTATCAATGTACTGTGCGTATAACTCATCACATCTACTAGTGAGAATACCTGAAAGTCGAAAGTCTTTTTACATTGGGAAATATTTATTAACTTGTTGGTGGAATGTCTCTATACACAGGCACAGCCCATGTGCCTGTGTATTGAGTAACACAGTATGAGAATTCTTATTGAAAGAATAGTTAAGAAGAGAGCAATGAATCCACCATCAATAGGACACGGAGATGGAAATATTTACACTTAGAACAAAAGGAATCTTGCGTTTCTTAATAGTGGTGCTGTTTTAAAGACCAAAATGGATACAAAAACATTTAGGAAACAGCACTCACAAAATTACAGTTTTAAATATTACAAGGTATATTTACAGGCTCAAAATGGCCATATAGTGTGATGAAGTCCAGATATGTATTTGCTTAAAGAACAGTCCCATCTCCATTACAACTTCATCTAATTAAATTTGTTTTGGGGGCAGAAGTGTCGATGTGCAGTTTTACAAACTATTTCTATCAATGGGTGACCAGTGATTGCTGATGCTCTCAGCCATGTTAAGTCTAGTAAAACCTTACTCATACTATGACAGGAGGAAGGAAGCCCGGGGGGCAGTAATGTTGGACACCGGAGAAACAACTTCAGGGTTAAACTACTGGAAAACATTTTAACCTCTGATAGAGGTGAGAGGACACTCCTCCCACCGCTCCCCCAAACAGCATAAGCATAGACCTCATTACCATCTTGGGGCATTTGTGCAGACTCCAGGGCCATTTTAGGGCTTTAGCTCAGCCTCCGGGACCATGTAGGGGGCATTAGTGCAGACTACAGGGCCATCTAGTGGCATTCGCTCAGATTCCAGGGCTTTTGGAGCATGTGCACAGACTTGGGGCATTAGTGCACACTCCAGGGCCATCTTGGTTCATTAGTTCAGATTCTAGTGGCATCTTGGGGCATTAACAAACACCAGGGCTATCTTGGGGAATTAACACAAGCTCCAGGACCATCTTGGGAAATTAGAGCAGACTCCAGGGCCATCTTGGGGCAATAACAAACACTAGGGCCATTTTGGGGCATTAGAGCAGGCTCCAGGGCCATCTTGGGGCAATACAACAAACACCAGGGCCATCTTGGAGTATTAGCGCCAACACCAGGGCCATCTTGGGGTATTAGCGCAGACTCCAGGGTCATCTTGGAGCATTAGTTGAGACTCCAAGGCAATCTTGAGGCACTTGCATAGGTGACCGAATAGATTTCTTTTTTTACTAGCTGGTAAGATATAAAACATGTTATCTCTGCGATATCAATGACCACGTTTCTTTTATACAAAGATAAATGAAGCCCAGATGTTTGAATGATGTATTCACTGCCTTGTAATAAATATTGTAACAGTGTTTGTATGATCCCAATATTTGCATTTACTAAAACTTGACACAAACATTAACAATTCACATTGTTCTGTATTAATTATAGAGCAGTCGCAACTGGTAATTTTACTGTGTGATCTTCGTGGCAGCAAAGGGTGACAAACAACGAAGATTCACAATTTATGATAACAGAGCCATCTAGAAATTAGCAAATTATTTTCACATTTGGAGTTTTTCATGGGGATTTTCTAATTTACTGCCAGCAACAAAATGTTTTGGAAACACTGATGATTTGCAAAATTATATTGTGCAATTTAAATCACTTCTGCTCCATGAAACCAAATTATAAGTTTAAAGAATCTAGAATTATTTTATAGTGTGATGTGTTCGGGAGATACAAAAATTAATTCTGCAAGTATAAAATAACATAAATAAAATTATGTTTTTTTGTAGCAGAGGTAAATTCGTCTCCTCCATATCGCTTTCCTCCTATATTAATTTCTCAGTAATTCATTGAGTTCTCAGTGATATAATACAGTATTACACTTCAAAATCATCAGTGATCCGAGCATGAAGACAACAGGACGACGAGAACTGTGCAACCTACCATTAGAATTCTACATGTAGACAAGGGCATGCTAGCTTCCAGGAACAAAACAAAACAACACAAAACTCAATAACCATCTAGAACCTTAAAACCCAACCGTATTTAGCCTTTTTATTGCCACAATTCCAGCCAGCAATGTAATATTCCTTACCTCCCCCTAAAGTATTATTTTCACCCCATGTAGATTATTTTCCCTAAATCCTCTGGGAGCCAGTTTGTGTTGCCAGTTACCTCTTCCATTTACTGCCACAATTCCCCGATCCCGTGAATACCCCAAGTGTCTGTCCATAACAAGTAAATGCCACTAAATGTTCCACCGAGTATTCTCTCCCTCTTCAATGACATTTATTAGAATAAGATTTATCGCACAGAGACAAACTACCTCCATGACTTTAATAGTCATCCCTTTACCACCGTACCTCTGTTTTCCTTCTAACTGAACATAACGTCCCCTCATGGTGTCATCTGTGGTGGATCGCTATGTCCTTATTAGAAGGCCAGTAGCACTATTCTAGAGAGCTTTCTTTTTACACGTTGAGAAGGAGCTGTCTAACATAAGAAGATATAAACACTAAAATTTTGACACCTGATATAAGGAACTTGGGGCTAAAGAGACCAACATGCTCGTCTTCAGCGCCTAAAATCCCTCATTATAACACCTCTGAATGTACATATACTAATGCTAGTATGATAATTTTAACTAACAACTAATAGCAATAGGAGGGAGCTAGAATAATAATCAATAAGAGTATTTTTGACAGGAGGCCGGGGGGTGACAAATAGAACCCAGAGATTCACAATTATCCTTTTATGACTTTCTGCTATTGACTGCCAATCACCTCTGGGCATCAATAGTTACAATCTTTTACCACCAAACAATCAAGTCAGTGAACACAAATTAGAGAAACAGTCAATAACAGAAGCCATACCCAAAACCCCTACTGGAACATTATCATCATAATGGACCCTCAAAAGTAAATTCCTCATTATTATGACATGGCACACACCAGGACCTGGTACTTCGATATGAAATATTGTCCAACCCGCTCCTTTTGTTATCATCATAAGGTTTATGTGTAGTGACAGATATGAATATGCTGTGTGTGCATTATAAAGGGTCACCACAGGCCTGGAATGGTCTAATCTTCCGTATCCTAGGTCCATTACACACGGAGAAAGACCACATCCACCATGGACTCTGACACATAATATATAGTCTATATGTGCTCATGAAGTTATTCTATAATGGTCCCACCAACACCCTGTCACCAGTCCACAACCCCTCCTACATGATGTGACAATATCTGAGTGAGGGTGAAGGCTATTTTATCCTTTCTCAAAGAAACAGATCTTTTTCACAGAACAAGTGATCTGAATAAAGGAATCCAATACAATCAATACCTAAGATGTTTCAGAGGAAAAAGCACTTGAAGCTGTAAATCACAGAGGGCTGGTATCAGAAAGGGTCCACAGATTCAGGCAAATTATAATAATTAATCTATTCCTTGTTACAGCCATAGACTCACCAGAATATATTAAGATTAGAAAGAATGCAGCGTTTAGCTTTAGGTCCTTTCACTGTGTCTGAGCCCAATGCATTCTGGTATTGTGGGATGCACCTAGGGATGACAAGGGCCCTACACATGTTGGTCAAATACATTTCCCAAGATGCTTTGCCAGCTCTCCTCAATGCCAAGCATTCATGACCATAGCCACATAATTTCATCTATGCAAATGCTCACAAACTATTATCAAAATGTACAGATAAAATGTGCAATAACGCAGAGCTTGATCATTATATGAGACATATGTAGGGTAGACAGGCAACGGAGACTGACAGGCAGAACAGCAGGTAGGGGAGACGGCCAGACATACAGGCAGGGGAAACAGACAGACCTACAGGCAGGGGAGACGGACAGACAGACGCACAGGGGAGACAGACAGAGAGGCTGGGGAGGTGGACAAAGAAGTAGGGAAGATGGACATGGAGGCAGGGAAGACGGACAGACATACAGGCAGGGGAGACAGACAGACGTACAGGGGAGATGGACAGACATACAGGCAGGGGAGACGGACAGACATACAGGCAGGGGAGATGGACAGACATACAGGCAGGGGAGATGGACAGAAAGATGCACAGGGGAGACAGACAGGCAGGGGAGGTGGACAAAGAGGCAGGGAAGATGGACAGAGAGGCAGTGGAGACGGACAGACAGTGTGACAGTCAGTTAGGCAAAGGAGACACCCAGTCAGGGATAGCAGTCAGAGGAAATAGGCGGGTGGGGAGAAAGGCAAGGGAGGTGAGACAGACAGGCAGGTTCAACAGATAGGGGAAACAAATAGGTTCGACAGACTGGTAGTCATAGCAGGCATGCAGACAGGGGAGACGAGAAGACAGTAAGGGAGACAGACAGACAGATACACAGAGAGCAATATTATTGTCATGACAGCTGTATTTTAACAGACCGAAATGTAATTTTGTCTGTTTGGCCAGATATATACAGATTCCATATAATAAAAACTTGTTTCAAAAGTCAAAGATAAAAAAAGAGAGCTTATTTTTCTAAGATGATTGCTGTAGATCTTTGTTATTGCCTTAGACAAAATAATTCCTGATATATTCAGCTACCAGGAAAAAAAAAACACCCTAGATATTACAAATGGAAAAGGCTTATAAAATGTGTGGCCCTGAGAGGTACTTGTAATGCTCCCAATTATTCACTGTTATCTTCAACACTCAAACGGATTAATAATTATCCTACAGAAAAAGATCAGAGGGATTCAAGCGAAGGAAGTCACAATCTTTTATCTGTGTTTCTTGCCGCTGGCAGGAGGAGAATAGCGGGCAAGATTTCAAATGGAAAGATTGTGGGACAAGGAATACAAAATGCCCCAAGAGGGTCTCGTGTTCAGCGAGCTGTTTGTTATAGTCCTGATGCCGCATGCCTTACATTTAAAATTATTCAGTGAGTGCGGAGAGGTCGCCCTGTATTTGTAAGGGCGCAGAGTTAAATCTGTTCAGGTCGTGGCTTTACTAATTATTATTATTATTATTTATAAAGCGCCAACAAGTTCAGTAGCACTGTACAATGGGTGGACTAACAGACACGTATTTGTAACCAGACAAGTTTGACGCACAGGAACAGAGAGATTTAGGGCTCTGCTCAATGGGCTTACATGCTAGAGGGAGTGGGGTAATGTGACAAAAAAGGTAAGGGTACAGTAGAAAAGTAGGTTGCTAGGATAGTACTAATGGAACTCAAGCTATGTGGCAGATGCCTACAGAACAGTGGCTATTAAGTTACATTCCCAAAGATATTCTGCCACTAATTGTTCACCTTGGCACCCCAGACGTTACTGAACCACATTTGGAAACATCTGGTGCACATTGGCCCTGTATCAACACAGAGCTTTTTATTTATCTCAATACTTTCCTAGTGAGACACATCCAGGAATGCATTTTTCTCTACGCACTCAAAATGGAATAAATATTCACAGGATCAATAAATTCATACAAAGAGGATCGATCAATGCTTCAATCCACCATCAATCTGGCTTGTTAGAACCAAGAGGGAGAATAGGAAACATTGTCTTTCAAACCAGTTCAATAATCTGCATTATCATCATAAGTCTTTCCATTACAGAGAAGGATGGAGTGTGCACAGAAATCTTTTTTAAAAAGGGATGGATCTGATTCAGACTCAACACACCCTCAGTCACTTGGGACTTCTATAACAAACGATATGTGTAATAAATACTTTGTTTGTTGTTTTTTTTAATATAAATTCATTTTTTTCCATTCCTGTTTCATACTCCCCTAGGGCGCTGTGATATCTTTTCATTCTCACTTATTTAGAATCAATGGTTTAACCTGTATGAAGATATCGGGTTAAAATATCCACACAATTTAATATTTGTAGAGCTAGTTGAGATCGCAAAACAAAAGTGACACATATTAAACGGTATTAAATAATGGTCATGAACATAAAAGGGACACTATAGTCACCCAGACCACTTCAGCTCAATGAAGTGGTCTGAGTGCCAGGTCCCTCAGGAGAAACTGCTATGTTTACATTTGGGGTTAATCCGGCCTCTAGTGGCTGTCTTCCGGACATCCACTAGAGGCACATCTGCAACGCTGGAGGCAAATTTCGCCTCCATCGCGCAGAGCGTCCATAGGAAAGCATGGAGAAATGCTTTCCTATGGACACTTTGAATGCGCGCGCGGCATTTGCCTTGCATGCGCATTTGGCTCAGCTGAAGTCGGACGGGGGAGGAGAGTTCACCAGTGCCAAGGGAGCCCGGTGCTGGAATAAGGTAAGCTGCTGAAGGTGTTTTAACCCCTTCAGCGCCTCGGAAGGGGTACCCTGAGGGTGGGGGCACCCTCAGGGCACTATAGTGTCAGGAAAACTGCTTTGTTTTCCTGACACTATAGTGATCCTTTAACTATTCAGATCCAAACTAGCTTAAGTTGATACTTAGTTTAAGTACTAATATGGGGGGTTATATTCACCCTTTCAAAAATTGTGGTTTAAAGGTCAAACAAAAAATTTACTTTAAAACCTTTGGGAAAGCCACAAACTTTGAAAAGTTAATTTCTGTTAGTTGGAAAAAAATATATGTATTGCGTTATGTTTTAGTCTGGTAAATTTAGACTTTTATTCATTCATTAGAGCTTTTGTTTCTAACCCAGAATTCTTTGCCAGAAAATCTCTGTAAGCAGTTGCAAGCGAAACATGAGACTGATAATTCAATAAGAGCCAAAAACCCATGTTTAGCCATCTTTCATTAAAGGAATGATGGGTTTCGGGTCTCCATTTCTACAGACATTGCTTTAAAACAGCATAAGATGTATGACTGTGATTATACAGTGCCAGCACGCCATGGCGGCTTTCGATGACTCCATGTAAAAATGCTATGCGGCAATTCAGGGACTTTGCTGTTATAGGGTGAAGCACAGGCTGTATCCCCTCGCGGGTAGCTATTACAGATACATTAAATGTGCTTGTAAAGTAATTTGTATCTGTCACAACAGCACAAACATACCAAACAAACATGGCCCTTTTTCCTTTTGTGGTTGATTTATTGGAGGGTCCACAGGAAGACCCCAGGGCATGACACTGCTGAGAAGCCATGCCCCCGTGGCCTACGCAAAGAATAAACTGTTTAGTTCAGTGTTTTTTTTTGAAGGAGCCATAACTTGCTGTGTAAACAGGAGTGGAGCAGGCCTGGGGGACCAATCTTAATAACATAGTTTGACGCTTAAAACTTGTGACTAGAAGGTTTTTTTCAGATCTATTAATTTTTATGACGTATACGGGATATAGGCCACGGCTAATTAGTAACAGCAACCTGAGGCTAGTATTTCACCTTAAGGAAAATTTTGGGGTATTTTGTAAGTGTGTTATTATTTGTTGATTTATTATACATATTATATACGCAAATGTCTTCCTTACCCAGGCAGAGACAGAAATGTGAGGGTTTCGGGGCTGATTTACTGGCTTATTCTAATTCATATACTTGTTTGAGTTTCAGATTGGGAAGGTGCAGAAATGCTTGGTTGTATAGGGAGAGGTATTAGCAGTAGAAAGAGGGAAGTGCTCATGCCATTGTACAGAACACTGGTGAGACCTCACTTGGAGTATTGTACGCAGTACTGGAGACCGTATCTTCAGAAGGATATTGATACTTTAGAGAGAGTTCAGAGAAGGGCTACTAAACTGGTTCATGGATTGTGGGATAAAACTTACCAGGAAAGGTTAAAGGATCTTAACATGTATAGCTTGGAGGAAAGACAAGACAGGGGGGATATGATAGAAACATTTAAATATATAAAGGGAATCAACACAGTAAAGGAGGAGACTATATTTAAAAGAAGAAAAACTACCACAACAAGAGGACATAGTCTTAAATTAGAGGGACAAAGGTTTAAAAATAATATCAGGAAGTATTACCTTACTGAGAGGGTAGTGGATGCATGGAATAGCCTTCCAGCTGAAGTGGTAGAGGTTAACACAATAAAGGAGTTTAAGCATGCGTGGGATATGCATAAGGCTATCCTAACTATAAGATAAGACTAGGGACTAATGAAAGTATTTAGAAAATTGGGCAGACTAGATGGGCCGAATGGTTCTTATCTGCCGTCACATACTATGTTTCTATGTGTATGGGCTGACAAGGTGACCAGTTAAGGCAGGTGGGTATAGTCTTAAAACATTGTTCTACGAACAACATAAACATAAATTATAATGTAAATATTTCTTTGAAAAACAGTATGTTAACATAAAATGCTAGTAAGGTTACAGACTGTATTTTGGGTCAGACCTGGAGATTTAGAAGGGCACATGAGTCCAGGATTGTTTTGGGGGTTTACTCAGTGATAAAGAAAACAAAGAACATGAAAAATACAAAAGCTGAACTGAGATATCACAACGTGCGTTCAGATAGAACACTGCTATACTGGCAATCAAAAGGAAGAGGGGAACTCACATTCAAGGTGCAATAGCAGCCTATAGCTTCCAATATAATGCAGGTTTCAGCCAGGCTGTTATATTTAGTGTATGTAGGCAAAATGTCCACTAGACTCGGGCAATCAATGGTTTGTCTGAATTTCCACATGGATGAATCAGGAAACCAGCATTGGAGAAACTGTTTTATTTGTTTTGTGATTCAGAGTTCCGTGGCACCAAAAAAAAACAAAAAAAAAAACACTGATTGATGGCTCTGGCACAGTCAGTAAATGGGGATTTTATTCACAGACCAAGTGAGAATAAGTGACCAATTAAGGAAAGATGGAGTAGTAAAAAAGGTTTTTAAAAATATATATAAATGTATATAGTTAATAAATATATAATATAGAAATATATGTTTGGGGGGGCGGAGCCAGCTGTCGGCATGAACAGTCGCATACCTACTGCTCTCCGTCGACCGCAGCCCACTAAGGCCCAAAATCAGCCGCAAGAAGCACCTTACCACACTGCAGACAGCCTGCTTACACTCCTACACCGATGGGGAGAAAAACAAAAAAACCGCGCCCGGATCGCCCGCGGTTCATGGCCGATATAGGCGACCTGCTGAGGAGACCGCATGGCACGGCGGGACCCAACATGGCCGCTGGCTTCACATCCCTCCGCTGCCCTGAGACATTGGGCTACAAGGGACCTTCCAAACCCACACAACCGACGGCGGGTCTCCCAGTTACCACGGAGATTCTTACCTCTCTCCTGACCGACCTACGCCAGTCGCTCTCCACGGAGAACTCCCAGGTAAGGAAGGATGTTAAGGGGTTCACTGATCGCCTCTCAGCAGTGGAGCAAACCATTTAGGCACAGGCAGCACAAATGACAGAGCTACAGAATCAGGTCAAAGACCTCTCCTCAGCTCACACTACACTCACCCACCAACTAGCAGCTATGGAAGACAAAAGGAAGTGGAAGCATATCAAAATTAGAGGCCTCTCGGATGCTGTATCCCCAGCTGAGCTTCCCCATCTCCTAAGAAGGCTTTTTGCGGCCCTCCTGTCCCCTAAACAAGCTAAAGGGGTGCAAGCTCTGCGACAGGTGACCTCCTGGTCAAATTTCAAAATGGGCAAGACAAGGCTGCTTTAATGGGCGCCATCAAAGGAAAGAATCACTACCGCTTTGAAGACATGGACTTAACATTCTACTCTGATCTCTCGCGCACAACCCTGCAATGGCGTAAGTCTCTCCGACCATTTACAGTGGCATTAACAGCCAAGGGAGTGAAGTACTGTTGGGACCATCACACGTCTTTTTTTTTATGTTGCTTTCCTTTTTCTATCCATACTAATATAAGATAAATGTTGATTAACAGGCATAGGCCTCTATGGATGTATAACCCAGGGCTTCCTGCACACACATAGCAGGATTGCTACACGGCGGCCACTTACTGCCGTACCGGGCATAACCCAGACACATTGGCTCCTTTCTCTACCTACTCCCCCCCCAGCTCCACTCCAACTACCTCACAACGTGGTCACTAACAAGGAGCTGCTCAAATACCTCACCAGGTTACATGTCAGTATCCCCCGTTAACCTTCATTACCTACAACTCCCTAGGCTATGTACAGCCCCCACCTTCCACATTGCCTTATAATCACCCACATGGCCTACAAATGGAGTTTCCCTGTACCCCGCAACAAAGACATATCGACCTACTCCCTTAGAGGGCAAGGTCCCAACTCAACCTCGACACATGCGACACATAAGTGCACACCATGCCTTCACTTACAGGCTAACTCCAGATCACAAGCACGTATGCCAAAACTAACCCTACGACCAGAACGGAAACTACTCTTTTCACACATTGCCTTTAACTCATTGTTGTTAGAGTCTGCAAATTATCTTTACCATTTTAAAAATTGTGCCATTACTCAAAATGCCATGCTATTGTTATACTTTATTGCTAATAAGCTTGCTATAGCTGTCGTGGCTATCCAAGCATGTTGTTAATGCGTGCACAACAAAAATAAAGAATTTTTAAAAAAAAAGAAAAAAGAAATATATGTTTGATTTTTTTAACTGCTCCTCCTTCATTCTCTCCTATCAGTGTATTACATGATGTATATATTTTGCAGTACACTAATAGGTGCATTTTCAAACCATTCTGGCTTGGTTGCATCTTATTTCCTGAAATGATTGCAAGGCCGAAACCCGAATCCCCCCCAAAACAAAATTAATATTTTTTCAGACAAATCGATTTGGATGAAGAGAATTGTTCTATAATGCAAAAATCTAATGTTCGCACAATTGAAGATTATACTAGCTTTAGTGTACTAATCTTAATTTTAGTAATGACGCGAGGCGAGTATTTTGCATAACCTCTCTTCACTGGCTCAACAGCAGCAAAGAAACACACAGAAATAAACAACCAATCACAAGAGAGTAGGATGTACATGAGGTGTAATGACGAATAACTTCCTCTTTCATAAAGCGACATCAAGCAGACGCAAACATATAACAAACAATAATAATAACTCCCAAATCCAACATCCGACGGAGCAAACGTCCCCGTGAATTCCACACAAACAACCAAAATGTTTTCAGGGACGAATCATACTGAAAAGAGAATGTGTGATGGGAAAATACTCGCCTCCTGTCATTACTAAAATTAAGATTATTAGTACACTAAAGCTAGCATAATCTTAATAATCAATTTTACAACATGACACGAGGCGTCGTATTTTGCATTTTTAACACTGAGAAAGGAATAGAAAACTAAGGAAGAATCCGAAAGTGAGACGAGATACCTAGCACGTCAGGGCTACGGGAGAAACCTCTCGGTCAAACGCCCGAACACCAGGCATCAGAGTCCACCCATTAGTGGCCGATACTGGTGAGGGGACCGGCCCTCCGGTCAATACATTTGATAGTGTTTTCTCCATTAATGCAGCCACTGTTGTGTGTATCATGTCCTGAAATTCCACAGGGTTATCTTTCATAGTGGCAAATTGTATGGCACAGAATTAGGGCTCACCCAAAAAAGTTTACAGGTAGATTTATCATGATTTGCGATACCCCTGTACGAATTAGTAGGCAATTTCAGGATGCAGGGCAAACAGACCAGACTACCACAGAAACCCATGCAGGGTTGTAATCTTAATAGTGGCCAAATAAAATAGACTGGGGCTCACCCAGTAAACAGAGGCTGCAACAGCTGCCTCCACTCAGCAGCACAGTGCAGCACACATATAGTGCTGGCCACAGCCCTGACAGAGAGCAGGGCTGTGGCTACGGGAGATATTCCTTTAAGCAGTATGTCCTGGAAATCCTGTCCAGCAGTTAACCGTCTAGACCCTTACGCTCTGCTGAAGACTTACGTCTATCTTCGGTCCGTACTCCCACCTCTGATGCTTGCCTTCAAGACTTATCGAGGACTGCACTGTTCCTGTGGAACTCACTTCCCTCCTCCGTTAGATGCTCACCCAGCCTCCACTCCTTCAAAAAAAAATCATTAAAAATCAACTTCTTCATAAAAGCCTATCAATTAAACTGTTAATAGCTCCTGACCGATTCTTCTCTTGCGACTGTCACTAGTCTAATACTATCCTTACCTTTTGTGTCTCTTTACCCCACTCCCTCTACATGTAAGCTCATTGAGCAGGGCCTTCTACACCTCTGTTCCTGTATGTTTGCTTGTCCACCCACTGTAAAGCGCTGCGGAATTTGTTGGCGCTATATAAATAATATAATAATAATAACAGAAGCTGTAGCAGCATGTCTCCATACAGTAGCACTGTGGGGATATTTATGGGATAATAATAGTAAACAGTTGAGAATTGCCCACTAATTCAATTCTCAGATCCCAAAGAACGTTTATCGTAAGTGAGAAATATTTCATATAATAATATCACAATGTATAAAAATAGATTTTTATTTATAATGACTAATTAATAATAATAATATGTAACATGCGTGACAATAATCAATGAATATTCAGTCTAAAATGATATGCAATACAAAGGAATGGCTATCCACATTTCAATGGCTAAATAGCATTTCCTGTCAAGACTTTTGACGATTTATGAGGTATCCTTAACACAGAATGAAAGTGAAACTTTTCACAGCGAAGAAAAGTTTTACTCAGAGAACAGAATTCTTCACAGTGCAGCGTAAGGTCGTAAAGTTTAGCTGACAGTTAGAATAACCCTTTCAATGCAGGCTAAATCTCCTAGGTAGTTAAGATCTATTCTTATGTAATTTTAAATAAAATAACATTTAAACCAGTTCATTAGTCATTTCCTGGAACCATCCAATAAGAGAATCTACCATATTTTATAAGCAAACTTTAATTTGTCTAAAAGATATCTTATCTTAATTTAGAGCAAATCAATACACCTGGATAAAAACAGCGGTATGCTAACACGTGATAATATCACATCAATATATAATTATTCTTAATTCCACCTGCAGAATGGAATGTTTATAACTATATATTCTTAGTTAACTAAGATTTCTTAATATGGAAATCTGACCGTGCTTTATCCAGTCATATATAATGCTATTAATACATGTTAATTAATTTAATTAATTAAATGAAACCAGTATAATTACCAGTTGAGTAGATATTTCATCCGATTGGTAGTCTCAGGAACTTATTTGGATGTCTGTCTGCATGGAGGTTGGAGTCCCCAAACTTCCAATTCCTCTCTCCTCTTTTCCTTTCTCCTTTGCATCTCTTGCATATCTCTATCTTCCCTTTGTCTTAACTTTTAAAGGGCCAGACTCTCTGTACGTCATCAGTTGATAACCCAATAAAAGTACTAGAGGTGTGGTTATCTTCCAGATCGCAATTTAGGTATTTAGTCTATAGAGGCAGTCTTGTCCCACTAAACATACCTATCCAGGAAAGAGTTAACTTTTCCTGGTGGCTATTTTGACGTCATTTTGGCCTATCTAGATAATGGCCATAACTTACGTATCCTTCACAGATCAAAGGGTTTATTTAAGTTTTGTCCAGACTATGTGTCTAGCAATCTGAGTTTTGACCCGTAACTTACAATGGGACCTTATATGTATAGACAGTTAAATTGTATTATTTAATCTTCTCTGTCACAATTGTCTGGGTTTAGAATTGATTATATTCTTCTTATCACTTGTTTATACTATGCATTCCTTTTAGCTCTGGCAAAGTGGCTAGTCTTACAGAAAGAAATCTTGTGTCTTTTTGTTAACTTGAAAATAACAAAATGGAGTCTGGTCTGTTCAGAGTGACTCAGAATATACACTTTTAATTTCTATCATAGCACAAGATGTCTGCCGATATAAATACCCTGACAGCACAGTGTAGTATAAATATAGTAGGGTCCTCACCCCAGGTGCACAGGGTATAAACCCTTGAGTGCTGGCCATAGCCCTGACAGAGAGCACTAATCTTTGCTCAAACAGTTAATTTGTGGTTACGGGAGAATGGGAAATAGTCTGGAAATCCTGTTAGCAGTTACAGAGGCTGTAAGAGCATGTCTTCATACAGTAGCACAGTGCAGTGTAAATACAGTAGGGGGCTCACCCCTTGAGTGCAGGCCACGTTCCTGACAGAGAGCACTAATCCATGCTCTAATAGTTAATACAAGGTTATGGGTAAATTATAAAAATGGCCTAATTCAACATTAACATGCAACCTCAGTAGGACCCAAAAGCCCCTCAAGCCCCAGAGAAGTGAGAGCAAGAAGGGGAGAGGGCAGAAACCAAGAATAAGGTAGAAACACAATAAATAACATGCACACAGTACAGAAGCACTACAAGAACAAACAGCAAAGTATATTAAAAAATATAATACAGAAACAACCTAAAAAAGGGCAATAGAAACAACGTAATGGAGAAGAGTAATACTCTGACCTGTCTGCTCAATGGATCAGCAAAGAAAGAGGAAGTGATTAGGCCATTATACTTCATGTACATCCTACTCTCTTGTGATTGGCTTTTTTTCTATGTGTTTCTTTGCTGCTTTGTGGAGCTAGTAAAGAGAGATTATGTAAAATATGAAGCCTCCTGTTATGTTGTAAAATTGTATTTGCTTTCTGTAAGTAACTTAGGGAAAATGCACTCGCAAAACTGCCGGCATGTTCCTTAAAAGTACCCAAAAACAAGAGATTTTTAGTTTCTATGGTTTTTGTTAACCTGCACTCATATTATACCCAAGTCCAATGCAACAACTCTAATTTTACATCCATCACCAAACGTACCCCTTCCAACATTCTAGGATCCTCCATTAATAGTGTGAGCAATGCAAAATAATTAATATATAGAAAATAAATGCTTTTAAAGTTTTCATTTGTTCTTTTTGTAAACCGTGTATACACAAAATGGCTATGCAAATTGGTCGCAATTAACGAAGATTAGCCATTGATGACCCAGAAATAAAAGCCATTATTCAGCTTAAATAAAGCAGCGTCTACAAGATAAATCTCTTTTCTTTTAATGGCGTTCACAGCAGTCCGGCCTTATCACTTAGAGAATTACTCAATAAATGGGCCAAGGATTTAGGTGTGATGTTTAATTAAGTAAAGCATGGATTAGTCATCAAAAGATAATGAGATAATTATAAGATATTAATAAACCCACTGCTGAGAATATATACTTGATTGAAATCAGCCGTGTCCAAAATGCTGACCGCACATTTTATCATAGAGGATCAGCTAAACGAGAAGACTTGAATCAAGCATGGCCAAATATTAAAGCGTTTCATAGCAGACAGCTCAGGTGACAGTAGCAAAGTGACTAGGGTAACATTCTACCCATTCTGTGAGTCAAAGACAGTCCATTTTCAGAATTCCGGTAATAAATTTGGTCCATTAGTGAAACTAGTCGGAAAGAAAAATGTTAAATTCTATCGTTTTGACTTCTGTAGAAACAAAAAGCCGGCAACCAGAAATCTTTGAATTTGTTTCCAAATTCTAGAATTTTAGACGTTTATACGAATTTCCAAATTGGCAAGTAACGTGCAACAGTTGGTGAAAATCCCTGCTTGTAATCGGACATCAAAATTCAAATATTCACTAGAGAAAAGCACCAAATGTGTTAAAGCAGTTGAAAGCATTTTGGTGTTTGATATAAAATCAGCCCAAGAAAACTCAAACAGTTAAAGTATGGCGATGGGATATATAGAAAACAGGGCTTTAAAAACAAAATGACCTCTGAATCTACACTTCGGCAAATTTCTGCTAGATTTGTATAATACTTGCACACTCACCTGTACCAATTTATATATTTTCCTTGTAGAAATCCACTCCTGAGCTATTTTGGGCTCTTTGGGCCTTTTTGGACTGATTCAGGTAAACTCCAGTATAGAAATAATTCTGAATGTATGGGTCAATACATCCACAGCTTTATTAATAACTTATGACCTCAAAATTTAACATACTAAAAGTCATTGCCGACCCCCAACCATACCTCAGAAAAACACATACTATGTCATAAATAAAGGTAATGACCCATATTGTAAACACTATAACAATGTAACGCCACATAAATATAAACAAATAATCGCAACTATAACGGTTTCTTTAAATGGTTCACTTCACTTTCCAATCTATCACCTTAAGAGTCTAATTGAAGTTTATGGATCCACCTATTTAAACCTTCAACTTCAATGTCTCAGGGAACAATTAATGTGTCTCTACCCGTGTGCAGTTGACATGTATTTACTCTGCTACAGGTACCTTTCTACCAAGTCCCAGTGACTCTTCCAATTCCCAGCAAAGTTAATTCCCAGTTAAAATAATTTGCTCATTACCGACCCGGATTGGACTTTGACACTTCTCTCGGACTCTCCTTACTTTGCTTATTAATTGTTGCCGAACCGGATTGGACCCGACCCTTCTCCTGGATATTCCTATGGACTGATTTACTGTTGCCGAACCGGACTGGATTTGACCCTTCTCCTGGATATTCCTATGGACTGATTTACTGTTGCCGAACCGGACTGGATTTGACTCTTCTCCTGGATATTCCTATGGACTGATTTACTGTTGCCAAACCGGATTGGACTTTAACAAACCTTCTAGATTTCCCCTATAATATTTAGACTAACCAGAAAATCACCTAAACATCGCTCTCAATCCTGGTGATTATCCTTTATTCTCCCAGACCGACCTCTCATACTGGTGAGTAGTCTGTATTTTTAACTTGTTTGACAAATATATTGTTTAAAATATTACTGCAACATAATTAACAGCATCCAAGTAGGGGTATACCTGGATACCCTACACCCTCGGGTTCTGAGCCATCAACGGGCTAGACACCCACCAACATTATAACCAACCATCTTCCCTAACTCTTCCTAACTAAACCAGAGACCATTTTCTCTATAGCCTTCCCCTCACCAACCCTGCCGCTGTGACTAAACAAGGCTGGAAACTAAACCACCTAGATGAGGGAGGTAGGGCCCAGCCAGACTGGTGAGTTAATTAAATATGACAGGGATCAAAATGGCAGGCCTATACATATACTAGCCCTGCCCCTAACTCTACTTACTAATCATCTGCCATGTCCACCTAAGCCCGCCTCCTAGCCCTGTCAAGGCCCCCTTTGCCTAAATTGTACTTGCTCCATGGGCCTACAGGTCAGATTAGATGAGGTTTTGCAAGTTTTGGAGCAGTTTGCTCAGATTATTTTCCTTTGAATTTGTAAATTTACTGTTCAGTAAATAGAACTATTTCTTAAGACTGTGTGACGTTAATAAATAAATAAATAAATAAATTAAAAAAAACATAACAAAACCGAAAACGTTCATTCATGTTTAACCCCTTAACACCGTTACGGCGTTCTATGCAGTCCCCATTTAAATGGGCTTTAAAGCTGTTACGGCGACATAGAACGCCGTAATGGCTGCAGCCCCCAGAGTGCCCGGGATACTTACCTCCGCCGCGATCCTCTTCGGGAGAACTGCCTGACAGACCAAGCAGCCCTCCCACGGCAAAAGATGGCCCCCTATAGCTGGCTGTGGATCTGCCAGCAGGGGTACTGTCTAAAATGTCAGACAGTCCCCCTGCTGGTGGGAGCTGTAAAAAAAATATTAGACATGTGTAAAATTAAAATTGAAATGTATTTATATATATAATATATGTATATTATATATATGTAACGTCATACAAAGTGTATTTTAATATTAATATAAGTACATATATTAGTATTAAAATACACTTAGAATGACGTTACATATATATACACATATTATATATATATATACGTATAATTACAATAATAAATAGATAAAATAATAAAATAAATCAAATATTGAAACAAAATTTAATATAAATTATATATTCATATGTAATTTCATTCTAACTGTATTTTGTTATTAATATATATATATATATATTGGTAACAAAATACACTTAGAATGACATTCTATATATATCTATCTATATATAAAATACAAATAACGGCAAATATATATATAGATAAATACATATAATTACATAAAAGATTACATTAGTATACACGTAGAATTTAAATACCTCTAAATGCATGTATATTAAAATTCTGCATGTATATTTAAGTAATCTTTTAACATAATTATGTGATTTGATTAATTTAAATTTGATTGACATGCCTGACAACACAGGGAGAAAGTGCAGAGAATTTAATTCGCAAGCACTATATTTGACCCTGTAACTCTCCAAGACACCATAAAACCTGTACATAGGGTGTACTGTTTTACTCGGGACACTTCGCTGAACTCAAATATTAGTGTTTCAAACTGGTAAATTGTATTACAATGGTGATATTTTAAGTAAAAGTGATGTTTTTTGAATTTTTTACAAACGAACGGCACTTTTATGGACTATATTATTGTTGTAATATGTTTTACTGTTTTAAAACACTAATATTTGTGTTAAGTGAAGTCTCCCAAGAATAACAATACCCCCCATGTACAGGTTTTATGGTGTTTTGGAAAGTTAGAGAGTCGCATATAAGGCTTGCATTTCATTTTTTTGACATTGAAATTTGCCATATTGGTTATGTTGCCTTTGAGAGCGTATGGCAGCCCAGGAATGAGAATTACCCCTATGATGGCATACCATTTGCAAAAGTAGACAACCCAAGGTATTGCAAGTGGGGTATGTCCAGTCTTCCTAAGTAGCCACTTAATCACAAACACTGGCCAAATATTAGTTTTTTGCTTTTTTCACACAAAAACAAATATGAACGCTAACTTTGGCCAGTGTTTGTGACTAAGTGGCTACTAAAAAAGACTAAACATACCCCACTTTCAATACCTTGGGTTGTCTACTTTTTCAAATGGTATGCCATTATGGGGGTAATTCTCATTCCTGGGCTACCACACCGTCTCAAAGGTAACATTACTAATCTGGCAAATTTAAATTTGAAAATGGAATGTTCTATATTTGACCCTGTAACTTTCCAAAACACCATAAAACCTGTTAATGGGGGGTACTGTTGTACTCGTGAGACATCGCTGATTACAAATATGTGCATTTTTTTGCAGTAAAACCTAACAGTATTATGACATTCACAGCTAAAATGTCAGCCGGAAATACAAATTTAAAAAAAAATCTTATTTTCTCACATTTTTTTTACATTTTATTCATAATAAATTATGTTCCATATATGAATAGTTAATGATAAATTAAAGCCCTGTTTCTCCTGAAGAAAATGATATATAATAAGTGTGGGTGCACTTAATGTGACAGCGGTGAATTACGGTTGAACAGACATATAGCGCAAATTCCAGTTTTTGTTTACGTTTTATTTTGATCAGAACGTGCACTATTGACTCCGTCCTGGAAGGGTTAAACATTTTATTTCAAAAGGTCTGCATTCTGGAGCTGCATCACCCAATGCACTGAAGACAGACAAACGTTGTCAGTATACTCTGACAGAGGTAAACCTGAATTATGTTGTGCAGTTTGACAGAAAGCGTATGTTTGGCACTCCATGCACAGAGAAAAAATTACTGCTAGCTCTCGGAAAAAACTCAGAAGCCAACCACTAAAAGACAATAGAATGAAAAGGGGAGATATTTCATAGTAACCGGTACAACACTATATAGTTTAGTTTTCAGAACACACAATGTTTCCATTAATATAATATAGCAGAAGCTTTAGTTTTACAAATATCTCAAAGCCTCTAAAGACAAAATGTGACACATAAAATCTTGAACTTTTTTTCATATATATAAAAAGTCCTCTGTACATAGCGCAGAAAATCAGCAGAGCTCTGTGTCTTGTAAAATACAATCTGTAACCTAAGACGATTATAAAAAGATTGTTTTTCTTCAATTAAAAATGCTCTGATACAATATTAGCCACGAAAAAAAAAAAAAAAAAGGAAACGTTGACACAGTTTTCAATCTTGTTTTACTGTCGGAATTTAATAATAAAAAGATCAAATTGTTTTGCTAGAAAGGGCACACACAGTTCTTGCTGGCTAGCTTATGTATCCAGGACTGTTCATTTTTTTCATAGCCAAAACCCAACTCAATGACTACTATGTTATTGACCATGAAAAAATGAATATGACCCTTAGAGAAATCTAACCAGCCGCTTTTCCAAAAGATATTACAGTGGGAGCACTAACCACTAAACTAGCTCG